>PVKZ01001687.1:0-57317 GCA_004027375.1 Macroglossus sobrinus | reverse complement strand
TACGTACTTATATTTCTAAAAATTGTTAAAAGTCTCAATTCTCACTCTCACTGTGATTCCAAAGATTAGATTCTGGTTACATCTAGGCACATGTAATTCTATACTACTAACACTTCGGATTTAATCCTTTTAGTCAAAACTACTTTATCTCTGAAGTCAAAGGTCCCCTTGCCCACCAACCACAGAGATCTTATAAAACTATGATTTCAATGAATTTAAATATTAGACTTTTTGCTCCTATATCTAAGCTGCTAACATTGCTTGGAAAAACCATGTGTTTTGATGAAAACAAGTCACAAGTGAATTTTATCTGGACCCAATAATTCCTTTAAGTGTCCTTAGTCAACGTCTCCTTTGCTTCTCAAGAACTAGTCTGTGCTTCCATCATTCATCCCTTTATCCCCACCCTGACTCTCTGCAGGTGCTTCACTTCTTGCTTCATGGTAGCAATAGACACTTCCTATCCAGAAACTTCCTTACCCCCTACCCATCTATCTTATCATTTTCCACACATCTGCATATATCCACACTCCTACTCTCATTGTATTGGTTAAGGCTAGCCAACCTCAAATCCACTCTCTGGAACCCATTCCTATCTGCTTCTCCAAAGATTTTTGTTCCACTCATTTTCCTCATTCTCTACTGGATCTTAAGACTCTACCTCTTGATAGCCTCTCCATCTCAGCATATAAAGAAACCTCAAACTATGTGCCTATCTCTCACTTTTCCTTTCCAGAACAAGCTTGGTGAAAGAATAACCATTGCTCGCTGTCTCCATGTCCTCTTTTGCCATTTTACTCCTCAATCTAACTGATGAGTTGGCGAATACAAACAGATGCATGCCATCTAAGAGGGAGCATGGGGTACTAAGAGAAGTACCAGGCATAGAAGTTCTTGGTTCTGGTCTTGGCTTGCCGACTGTGTGTCTTGGTAAATCACTTCCCTTTCTGAGCCTCAGAAAGAACATGAACATATTTTATAAATGATAAAACTAGATTCAACTGCTGATATGTGTGAAGGTCTTTATTAATTATAAAGAGCTATTAAATATTAATTTCTAATTATTCTTTTCTGATATTATTTACATTTTAGACTGAATCTGGCTGTTCCACATTTTAAGTCTCTTTTGCAAAAAAAAAAAGTGCTTATAATGATGAAATTCGAGGCCCTGGAGTGTTTTGGGCAAATGGTCATCACTTCAGTACACTCAACCTCACCTTGATATGTAGTCACTCTTGACTTAGGTTCCACATGCAAGAAGAAGTAAAGAATTGAGCTATGATAGCAGCATGCTGAAGGTCACAAATGACTTTCCAAATGTTTGAGGTTCAATAAATTTCCAGATGTATTTGGCCCTGAGCAATTTTATTTTTTTAAAACTCATGTGTGTTTTAAAGAAAATTTTATCCATATGTTTTTGATTCATTTACACTTCAATCATTAACATTTGGTTTATTTCATAGTTATCTAATATCCAAGAAGGCTTTAAAAAGTAAATGTTTAAAAGTACTTTCCTTAAAGAAAAAAAAAGAAAAGCTATTCTTAAAAAATAAGGTCAAATAACAGGAAGTTGTGGTTTGCCAAGAGCAAATAAATTTTATGCATCCAAAGTTTCCATTTTGAGTCCCAACTGCAAACCTGTCATCTCTGTGTTGTGTCTAAAGAAACCTTAACAAAACATATTCCACTCGCCAAAATAAGCAGAATAGTGCCAGGTGAACACAAACCTAAAATAATTAACAAAACATGGTCCTCAGATCCACAATCACAAACATCTACCAGCTGATTTGTAAATAGATACGGTCTCTATAGCTTAGAATCAGAAAGAGTACTTGGGTTATCCTATTGGTAAGTCACCTTTGGTCATCCATTAATTTAATAGCTTGTCAGTTTCCCCCTTAAGAAAGTGGAGCTCATAAGATCTGCCCTACCTATGGCAGAGTGTTGAAGACAGAGTCAAAGAATGTTCGGGACATTACAGCCCCTTTGGAAAATTTCAAGGGCTATGTAATGACATTGTATTCAACGAACAGTAGTAAAAGTGTATAATTATTTCTGTGGAACACAGAATTTTGCAAAAATGTCAACTTTTGGTAATGTAATGTAATATTATTTGCGAAATAAATAAATAAATTTGAATTTGGGTGTTTGTCCTATTTATTCATTTATTTATTATTTTAAATAATTAAAAAAATTTTAATTATAGTTGACATACAATATAATATTAATTTTAAGCAACAACATAGTGATTAGACATTTATATAACTTATGAAGTGATCATCTTGATAAGACTAATTTTTGACTTAATTTGTAATCACCATTTTTCTAATGCTGTGACATTTATTCACCAATATTTTTTCTTGACCCAGAGGTATTCAAGAATGAGTTTTAAGAATTTTAAAATTACAGGGTTGTTGTAAATACCCATTAAAGATTCCATCTTATCTGGGGAGGACCTATAAAATAAAAAGCCATTTTTGCTATTTATCACAAGTTTTCTTACCCTTTTCCCAATTCTATGACTATTTCCCAAAGCTAAATAAAACTGTGTGGAAGTAAAAGAAGAATGAAGAAGTTCACTCTAAACCACCTTTGATATTTTATTTTCTAGACACATAAAATAAAAATCTCACACACAAGTCTGCTGCTTAATTCAGAGTTACCAACTCTGGCTGCTTAAAGACAAGTCGGATAACAAATCTTCATCGAATTTGTCCCTTTTTTAGATCCCCAGTAATTGATCATTAAGTTCCATTTCAATGCCTCTAGTGATGCCATTAAGATGTTTTGGCCTTTTGGAAATGGAGTGGAAATTGAGATGGAGGCCAAGAAGTTGACAATTTCTTCCCATTTTCTGTGAGAGTGAAGGGCTGAGAGATAGCTTTTGGTTTTCCCCTCACCACCCACACCCCCTGCTCTAGCTTCTCTGCTTTACACTTCACCCAAACAAACCCTTCCGGATCTTCCTGATGTAACCAACTCATGTAAAATACACATATAGCTCCAACTATAGATTCTAATAAGTAAAGTGCTCCATCTAAAGTATTCTTGGGATATGCCAATTGTTGTTCAATGCTGTTACAGCAATTATTTAGAACTGACAACCTAGTCATCCAATAATATAATACTTCCCCAGGAATTTTTTTGGCTTATCATAAGTTTTTTTCATATAGCATGAAGATAAATTATGTAAGTAGCATCATATAAAGGTTAATTTAATTATTACTTAAATACTTTTATGTAACTGTTTGATCAGGCATATTTTATTTTCTTTTATTTTTTAATTTATTTAAACTAAAAAAAAAAAAGAGACAATACACTTCATCCATTTCTCCTATCCCCTACCCCCTGCCACCAAACTACCAATCTGTTCTCTGTATCTATTAGCTGCATATTGAAAATGGAAACAAAATTTCCAAACTACTTAAAAATCATCCCAAGAATTTTAGGGAGTTTCAAAACCACTTGATAAAAATTTAACATTTTTTATTACATTGACAATAAGTGATAGACACCTTGAAAGATGACTAGCTAAACAGTAACAATAAATTATAAAATTGGAGATGGACCAAAAAATGTCAGCCAATAATTGACTGGCAAAGCGTAGCAGAATTTTCTGACAAGGCCTACCTGAGATTTGTGGTCATGAATTTTGTCCCTTATTTTTATGAAGTATGTTTTAAGATATGTTAGTCATTAAACAGTGGTCCCCAAGATTTCTGGCACCAGGGACCAGTGGTCATATGAGAATCTAACATCTGATGATCTGAGGTTGAGCTAGGCAGTGATGCTAGTGCAGGGGAGTGGCTGCAAATACAGATGAAGCTTCACATGCTCACCTCCTGCTGTGCAGCCCAGTTTCCAACAGGCCACAGACCAGTACCAGTCTGAAGCCTGGGGTTTGGGGACTCCTGCTTTAAAACTAAGTAACATCATGAACTGAATTTAGAACAGGTCCTTTGAATTACTGTATCATAGAGTTAAGATGAGATTTTCTGCAAGTCCCATTAGTTTCATTGCACATATAACGAAAGCAAACACTTCTAGTTTTGTTTACGTTATAAGTTACATGACATGAATATGATTATAAATGTATATATACTTTATAAATATATAAATACCTTCGAAGAGATTCATGTTTAACATTTGGAGATACAAGTATTAGTTTCCTGTGGCTGTTTAACAAAGTACCACAAACGGAGTAGCTTGAAACAACCGAGATTTGTCGTCTCACATTTCTGGAGGCCAGAAGTTAGAAATGAAGGTGTTTCCAGGGCTATGCTTCTTCTGAAGCCTAAGGGGAAAATCCTTCCTCGCCTCTTCCTGGATTCTGATGATTTGCTGGCAATAAATGGCAATCCTTGGCTTGCACCAGCAATACTTCACTATGTCCCTTTATCGTCGCATGGCATTCTCACCTTGTGTGTCTGTCTCTTCTTCTTATAAGGACATTAATCATATTGGATTAAAGGCTCTACTTTAATATGAAATCAACTGAATGCATCTGCTAAGACCCCATTTCCAAATAAGATCACAGTATAAGGTACCAGAAGTTAGAACTTCAATCATCTTTTGGGGGACAAATCCCAACCGTAACAGTAGACGTAGTCAAAACTTTGGAGACCATTCTCCTAGAACTTTTTATTTCTAAGGCTGCTCCATCTCTGAAAGCTCTGTTATAAATAACCCCCCATCTTACTTCCTCCTCATCTTCATTCATTCTGGCATTTCTACCATAAAAATATTCAATATTATCAAGTTCTTCAATCAACAGACCTTTCATTTTTTTCATTACCCATCAGAACCTGTATGGTTTTGCTTCTCTCCTTATTCAAGAATACAACCACACTATTGCAAAATGTTCTTTCTCTCTCTCTTTCTTTAACAAGCTCAGGTAGCAGAGCCCAAGTCCATTTAACTGGACTACTTTCTTACTCCGCATTTGTATCTAAGTAGGTAAATATTGAGGGACAATATAACAACTTTGGATTTTCTGGGCATGCTTTGAATTTAACACCACAAATCTTATTTCTTCAGTCAGTTTTCTCTCACGCATTCAGAGATAATTTCATACCTTCTCATATTTTCCTTAGACCTTTACCATTTCCTTCATCTGATGGCCATGCTTCTTATTTCATTGATAAAATGAAGGCATTTGGAAGAAATTTTCTTTGCAATATCACATCTACCAACATATCTAGTGCTGTATCCATGTGTGCTAACTTCCAACCTGTTCAGATGGGTGAGTTTTCAGCGCTTTTATCTAAAGGCAACTGGTATAACAAACCTAATTTCTTTTCATAATCACCTCTGTGATCATACTCTCTCTTATCTCACTCATCAACTTCATCTTCTCCACTGTATCATTCCCACCAACAGGTAAACATTTGAAAATCCTCCCTTGACTCACATCTCCCTTTCTTTGGCATCTCATTTTTCCGTATTCATTAACAGGAAAGATCTTCAAAACTATCATCTAAGCTTTTGCTTTCCCCTTCTTCAGATTCTATTCTCTCCTTCACTTTTCACTCCAGTCTAGCTTTCCTCCCCAACTCTTCATGAAAATACATCTTAGGAAGGACACCACCACTACTTTGATATACCACAAAAATACTCAACCTTTTAACCACTTCAATGCACAGAAATCTTATTTTATATTACCCATCAGGACCTTGGTTGTTTCCTTTTTCCTCATTCAGCATATTCTAAAATTGTAACCACACTCTTGCAAAAATTTCTTTGTACTTCTCTCCCTTTAATATAATCATGTGGCAGACCTCTAACCTGCTTAAAACTACTATCCTGAGTTGGCACCTGTATCTGAGTAGTAAATATAGATTAAAAAATGACAAAATCAGATTTATGAGATAACTTCAAATTTATGACCACAATTATCAAATGCAAATTGTATTAAGTTTTCTGTACTCATCATACTTAAATCTCTGCAAAATTAGACATTGTTGACCCTTTTCCCCTTTGAACACATTCTTCTCTAAGTCTATTCTCAGACTCATATATTTAATCATTAATTCAATTTCTCCATTTGAATGTACAAAAGATATTTCAAACTTAATTCATTCAAAATCTTTCTGTGCCCTAGCCTTTGCCCATATCACCATCAACTCAGCTTTTCAGCTTTATATCTAAAAATTAGCCTTGATTTTTCTGGTTCTCAAACATCTCACATCTCATCATTTCAATCAATTATATTGCTCCATCTTTAAGACATACTCAAAACTTGGTCACCTCTCACACCTAGTCTAAAGAAACAGTCTCTTGCCAGAACCATTGCATTAGTCTCTTGATATGAAGAAGAGACAGGACTCTATAAACTCTTGTTTGTTCCCTCTCCCAAGACAATAGCCTCAGGATACTTAAAGAGTATAGTTGACTTTTGTCAAATTCACTTACCCGCCTTATTTCTGGTATTTCATATATCTTACCTATAATATCTTCTCAAATATGGAATCACATGTTCTCAAAAAGTTTAGAGTGACTTTAACAAAAACTTTAACTATGATGTAGTCTGTCAGATTATATTGCAAGGCTCAAAGCATTTAAGAGATGCTTTTAGGGTCATTAGTCTTAGCACTCAATAAGTGACCACATACCAGGATCCTTAGTTCAATGCTCTTTCTACTTCCAAAATTTATTTTCCCCCTTTCTGTGTGTGTATATGATCTCATGGTCATGATATATTTTGTACATGAAAATGACATAAGGTAAAAGACAAACATTTTAGGTACAATTAAATACAAACATTTCTGGTTCATTTCATATTCCCCTCTCAGTATCCTCTGAGATGCGAGAACTTTGTATAAATAAAGGCATCCTTGCAAAGTAGGAAACCTGCAACACCAATCAACTGAGTTCTTTAGTAATCCTAGAGACACCCCCCACCAAGTGGTGGGCAATACGTTTTAAAAGCATTTCGGTTGGGCCCCTGTAGTTGACTCTGGACCTCTTCCTTATTTGTGTGAAGTTTCTGACTGTCTGCTTATTTATCCCAACATATGAGCTAAATGACACCTTCCTTTAGATATGTAATTTTAATCACCTTTCTTGTCCAGCAGCTTTGGCCACCTATAGGGACCTAAAGAGATTACACGCTGAAAATATAGAACTTTACACCAATCCCATCGTCTGCTCTTGAGCCTGAGGCTAGGTAATTTCACAGCTTAACATTTTGACAAACATTTATTGACTATTCACAAAGTACTATATAAGTTACTCTGAGGGAAATAGGGTTGAAATTTTACCTGCATCCCCCAGAAATCCACCATCTGGAGAATATAGATGTGTTTGACACCACACAAAGCAGACTGTGATACAAGCCATGGTGGAAGCACAATTTGAGGAGTGGAATTTGGATGAGGTCCAAGACCCATGGCATGTCAAGTGCAATCATGGGGGCGGGAGGGCTGCAGGGTGTGTTGGGGATGGAAGAGTTATCACTCTCGTTGAAGTGAAGGTTTGCATGTGTGTTTGAGGGGCACAAAGCTGGAAAAGAGGTTAGGAAACAAATCACAAGGTGCTCTGAACTTCGGCCTTCAGACTGTAGCCCATATTCTGACTGTAATGGTGACTTATACAAGTTTTGAGCAGAAGTGTGATACCACTAAGCTTGTGTTTTATGAAGATGATGTACAAGTGGGTGGACAATTTAGAGTAGAGAAAGCCTTGAGATAAGAATGCTAATGAGTTGGTGTAGATAAGACCTTTCGCCTTCTGCACACCACCAAGCATTCATGGCCTTTTCCTTTGAAAACAGTTCTCCCAGCCAATGCACTTCAAGTGGCACTGATTCCACTTTTGGTTCCAAGTGTGGCACTTGGCTTATGTGGCATCAATAAAAGCAGTGTGTTCCCGTAACTACAAATGATTGGTTTTATAATAAGAAACAGGTTATTCATATTGGAAATGCATTTGGAAGCTTGAATGGACTGTCACACTGTACATGCTCAATGATGCATATTTTTAATATATGAAGGCAACCATTTACCACTCAAAATGAGTAAGCCTGGGGATGAAGTTGAAAATGTGAGGACTTAAAATGACAAAGATAAACCCATAAAAGCACATTTCCTACAAACCTTTGGTCAAGCATATTCAGCAGCTGTTTCTGAAATAATGCTACATAACAAATAACCACAATACTCGGTCGCTTACCTTTTCCTTATGTTAGGACTGGTAGTAGGTTGTATCCCTGTTCATTTCACAACTGCTAACATTCTATCTGCAAAATAAAATTATAAGGCAAACTCAACATCAGTGAGGCAAGGAATATACTCTGCCTACTCTAGAGGGAGATACCGCAAAGTCACATGACAAAGGGCATGGATATTTAATTTTATAAGGAGAAGGGAGAAAAACATCGGAAGGATCTGATCTGCCACATCAGACTTTTTGGGGTTACAATTCTTCAACATGAACATTTTAATGAGATTAACCTCTTATCATTTCTTTTGTGAATTCATCCATAGTTTTTGTGCATGTATATTTTAATTTTAATTTTTTAAATTTTTTTAGGCGAGTCAATCCTTGGTTGACCTCACAGATTGCAAGGAACTTGTCATCTCACAATTCCTTAATATTTTTTATTTTTTACATCTACAGCACCTGGTCTTCCTAGGTGGTCTCCCATCCAAGTACTAACCAGGCCCGATCCTGCTTAGCTTCTGAGATCTGACGGGATTCGGCTCATTCAGGGTGGCATGGCTGTAGACTGTACATGTATATGTTTAAATGAAATGTTTTTCTCTAACACTCTAAAAGTAACAATTATAGATTTAATTTCTCTTTTAAATGATATTTATTAAGTACAGAAGCCACATAGAAATTTCCAAGTTGGTAGATATTTTTATTAATTTCTGGTTCTCGAGAAGTGTAGTTAGAATACATGGTATATAGAATTTGTGTTTGTGGACTCGCCTATGCTTTAGACATCATAGGTAGTGGAGGAGTTTTTACACAGCTCTGAAATAATAAGTGCTTGGCTTGTGTTTCATAACCCACAGATTGACACAACCCACATCAGTGTTGGCACCTGATGGGATGTGTTAACCAGCTGAAATTGAGAATCACAAGGTAGAACACTGCATTAGGTCTTGGTTTATGGCAAGACTACTCCTTCTTTCACATGGGAAATCTAATGCCTAAAGTAAAACCAAGGAGTAAAACGCCTTTTTCTCACAAAACAAAGAGAACATTTAAACTAATCTATACCACTTGCAAAGATGCCACAGACACATTATCCTTTAAAAGATATGAACACTTGTATTTAAAATTGAATCTCTGTGTAGGACAATCTTACTCATAAGTTGAAATGTTTTCTAAACATGAAGTGTGATTACATTGATTTGACATTTTCTCAGCAGTATATTTAACACATATACAAGTGAGAGAATTTTTTAAGTCAATTCACATAAGTTATATCACTAATAACATTTTTCCAACATTTAACATGTCTGGAGAATATCAATTCCAGCATACTTTGTCAACTGAAATAATAAATAAAGCTTACCCATTGTAGCAATGCTGTGCTAACTAAACATTTCGACTCATATTTGTTTATACTGCATTAAATTTGCTCTCTTACAGTTGGGGATTTTTCCTCCCCTCTAATGACTCAACTTTTATTGTTGAACTTGTTTGGACCATTTTAGTGTCTCTCTGCTCTCAAATTTCCAACTTCCTGAATTAAAGTTACATTCTTAAATATGTGTCCCTCTCAGATATCTTCTCTCACGTACAAAGATGAGACAGGCTTTGCCTATTTCTTGATTGACACAAAAGGAAGGAGAAGGTTTTAGATTCCAGGGCATCATGTATTAAAATGTCCTTATGTGTTCTTTAGCACTATGGTGGTTTCTTTCTTAGGGTAGGACATTGCTGGTGACAGTAAATTGACCATAGTCATACACACTTCCGGTATCCAGGTTAGATACAGATAAATGCAAACTAAATATGTGAATATTAAATCATTCATAAATAAGATTAATGATATCTTAAAAGTGGGAGAAGCAGAAATTCTGTTTCTAGACCTTCTGCTGTAGACTGAATGTCTGTATTCCTTCAAAAGTAGGATGTCAAAATTTAATTTAAAAAAAAAAATCTAATTCCCAAGGTAATGGTGTTAAGAGGGGAGACCTTTGGTATGTGATTAGGTCATGAGAATGGGATTAGAGCCTTTATAAGAGAGACCTCAGAGAGATTCCTCACCCTTTCTGCCATGTGAGAACACAGTGAAAAGCTGGCTGCCCACAAACCAGGGTGCAGACCCTCGCCAGACACCAAATCTGCCATCACATTGATCTTGAACTTCCTAGCCTCCAGAATTTGTGAGAAATAAATTTCTGTTGTTTATAAGCCACCCAGTCTATGGTATTTTGTTATGGCAACTCAAATGGGCTAAAACAGCCTCCCAATATAAACATCTATAACACTGGACAAAATATATTACAAAACCTTTTCTAGCATTATTTAGCTGGCACTATATTTCAGTAATCCTTAGACAAGAAAAATATGCAAAGTTAATCCCATATTTGTTTTGGCATTCAGACGGCAAGTACTTTCCTTTCTATGGCACTCGGAAGTGGTACTCAAACAAAACAAAATGAGTTTTGCTAACATGAGAAGACCAAGATAAGAATTGCTGGCTGTTGAATCAGATAAAATTTTGTATGTCAGGATTCTTAGGAGGAGAACATATGGAGAGGGGAGCCCTGAAGTCTGCACAGTCTTCTTTGGAGCCTTTGGCTGGGACTGAGCTGTGTTTGCACCAGGCAAAACTATGTGATGCCTAACAGAGTGTCTGCTAAGATGAGAGCTGCACGGAGATACAGAGATCAAGAAGCTCAAAGATGTGGGAATTCAAGTTCAGCCAGAAAGGAGAGATATGATTAAGCAACTTAGACATTTAGTGTAGACCCAAGAAAGATGATGTTTTTGGAATCAGGAGCAAGCCATAGAGAAAGGGCCAAGCCCTGGAGAAAAGACCAAGTCCTAGGACAAAAGACAAATTCTTTGTCCAGTTCTGCTTTAACAAAGCATAATTCAAGACTTATAAGATCAAGAGGGTGGTTCAGTAATTTCATTGCTGTCAAAACAAAACTCAACACTCTTTAAGGGAATACAATCTATCCACACACCCTACAACAAAATATCCACAATCTTTTCCATACAGAAAAAAAAATTAGGTATGCATGTATATAAGGAATTGACTTTCAAGAAGTATGCCAAATCTACTAAAGGGAGAAAGAAAATCTTTTCAATAAATAATATTGGAACAACTGAATAACCATATGGACAATGTCAAGTCCTGCCTCACACTATTCAAAAAATGGATTCAAGATAAAAAGAAATAAATAGGCCAAACCTTAAAGCAATAACTATAAAACTTCTCAGAAAAAAAATCAGAAAATAACTTAAGATGTTGGGGTAAACAGAGTTCTTAAGGACAAAATAAAGCATGAACCATAATATTTAAAATGAATAAATTAAACTTCATCAAAATGTAATGCTTCTACTCTTAAAGAAATACTAGGAAGATAATAAAAAAACAAGCCACACTCTAGGAGAAAATCACCTATCTATCTATTATCTATCTATCTATTTATCTATCTATCATCTATTTATCATTTATCTATCATCCATCTATTATCAATCTACTTTATCTATCTATCTATCTATCTATCTATCTATCTATCTATCTATCTTTCTATCTTTCTATCTATCCATCCATCCATTCATTCATCTAACCATTCATCCATCTATCTAGTCATCCATCCATCCATCCATCAATCATTTATCTGACAAAGAGGACTTGTATACAGAAATTATAAAGAACTCCTACAACTCAATAATAAAAAAGTCAAATGTAGATATATAATACAGCTTCTATACCCAACTTATAAAATTCTAAAGTACTTTATAAGTAATTGTCACAATGGTGCTGCTGTTTCATGAAAGTGATGAAATGCTAAGCAGGCAAGGAGACGGCTGAAAAACTAGAAGGCTACTGTAGGCATTTGGATGGCTAAAGTTATAGGTACTTTTCTCTAACTTTTTTTTTTAAGTGCAAATGATATCCCCAAGAATGTTAGATGTTAGCTGCCTTTGCAAGAGATCAGAAGTACTGGGATCCCAGAAAACTGGCACTGGCCTGTAACATAGCAGTAGATGATTCTAAAAGGTCACTGCAAAGTCACTGGCAACATCCCATAGCCATTTGCCATTGTAAAATAGAAGCTGCTTCTCTTCTACCTCCCCAACCTCACTGAGAACCTCTCAATGGCTGAACTACATAGGACCCTGCTGGCAAGGAAGTCTGGGGCTTTCTACCTGTGACATGGAGAAGTGCTTAGAAGGGGGAGATGACACTGAGTTTCAAGAGAGAATATCTGACATGGTGATCATGGAGAGAAAAGAAAATCTCAAGAATTGGACTTGTTTTCAGAGAGTCTCAAACCAAATAAACTAATCATAATCAAATATAAATTCAATTCTACCAATTCCAGATAGATGAATTCGGGTACTGTTCTTTATCTTTAAACTTTCATTTCCTCCTCCACCATTGGAGTTAAGTGTGATGAATTTTCTTAATTTAGTTGAGAGGATTTAATACCATACAAAGTACCTAAAAACAAATGTAAGCAATTATTGAATAATATAATATTTCTTTTGTTTACATGAATGTTTTACATCTAAATGCATTTCTGTGTATGTTATGTTTTGTATCTTAATAAAAAAGGCACAATTTTAGAGCTAAGAATAATTTATTTAAATGATATAGGCAGAAAAAATAATATAAAAATTAATATACAAATAAGAAAACTCTCAGTACAGTGAGATGAAATATCATAACTCAGGCTATCTGCCTCTTATTTACCAATATAGATTGGTGATGACATCTGCACTTCATTTTTGAGTTTATATACATTCCTGACTAAAGTAAAATCATTAATTTTGATGCTTTGCCTTACAAAAATGATACCATATGGATCATAAAAACATGATTTATGTTAGTTTTAAAGCCAGAAATTAAGTAATCATTAACTTCGATAACTCTAATTCAAGATGTGGTATTTATTCCAATTCAAATCTCTTAAGGGATTTATTCTAGAATTAAATGGGCAAGTCACTTAGTATCTTCAGGCTGTATTTTATTGAAATCAAGATTGATAAGTAAAATGATTTTCAACCTCTATAAAGAAGTCTTTATCTGTTGTTAAATGGTGTGCTTTATTGGTAAACTTCCCAGTTTACTACCCATCTGATTGTTGAATTAGTCATCATTGAGTTGTAAGCACAACTACATATTTTATAAACTCATGCATATTTTCCTTGTGTTTAAAGTTTTTCTAAATATAGTAGAGTCTGGAATAAAAAATGAGCAAATGTGTGCATGTAACTAATTGCATAATAAACTTTTATAGCCAGCTCTTTAATTATTTCCTTTTCCTATTTTAAGCTGATTATCTCTAGTTACATAGTACAGATGTTAATTAGGGAAGCTATATTTCACCATAATAACTTTTTTCTTTTTAAGAAAGAAGCAACAAAATACAAAAACCATTATCATTTCTGAAGGTAACATTCTGAATGGTGATGTTACGTACTGATGTTTGAATTACACTTTACCATTCTGCTCACTAATGTATTCTTTCTTCAATGTCATCACACCAGAATATGTATTAGAAATAAACTGTCAATATGAAATGCCAAGTTGTACAGAGATAAAGATGTAACTCTAGTTGGTTTGTCTAATACAATATCTAAAATTTATGTCATCAACCTCTTGGAGAACAAGAGTACACCTGACAGACAGAACTCTTCATGTTAAGACAACAGCCATCCCTAAGAAGGTCTGAATCTCTGTCCTTGTGCAAACATATGTAGAAAATTAATAATATGGATCTGTCCTAAAAATAAAGAAAGGATCACTTGGCATTGGCAATAACCTTTCTAATGGCTCCAAGTCAATTGCATCTTGTTTCTCTAATTAGTCCATGTGCTCCCAAATTAAAGATACCATTTGTGTCTACTCCTTAGAGAGCCATTTTTGAGCCAAAGTAGAGGTTATACACACTGTGGTAATGTAATTGGAACAGTACACATTGTGCTTATCTCTAGCTCATTACCCTCATTAGTTCAAAACTAACACTAACAAACAAACAAAAAGGAGGCAGCCCCCAAGTTAGAAGAAGGTGGGAATAATGATAAATGGACCTTCTGAAGAGGTGCTTCAAAAAAGGGAGTGGCAATTCTATCCCATCACCTAAGCAAGGATAGAGGTTGTCAAGGTCATCACCCCAATTGCCTCAAAAGATAAGTTTGTGGAACTTAATATATGAAATGTTTACTTTTTGCTTACATAAAGTCCAGTGGCCCATCCTGTTCCTATGCCATATGGATCCTCCCAAGTCACCAAGGCTAGAAGAGAGGGAGAGCTGGAGACCTTAAGGAATGTGTAGGTGGGCCAGGCTTAGAAATGGCTTATATCTCTTTTGTCCATATCCCAATGGCCAGTATCAAATCCAGCTACAAAAAAAGGCAGGGAAATGTGGAGAAGTTGAGGGCTATTTGGGAATTTCTGAGATAAACATTGCAAACATTGGTCACTGATTACTCAGTTCTCAGACCTAAGAATAACTGTTACAGCCATTGTGATTTATATTTCTCTCTAGATTTTGCGTGCTCGCTCGCTCGCTCTCTCTCTCTCTCTCTCTCTCTCTCTCTCTCCCTCTCTCTCTCTCTCTCCCTCCCTCCCTCCCTCCTTCCCTCCCTCCCTTTCTATCTCTCTTTCTATCTCTGTCTCTACCATCTCTCTCAAATAATCAGGTATCAGATAATGATAATGTCATTTTGCCTTGGAACTTTCGTACCAAGTCTTCTCCCACTCAGGAGAGGTAGGTGAGCAAGACTTCTCACATAACTCACAAACTTCAGTGAGCCACTACATGCAATTACTATATGTTTTCTGTGTCCCTGCATACCTGGCACCACTGCTGCCCAGAGATATCCTCATGCCATCATCTTACTAGCCTAGCAGTAAAGCCACAGGTCCACCAGTGCTTTGGCACAGCATACCCAACTTTATTTCTCTGTTGTTGCTGAATGCCTGCCATTTCTTCACAACGAATGAAACTGAGCTGCAGGGAGCTATCTACTTTTCCTTCCACAGCTATAGTGCTTGAATATGTCTCACTATAGCTTTGGGCCACTTTGATGGCTGTTTGATTTCAGACCTCAGACCTCAGCAAAAATAAGAAATAAATTTGATTCTCTTTCTCCCTCCCTTCCATGATGTGGGAGGTAGAAGACTTTCTCCCTCAGTCTCAAAGTCAACCCTCTCTGCTCTCTCCGCAGTCTTATAAATCAACTACACTCAAGAACCCACTCTTTTTCCTGGCCACTTATTATCAATCATGTTTTGCAGATTTCAACAGCAAATTTATATCAAAAATTGTGGGCATTTCTTAGGGAATTTGCTACAATTGCTACAGAAATTGAATGCTTACTAAATTTATAGCATAGCCTAGGATTTTTATTTTACGTTTACTTAAAAGCATTAATTTTTGCCATATTAAAAGCAGATTTTCCAAAAAAGAGACTCTTGGTGATGCTCAAAATGTTACCTATTTGCTTTATTTTGGCATCTTGTAGCTCAATGCAGGCTAATTACACAGGAAAGGTTATTATGGAAGGCGTACAGTTTGGAAATGTTTGTTTTACAAAGACCTCCCCTGAATAACTGACATTTAATTCTCATTTACCTCCATTGTCTTCGAATTAGTCAATCACTTTCACTAGATGGTGAATTCCTTAAAGACAGGAATTATATTTTCTTTATCTTCATATGACCCAACAGAACTTAACAGAGTTCCATGGAAATAATAGAAATTAGGTAAAAATTATAGAAATAATTAGAAAAGTAATTACCCAACTGTTGATTATCTGCATGTCTCTTGCACTCATAGAGACCTAGTAGCATGTGACAGAAAATAAGTATTTCTATCATTGACAGTAGAGGTCTTGTCTGAATTATTTACTGTTTTCCCTTTTACTCATATCAGTGACTGGCACATAGTAAACTTTCAATAGTTGAATAAATAAATAAAAGGCAAAGGTTTATTATTGAATAAAGGTGTTAATTAAAACCATTCTATTTTGGTCAAAGAAGGTTTAACACTGCACTTAGGTATTTGCATTTCTTACACAGTATCCTGATTTACATTTATTTATAAAATTAAAATGACATATCATTTTAAAGATTTGTATAATTATTCTAAACAAATTTTTAGAAACATTTACAATTATTGATATATGACCTTTCTGCTTCTCTTTTGGTTTATATTTAAGGAGAAAAGACTTCTGAATTTTTTTTTTTTTTGCTTATTTTATACCTAAAGACATTGAGACATAAAACAAAGGTATTGAGCTTAGTCACTTCTTAACAAGAATAAGAAACCTTCAGTCTTCCTTGCTGGAGTGATAGAGAACATTTCCCAAAGTATAATCAAGCAGATTTTACAAATCAGATCTTGCACTAACAAATATAATATACAAAACAAATATCGCACACTATTTTAATCATTTTGCACATAAAATCTAGAATGCAAGAAATTCCTGCAACTTCCTCAGGCTCTGTTTCCAGGCTTCCAAACCCATTCCTTGACTCTGTCTTGACAATTCCATGAACGAGTCATTTGGTCCCCTGTTCTGATAACCCAGGTCCTCCCATTGGGCATTGCTTTTTCAGCATGCCCTAGTTGGTCTACACATGACACAACCCAACACCCAGCCAGAACCTTGCATGAGTAGGAACTCAGTAAATGACTTTTACTTAAATTGAGACACTATGATTACTAGATCGTTAATAATACAGAGTAATTTCTATGTTTCTTCTTTTCCTTCTTGCCCACACTCTATTTAGGGAAGAATCAAAGAAGGTTATTCATTCCATATTTTTAAAGATTACATATGTGTGTGTGTATATATATATATATACACATATATATTCATTCAAGGTTCACACATTTTTTAAAGGGGAAAAGCAGTTGCTTTGATTTAGTTAGTAGGAAAAGAGAAAAGATCACATATTTTAAGAATATAAAATACAATGAAAGAGGGGAAACCAGTTCCCTTTTCATCATTCAGAGATTCAAAAAAATATAATATTTCATATTATAATGAATAACAGAATTGATCCCAAGTGAGATTAAAATGGTTTAGATTTCAAGAAGACAAAACAGTTCTCAAATTATTTTTCTTCTGGTCTGTCAATCAACTGATGCCCAGTGTATCCCTCCATAATCAATTTTTAAAATCAGGATAATAAGCAAGTGTAGATCCAGAACTTGCTCTTTCTAACCCTGTTATTTACCCAGTCCCGGATCCTGTAAATCTTACTCTTTACTGTCTCTTAAGCCTTTTCCTGCCACTGCCTTATCTCAGCACCTTATCACATTTCAGTTGATTGCTAACTCTTCTCTCTGAATCCAGTTTCATTTCTGTAATCTCAGCCTCAAGTGTATATCTAAAATAATTTTTCTAGAATCAGAATAAACCACAACACTCGTCTATTTAAAATTTCTCGGCATCTCTGAAAAAACTATATAGTGAGTCCCCTGGTAAGATATTATGTTTGAGAGACTATAAGCTCCAGATATTGGTATTGGTTGAGGCGCTGTGGGCAGAAAAAGCATACTAATTGTTACTATGCATCAAACACTAGAGCAATAACAACAATAACAAAAAAATGCAGTGCTTGAAGACAGGAAATTAGTTAAATAACTTGGGTACATCCTAAAGATGGGATAATATTCTGTCATTCAAAATTATTTTTAAAATGAGTATTTAATGATCTATGAAAGTATTCTTAAGATTGTTTTATGACAAAAAAATCAGGTTATTACATCAAATTATTTCTAAATTGAATTTATGAGCTTGATAGTACACTACTTGGTAATAGGTTATACATTTTAGGAAGAGGAGGAAATTTTCCAAATTGAGCAACTAGGTCATTAGAACTGCTATTTTGTTAAGAAAGAAGGGAAAGGAGGAGAAAGTTTCTAAGGAAAATGTTAAGTTCCATTACAAAACCACTGACATTTTTTAAACACTTTGAAGTAGGTCACAGAGAGACCACAACTACAATATTCTCTTTTAAAGCAATTGTGTCATTCAACAGGCTAAAGCCGCTAGCATCTTTCAGTTAGAGAAGCTGGATGGAGTTCAGGCTGCCTCGACCAGGTGGTCTGGATCCCAGTCAACTGCCCTAGGTCAAGTCCAAGCTCTGAAGCTTCTCAGCTTCTCAACCATAGGCTATTTCTACTTCATTAACGAGGCTGTGCCTCATCATCCTCATGTACACGATGCGGATAATAATAGTACCTACTCAGAGAATTGCTGGTGCAAAGCAAAATCAGTTATCCATGTTCTCAGTGGGTGTTTATGCCCCCCTGTGGGGTCATGTGGTGATGTCTGGATATAATTTGGGTTGTCATAAATGGGGTGGAGCATGCTACTGGAATTTCATGGGTAGAGACCAAGGAAGCTGGTCTATCAATGCACAAGACAGTCTCCCTAACTCCATCCAGAGTCAACAGAGCCAAGACTGAGAAATCCTGGCTTAGACAGAACCAGTCATATAATGAGCTCACACAATGATAGTTATTCTTAACATGTTCTCAGCCCTTGTACTACTGGAGGTTTTTCCCCCTCTGCTGACATTATCAAAACAATTCTTAAAATGTGAGTGCCCTCTTTGAACCATTCTTCTTTCGCTCAGCAAAAAACTGCATTCTTTTTCCTGCATGTAAAGCATACTTACTCACTGTCACTTCCCAGGGAGAAAACACAGAATCCCATCTTGTCACTATGTGTGGCTCAAAGTCCAGGGTCTGTGGGTAACATTCAAACCTACACATCAGTCCTACCCAGATCTGGCACCGATTGGTCTGTTTCCACTGACCTCATGTCCCAAACCTGAAGCCTAACTCAGCATTTCTCAAATAGGAGGAGAGACTAGCTTTGCTCACTTGTTTGTTAGTTTTTTCTCTAATCCATCATGGACTGATATTTTAAATTTTAATTTAAATGAATTACTGAAAAAAATAAAGTGAAAAAAGAGATACAAAACACACATCTTGATCTTTTATCATTAGATTCAAAAGTCACAAAATTACATTTCAGTAGATAGAATAGTAATAAATTTAGCAAAAAGCTTACAAAGTTGTACCCATTGCTCATTGAAAGTATACACATACAAGATTAATATAGATATATTATATTGGGTATAAGTAAAACAGTAATTCTATACTAAACACCTTTATGTAGATTTTCAGTGAACACTGTATATATCAATATATAAATTTTAAGTGTAAAATATAAGCTTGTTTCTGGTTCATTAATTTATATAATCTAGGTTGGCTTTTTCACCAACACCTTTATAGGATTATGTGTATCTAAACTGTTGTTATGACTTGTTTTTATAATCCTCATAGTAGGGGAATTACTTTCACACTGGTATTTGATAGAAGCAGAAGAGATCTTATGGCATCTTCAGCAAGCTCAAGATATTCATTTTTACTTTTATCCAAAGTGGAAAAAGCAATGTCATATTTTCAAGTTATTTTTAATTTTTTAACAGTAGCCAGTTCCAATAATCTATCCTGTAAAATTATAGTAAAATTTAAATTATCTTTTGGTAAAAGAAAGGGGATTTTTATGTATATATTTTCTTTTGATAGAAAGCAAGATTCAAAACGTTCTTTCACTCATGCTATTTTCAACATGTGGCCTCCAAAATCACTGAGGATAGACAAGACAAAAATTGTGTGTGGGAGGGTTATGGGCCAGATGTGCAAAGGGGTACATCAGTGGCCCACATTCTGTTGGTGAGAATGAATCTCAAGGCCCATAGAGGTAAATGGTGTTAGAAACTCTCAGTTATTCAGACCCACTGTTACAAGCAAGATGATTAGAAGGAGACCCAGAGGCTCTGGAGTGGCCGATAGGGAGACCACCAAACCCAGATCAAAACAAGATGTCACAAAAAGCTTTCTGGAATGTCACATCTGCAGGAATTAGTTGCTGGTTGTTAGGTACCAAGTCCCCCTCCCCCCCCAAATCCATGTATGGAAGCCTTAACCCTCAATTATGATGGTGTTAAGAGGGAGGAGCCTTTGAGAGGGGAGTAGGATGAGGTGAAGTCGAGGGTAGAGCCCCCATGATGGGACTGGTGTCCTTATGAGTAGAGAGGCCGGTGCTCTGCCTGGCTCTGCCAGGTGAGGACACAGGAAGAAGGCAGAGAGAGAGCTCTCAGCAGGAACAGTGTCAGCAGCACATTGATCTGGGACTTCCAGCCTTCAGAACTAGGAGATATAAATGTCTGTTGGTAAAGCCACCAGGTCTGTGGCGCTTTGTTACAGGAGCCCGAGCTAAGACACTCATTGAGGGAAGGAAATGGGCAGAGGGATGAGGGGAGTATGGTCTGAATAGCCAGTATCCCCCATGGCCCTGAGCTTTGAGAATCTGTTTCCACAATCACAAATTTCTTCTAAGAATCAAATGAGAAAATGTATTTCCGAGTTCTCAGGAAGTAGAAGGCAAAAAAAAAAAAAAAAGTACGAATTATTTTTTAAATGGCGTGCAATCAACATTCCACGTGCAATCAACATTCTGCTTTTTGTTGCAGTCAAAGCACACTGTGTATTTCCTGTGTTTTCCCTGTAAAGATAAAGGTGACAGACGGGCAGCTGCAAAACTGGGCGACCAATGGCTTTATCCTAAAACAAAGTACATTCACATTGCAAAATAGTCACACGTCCAGGTCAAATGTCATGAAGCCAGTGTCCTAATTGGGGAACCTAAACCTGCAGAAAAGCGCTTTTTTTTTTCTTTTTTTTTTATCTCAAATGTTACAAAACTTTGCATGTTACAAATCTTTAAGCTATCTCTGGTAAGGAGCCCATGGTTTATTGGGCTGCTTGGCAGTTTTTCCTGAAGGAGGTAAGAATTGAACTTTAACCATTCAGGAAAAACGTGAGCCTGCCAACCCTTGTGAAACCTGGTGAACAATTTTAATAAGTCTAAACTCTATTTGACATTTGTTGCCTTTTCACTAAAGTTGCATTAGTTTTCTCTTTTAACACTAGTTCCAATTCTAGAAACCCCTTTCTTTTAAGTGAAATTGTAAGAAGGAGAAAATCTTGCAAGATAAAATTTGAACTAGACACAATGAATCCTTTAAATACTTTTTCTGTTAAAAAAATTTTTTTACTCAAAACCTAGAATTTTCTGGAATTGATAATATTTTTGTCACCACAGTAAATTATGTTTATCCGAAAGTGAATAATGAATTGAAGAATGCCTACATAACTGATTTCTCAGGTGTACATAGAGTCAATATTAAATGTTTTAGTTTTCAGATTCATTGTCTAATTGGGTGACATTAAAAGGGCAAGATGTGTTTAACTATATAAAGATAGTGAGATCTTTTCCCAGTTTAAGATTTAGTCTGGGTTTATTATTTCCCAGTAATTCACTTTAGGATTGACTTCCAAAAAGCTGCATTTAAATGGGTTGAGGTATCAGATATTTAGCAAATTTCATTTATTCTTCAGATTGTGTCCATGAACTAATATCAAATATAGGTTCCTAAGAGCAAACTCTGCAAAAGATACTACTTGTATTGTTGTTTCCTACCATAAACACGAAAATCTTAATTCTAATATACAGAATTCACCAAGACCATGAATATTTCATGAATAACAGGATTCTCTGAAAATGACTAACCTCACATTCTATGAAAACCCTAAGAAGTTTAATAAATGTAGTTGGGTAGCATGCTGACATTTTAAAATATTGACCGATGTATCGTTGATTGCTACTATTTCCTCTACCCCTCAGCGCTTCTTACATCCAGACAGGTAGACCTTCTGCATGCTTGCCTCTCAGTGGGGAAGCCATAGCAGAAACCTGGGGAATCAGAGAAGCCATTCCTGGTTTTAGAAGCTTCAAGCTCAGAGAAAAGGCACAAACAGTAGAGCATCTTCTGCTCTATGTTCTCCTCTCCTCTCTTACTATGAACAAAACAAAACAAAACAAAACAAAACAAAACAAAACAAAAAAAAACAAAAAACTTCCTAATCCTTGAGGATAGGAGACACACAGAAGGACAGCAACGAGATGCTCATTGGTTCCCAGGGAAGGATGTGGACTCTGCCATTCTCCCCACTTCCCAGGTTTCAGGAGCAGAAAGGCCTCTCATGGACATTTCCAGGGAGATCTGAAGAGGCAGCAAGACCCCATGGTAATCATGGCTGTAGGACCATCTAAGTAGATAGACAACTAGACAGCAGGATGCTCATGGCCCAGGATGGAGCATGAACAGCTGAAAATCCCCAAGGGGGTCCTAGAAGTAGCCTCAGATCATGCCCAATAATATATCATGCCAGGGAATGGTCCTGAAATAACAGAGAGAAGGACAGAGCTGAGGGACTTGAGTTGGGCTTGAGGGAGTGAGTCAGCAGCATCTTTGGATGGACATCTATGGACCAGACAGGACAATAGAGCAGGGCAGATACTAGGGCAACCAGGAGAATGGAAAACCAGTTTCTTCCCCCTCAGCAAAGTCCTCTTGATATGTAGACACACATTTGGAGAAAAATAGGTAGAGATGATGAGATAAACTTGAATTGTCAGAGATTAATTTCCACTACCTTATGGAATGGGGGCTCCAAAAAGAATTTTAAACAAATTAATGAAGGTATATTATAGAACATTAGAGTCTGTGATCTAAAACTCATACCTAGAGTCTTAAGAATATATGTTAGATCTTTTAAAATTAGTCTATAGGTCCTCTTCATGATGGAACATAGCACAACTTTTATTAGGGCTAAAGAAATCATATCAGTTGACTCTGGATCCTATTCAAAGTGCCCTGGGGTGTTCTTGTCACACATGAGATGGTTCGGGATAGCCATATCTAGCTTTGAGCCTGTGTTATTAAATCCTTGCCAACCGATCCAATGGAAGGCTTTCTTTCATCCAAAATTCTATGCAAAATTCTATCTTTGGCTGTGTTTCCTCATTGCATTTCTCTCTGATCTCAGGCTTCTGCATCTGCCAGCAGCTTCATTCAAGTCTCTTTGTAGGAACCAGTGCATTCTCCCTCTGGCAGCTGTGTTCTCTCTGTAGAATCATCCATCTTCTGCAGGCTGTGGTGATAGGATGGATTTTTAAACTCTTTTGGCACAAAGAGTCACTTCCTGCTTGGAGACAAAGATGAAAGTGAAACCCACACTGTGCAGAACGTGGACACTGTGACACTTTCTGCACAGCACGGTCCAGCTCCCACCACTCCGCCATGCTTACTGAGAACTTAACTGCCTTTCCTGACCTGGGCCATAGAGCCACATCCACTCCTCAGCTGATGTCACAACTACTCAAGTAAAGGCGATTTCTAAATACATGGATACTCAGCTTTATAGCCCTCAATGTTCAAGTTAGTTGCTGCATTTCCCACTGTTTCCTGCATGTTTTAATAGAAGACACCCCCAGTAATTGAAATGTGTGTCATGCATTGAAAAACAACTGCTATAAAATCTCTGGTTAAAATCATTCCTCGTGGCTACATTATAGAAAAGAAAAATGTTAAGTTATAGTCATCGATTATTGGAATGCAAAGGAGGACATCTGCATTCCCAATTCCTTTCTGTGACTTGATTTTAAGTCAATACAAGTTATAGAGGCAGTTCAGAATCTTTCTCCTGTTATCTCCACATAGGAAACAACCTACAAAGATCTTCAGGATGATTTAAATAATCAAAGAGAATAGAACTGTGGCTGTGAAAGAAATCCTAGAGAGAAATAAAGACACCTAAGCCTCATGTCAGAGCCACTCATACAGGTAGACCTTTCTGTCTCCTGCTTACAAGCCTACAGCCCGTGGGGATTTGCAGATTATCGCTAGCTATTTCATTTTTTTGGAGAATTGATCCCATTCTACTCTTCTACTCCCATCCTTTCCCCATTGCTCTAAATTGCCACAGCCCCTGGTACATTGGATGAACTCCATCCTTGGTTGGGAATATAAGTGAACTGGAGAAGAGGCCTATGGCAGAGCCTGCATCTCTTTCTGAGTTCTCAGTAGACAGCCGGGAGCTGTGGGGAGCATGAAGACTCTTCTCCCTGATCACTAGCTTTCTTCATTCAGAGAGCACCCAGTCTTGCACAGGGAGAAGCCCAGAGGTGAGGGACTGGAGCTTTCACCAGTGGATACAATGCTTCTCTCTGACAATAAGGACACTGCATGCTGCTGAACAGCAGAAATTCTCCACCACTGCCTCCCATTCCTTAGTGACATCCCCTGATGACCTTGAAGGACCAGGAAGTCAGATGCAAGACCCTAACGAGAAGATGACAGAAGAGCACCAACAGCTGATCTTCACTGAAGTCCCTTCATGTAGACTCAGTCTTTTTCTGCAGCTCTCAGCTTAAATCAGACAACTAAAAAGCAGGCAATGTAGAGGCAACTAAAAACAGATTCAGCAGTAGTCAGGCAGGTGCTGAAATCATAAACCCAAAAGAAATGTAGCTGGATGGAGAGAACAATGCCTACCGAACCATGACCAGACAACATGAAATTCAGCCTCAGGGAACATTCTAGTCTCCAGTGCAGATCCAGCTCACTTTGGAGATTTATACAGCAGGGACCAGGGCTGCAGTGAATCTACCCACAGAAAATAAACTGGAGGCAGCTACCATCTCCCTCCTTTTCCCACTGGTAGATTTGCCTCTGATCCACATAAATGATTTTCGTTGTTCTTGTTGTTCATATAAAGTCCTACAGTTTAACCCAAGGCTCCTTCCCACATGCCATCCACGCCATGATGTCACAGATGCTGTCTCCAAAATGTTAACATTTTGTTCATTATGAGTTGTGGGGTTTTTTTCTTTTGCATTCATTCTGATTTTTAAAAATATTACATCAAAATTTTATTTATTTTGATGACTGAGTTTTCTGGTGCCTTCTTAAACTCTACACCTGTGTTAGTTTCCTGGGGCTGCTGTAACAAATTACCACAAAGTTGGGCACCTTAGAACAATAGAAACTTATTCTCTCGCTGTTCTGGAGGCCAAAATCATAGTGTCAACTGGACCACACTCCCTCTGAAACCTGAGGAGGGAATGCTTATTGCTTCCTTCAGTTTCTGGTGGCTTCAGATGCTCCTTAGCTTATGGCAGCATAACTCTGATCTCTGGCTGTCTTCACATGGTATTCTTCTCTGTGTCTCTGTATGTCACATGGTTCTCTGTCTTTCTCTGATAAGGACACTTGTCATTGGATTTAGAGCTCACTCTAAATCCAAGATGGTTTCATCTGGAGATTCTTAATTACATTTGCAAAGAGCTTTTATCCAAATAGCGTCACATTCACAGGTTCCAAAAGTTAGAACTTGGATATAAATTTGGGAGACCACTATTTGGCTCTCTTCAGCATCCAAGGCAAGTGCTTCATTTGCCTCAACCTCATCTCGGCCCTGCCCCAAAGATGTGTGTCCCTAATGGGTTCTATCTCATCATTAGAGAGTCACAGCTGGTCCTTTTAGGTAATATGGGATGAGTAAATGGGACAAGGTAAAAGAGTAAACAGCACACATGAAAGGGTGGGTACATTCTGTAGCCCATTCCACTCACACAGAAAGAATATGGTCAGGAAAAGAGAAATGACATTTTTCTACATTGAGGTTTTTAATAACCTCAATGAAAGTAAGTTGTAGAGAAGTCAACAAACTTCTGTCATTACAATAATATACCTTTGGATTTTCTTTCACATAATTTTTCCCTTATCTTATTTTCTTTCAATATTTACTTCATTTATATGTCTATATACACACAAAACTATTGATTTTTTTAAAACCACAGCTGCATGGCTGTTGTAAATTGAAATTCTTAGAGCATGATCTTCTTCCTATGATCGTGGGAAAGATCAAGCTACTTTAAAAACACACATCCGAACACACTTCTTGAAGCCATATGGAGATTTTATTCATGCAAATAGAAGCTTGGTTTTCTCCCAATTTCTCACAAGGTGCTTTGCCCCTAAGGACTGTTAGAATGGCCACCTCTGATAAAATCTTGTCACCCCTTGCATAGATTTTAAATAAGTGCATCCCTCATCACCACTGCCATGGTATCACGGAGCTATAAAATGTGAAAAAAGATCACAACCAGTTGTTCCTTTTTTTCTTTACCTGAAATATAATTATAGAAGAATGTATATTTGAATTTCTACAATGTTAGATAGCTGTGAGTATAATCTCAAAAAAAGTGCACAAAATCAATGTTTGGGTATACTTCTCATATTTAATACATTTAAAAATTGGCATCGTGTGAGCAAATTATTTGCAGATTGCTAGACAAGATGAATAATCTGACACCATATGGAGACTATTTATGAACCACAGCTATTTCCACACTGTTGATCGTGTGTAAGATAAACAATGTAACTGAAGTGAATTATTACTTTTCCATTATTTTCTCGGTATATTGTATGGAATGTTTAGATTGAGAGAAGTAGTTTTTAGAGATTCTCTTCTACATGTCTCACTATTCATTGGTTAAGAGGGAATTATTTGTATTTGCTATTTGTGACTTTAACACAAAACATGTTTTCCTCCACCTATGTGCCAACTGATATTTCATTAAAAAGGATCATATAACAGACGGTTAAGTAAATAGCCACTCTTGCTTATGTAATATGAGTCTTAGAGAATTGGTCATGAGGGAAGAGGAGGTGGAATAGAGAGTATGTGATATTGGGTCGATGGTGGTTAGCAGGCACAGAAAACAGGAATTCTTATTTCGTCTGCAATCTTTCACTCAGATTCCTCTCCCAACCTAGGTCCTCATGAGGGTATGGATGGGAGAAGAGGGTGTCACTGAACATTGAAAGAGCTTTTAAGAAACATCACAACAGGTGCTAGCTATTAAACCACCTAAATCTCTTTTGAATCTTTTTCTACTGCTCCTATGTGACATTCTAGCCTGCCCTTGACTGTTTTAATACCATCCTAATTGTTCTCCACTGTGTTAACCTCCTTGAACCCAGCTTTCACACACTGCCAGAAATATTTTTTCGAAAGTGTAAATCTCACCATGTGATACCGCATATCAAAATTTTTCAATAGTCCCCAACAGAATACATTTCTAATCCCATAGCAGAACACACAGGGCCATTCATGGTGTGACTTAACCCACCTTTCTGATCTGTCTCCTACTGTACTAGACACATTGAATAGTCAAGCAGCCAGTAGTAAAGGGGAACCACAACAGCCATGAGAAAGGAGAAGGAAGAGCCATCCTCTAAACCCTGAACAGAAGAACAGCAGCATGTACATAGTGCTTTAGGTGAGTTGAGGAGGGTGGGGAGCAACACTCAGTAGGGGCAAGTCTTGGTCAAGTCTGGAGGATTTCATAACAAACATTTCATCTTTCAGAGACTTAGCCCATACTTTAATGTCACACAAATGTTTTATTGCTTTTCTTACCCATATATTTTTAAAAGATTGCATGTGTCAGATTGCTCTTTGATAGGGAACAAGAATTCAATATTGATTGAGCTCCTATAAGTTGAGGTACTAACATAAGATGAATTGAGGTATAGTCTCTACACTTAAAGATCTCACCATTAGGACCTTTAAAAAGTTCAGATTTTCAAAGAGAAATTTACTTATTACAGGAAATTGTGGCTCAGTAACTCCTCTCATTCTCATACAACCAAAATCCTGACAAAGGTGAGAGAGAAGTGTATGTGAGAAGGGGCAGTACTGAATATGATGAAAAAGAACATGTTCTGTAGAGAATGTTTAATGAATGAGGCCTGGGGAGCAGAAAACAGGAAAGGTTAGGCATTTCTGGCACATGGATAAGAGACAGAATTATAGAGCGGGCCGTCATTGTTGATCTCAGCAAGGAAGTGCTGCCAGGCAGCATGTGTCAGCATTTTTATCACTTGGAGCTGTGGGGGAGGAAGATATTTTTCTCTACCCTTCTAGGTTCCTTAGGGAAGTATAACGATTAATCTGTCTGTATGAGATATATTAATAAGAGAAACTGACCCAATTTAATCATATACATACATATGGGAACCACACATACTTGGAGAGTTAGAGACCCTACACATGTGAGAGGTTCAGAGACAGAAAGAGAAAACGAAGTACATAGGGTGTTCTGAGCTAAGCATGAGGTAAGGAACCTTGGGGCTTCAGAGGGGAGGAAGATCATTGCAGGACGATAAGAGGAATAGATATTCAGTAACGAGATTACCCTGCCATACAAATAGGTCAAAATGAATATCTTTGATAATCTCTTATTATGGGCAAGGCCCCTTAAGTTAAATTTTTCTTGGTAGTTAAGGAGGGAAAAGACATTTTTCTTGAGTCCACAGGATCTTAGTTGTCTGCACACCATATCTTGGGATGACTTGTTCTGAACTCCTAAAGAGCCCTTCTTCACATGAGTTTCTACTTAGAGTAAGAGTTTGAAATGTTTAACTAGCCCTACATCTCTGAAACACTTAAGTCAGACTCAGCTGATCCTCACCAGGTCTGCCTGGGTACACAGGAGATGAGAGACAACTTAAAGCCGACACTGGAGTGTTCTGACTCTCCACACATGTTTTTAAGTTAATATATTTTTTTTATGTAGTGCATTAAGAAGTCAGATGGTGTAGTCAATTGTCAACTAGTGCTGTGTAATAACCCACCTCCAATGTCAGTGGCTGGAGACACAGCATTTACTTTTCTTGATTCCAGGCCTGGGGATTGGCTGAAGTGGCTTTCCTTTGGGCTTGGGTGTTGACCTCAGCTCAGATTCACATCCACCCCACTTGTCTTGTTCTGAGAACCACCCTAGAGAATCAGTAGCTAGCAGGGGCATGCTCTTCTCACACTGATCTTGGGGGTGCACAAGTGAGAAACACTACACGACTTACTTAATATCTACATCCATATAACGTTTGCTCAAATTCTATTGACTAAAGCAAGACAGAGTCAGGGGTAGAAAATACACTCCACCCCAATGGGAGGGTGTCGTATAAATGCCTGACACTAAGCTCTTTGACTGTAGAGGGTCTGACATTAAACTTTTGATTGACGCAGCATCCATTTTAAAGACATGTTCCCAGCTGTATGACATGGCTACTAGTAAAACAACTAAATAAGAAACAAGGCTGCCCTTTTAGGAAGGCTGGGTAACCTAGAAAAATGACCACTTGAGTGACTCTGTCTTCCCTTCTTGTGTCTTAATTCCTGCTCTTATGTTTTACATTTGCCACTAACAAGTGAATACATAAAACTCTAGGCACCCCACTTTCTCCCTCAATAAAAACAGAGTCCCAGGTCTTCTCTCCATCTCTCACTAATCATTACCTCACTGGGTGGCCCTTGGTCATGCTGTGTACCTGCCAGGACCTGTGAGTAATTTTTTTTTCAAAGCTCCCTGATGGTTGTGGCTGAGGTATGTCTTGCATTCATAACAAGAACCACAGAGCTGATCGAGCCATAATACTCTTTCCACCTAGGAAATGTCTGTGGGAGCTCAGACAAGTAATAAGAACCCAGGTGAGTGCCCAGGCATTCCTAGTAGATAGCATCACTATTGATAGGCTGAGATGACACAACACAGAGGGGGTGGTTAGGGATGAGGTAACATAGAACAATAGTCCATTGTGTCATACCAGGTGAGGCTACAATCTTTGTAACACTAGAGTTAGCAGAGTGACTAAATGCCACAACTAGTACATCTCCAGGGTCCTGCCCTACACATGCATTTCATCCCACATGATGCTACCACATGCTATAAATTACCAGTGTCCTATTTCCCCCCAAAACACTGTTATTTAAGACTTCACCCAATAGTAAGGGTTACCCAATCCTAGAAACACATTTTCAGGTTCTGTTTTCTGAAGCTATTCCTGGTATCAATTATGCCATCAGACTCAGAAAATTATCCAATACCAGGTTTCTGCTTTACAAGAGATCAAATTGAATATATAGATTTTATATACCCCATTGATAGAGAAGAATCGGTATCTTAAAAAAAAAATCGCCCACTCTTTTTATAAATGTTACTACTCAAAAATATGTAAAAATCCTTGGCATTATTCCTTTCTCAGGTTCTTTGCAACTGATATTGAAAACTCCCAAGATTGTTAAGAGTTTTAAAGACACAAGGCTTATATAATGCAAATTCTATAGAGCTAGTGCTAGTCAAAAATTATGTTCATCAGGAACCGCAAAATGAACTATTAAAAAACATAGTAATAATTGAAGAAAACCAGTCAGTTGTCACTGAAGGGGCTCAAAACAGGCCTCCCCAGGATGTGTCACCTTGGCATATGGATTATTTTGAGCTGAAGGCAACAGAGACCCTGGGGGCTCATGAGAAATCTTTATCTCTTCCTGAAAGAATTTACATTAATGGCCTTGCCCATAATAAGAGTTTTCACCAGAAATAACTTCCTATGACCTATCTATAGGGTAGGGCAAATTTCTAATTACTGACCTTCCTCTCCTCTGAAGTCCCAAGGTGCCTTAACCCATCCTTAGCTCCCAATGTCATATGTACCTCATTCTCCTTTTCTTTCTCTGAACCTCTCATGTATGTGCAGTCTCTCACTTGTGTATGTGGGGTTCCCATATGTACACATTTAAATTCTATTATTTTCTATATTAATCTGTCTCATGTCAATTTGATTATTAGACCAACCAGAAGGAAAGAGGAAAGTTAATTTCTCCTCCACAGAGTGGAGACTCACTCATCTCCCAGGAAATGGTATCAATATATCAACTTTATGAAAAAGAACATAGAAGATCCACAGGACTTTGCTGGTGAAAGTGAGGATTTAGAAGAGAGATCTGAGGAAACACTAATGGAGATCCTATTCACTTTTTGCTTTACAAAATAAAATGAAAATAAAATCTAGGCTCAAAAACATCCTTTGTATTGTCAATCAATGTTTGTTGTTTGTTTGTTTTGTTTTTTTACATCATATCTTAAATTGTTTCCAAGCACAAAGTATACATGTCTTTTATCCATTGTTAAAGAGGCCCAGATGGCAGAGGTCCCAAATGGCATCAGTGTGCTTAAGGACATGGCACCAAATCCAGATTTAACACCTGACCTAACACCTCCCGGAAACATAATCTTAATCAACCAGTCAGGAATTTTCCAATCAACACCGATGAGGTAACCTGTCACTTGGGCCTTCTTCGTCCCCCACAGAAAGAAGAGGCAATCGACATGATATAAAACCTTCTGTCCCTTTTCCCTAAAAGCAGCTGTCTTGGTCTAAAAATAATCCTTTCTTTTATTTTTGTTAATAGCTCTCTTGTCCCATGCTCCTTCCTATAAAACTCTTCCATTTCGTACAGCCCCTCAGAGGGCCCTTCCGGTTGCTAGATGAGATGCTGCCTGATTTATGAATTTCTTAATAATAAAGACAATTAGATCTTCAAGTTCATTCAGTTAAATTTTGTTTTTGAACACTGTAAACCTAAAGTGTAAACATACAATAAAAAGTATGCTTTCTCACATCAAGCAACAACTAACCAGAAGTATTTGTTTTCTACCCAAAGAGGTGTACAGAGAGTGACAACGAACATTACTTGCTGATAAAAATATTATTACCACATCTGGTGCTGAGGAGACACCTATGTGCACCTTCTTCACCACCTGTTTGTGCTTACAGACTGGACACCTTAAAAGTCTTCAAAATGTGCACATGCAAACGAAAGAAATTTTGTTATCTATCGTCTGCATGGTGAAAGACTCATTATTTGCACCTGGCACTTAAATGACTCTCCTTAAGGATGAGGGTTTGCAGGGCTTTGGAGCGTGAATCTGGTTCTAACCGACACTGACAAGCAGGAAGAGCAGAAGCTTTCTGCCTCACACAGCTGTGCTGCCCATTATGTCTGGGAGGGCCTGGGACTCCCCAGTGGTCCTGTTCTGTCCTAACTCTACCTTCAGGTAAAGATGCAGATGCTATGTTTCCCAGGGAACTCCAGGGACAGGGTGACAAAGGAGTTCGAATACTCTCCAGAGTCAGGAGTGATGGCTGTGGAGATAGCATCTCGCCAGAGAGCAGGAGTACAGACCATGGCTGGGAGGACCCCGTGTGATTACCGGCAAATTTGCAACTTTTCTCGATAGCTTTCCCCCGCTCTCAACATACACTTCTCCTTGGCCATCAGCTGCAAAACTCTTACAAGAGAAGCAAGTTAAATAGCATTTCAGAGATTCTCTTTTCCAGATCTCAACTTCATTTCCATGTTGAACCTCCTTCCAGCAGGATGGCAGGAAGCAGATCCCTCTTCCTCGGGGTTGGTGCTGGGTGACTGTATGTTCTGGTTTGCCTGGAACAGTCTTGGCTTATGCTGGTTATCCCAGCATAATTATAAGTACTCTCAAATGTGTCTTGGCGACCATATGTGGTAACATGGGTAAATCACCTTCTCAATTACCTTCCCAATTCCCGAGTCATTTCAAAGTTCCTAGAAGCTTCCATGCTTTGGTGTAGGTAGAGGGGACAGGGGTCTGGTCATGACATTAGCCAGGTTTCTTCAGAAATGCCCATCATATTGACCTGTGTAGGCAATCAGGTCTGAAGGCTAGGACTCCCTGCCACCTCTCTGCCATGCTTGGGGAGTGACGCCTTTCCAAATCTGTCATGTTTCAGTCCAGAGATGCTGACATTCCCCTCTAGGGTCTGGAAGCTTCTCTGAGACAGTGCCAGAAAGTCGAACTCTTGTCCACGTGGAAGGCAGACTGAGATGGCGTCCTGATGCTCATGCTCAGCTCACCTATGGGATGGACTTAGTGACATGCTTCTAGTAGATACAATGCAGCAAAAGCGATGGGTTGTCACTTCCAGTATTAGGTTACAGAAAGACCCTGGCTTCGATCTTCACCCTCCCTTGCTCTCCAGCCTCATCGCTAATGGAAGCCAGCTACCATGCTGTGAACTTCCCTATCGAAAGGTGCACGTGACAAGGATCCACCAGCAAAGATCTGAGGCCCCTTCAGTCCAACAGTCCACAGGGTGCTCAATCCTTCCAGCAATCACGTGAGTGAACTTGGAAGCAAATTATCCCCCAGTCAAGACATAAGGTGATTGACAGCTTGTGAGAGACCCTGAGCAGAGGTGAAGGGTGAAGTTAGATACTAACCCATAGAAACTGTGAGACAATACATCTTTGTTGGTTTAAGGTGATACATTTTGGGGTAATTTGTTACACAGCAATATGTAACTAAGATAGCCCTTTCTGCTCTGGGACCCTACATACCTGTCTTGGATCTTATTGATGCCAGGAATTAGGAAGCAAATCATCCCTTATCACAACAATGTTTTTTTGTTTTTGTTTTTTGTATTCTAATACTTTCATATCTGGGGCCTGGCTGACCCTGTAGAGACTTCCTTTTCCAGGATAAGCCAATACCTAGAGAGAGTAAACAACTCCCCAGCAAGTGTGCTTTTCAAATACAAACCAACCAATCCAGAGCCTATGTCTCAGACACCTAATCTATCAGACTTTCACATTAAAGGCCACTGTCTACCTGCCCTAGCCACCCCAGTGCCAGACTCTGATAACCAGGGACAGCCCTCAAGAAAATTATTCCAACCAGCCAATCCTAAGCCTGCCTACCCTGCCTTTCTTCTTTACAAAAACCACAATAAAGATTCTTATCCATTTCCCATCATTCCTTCTGTCTCCCAACTGACCCTGGTGCTTCCCCAGGTAGCCCCTCAGGTGTGGTGTGCTGTTGAGAAGTGTAACTAAATGACTGACTTTTCAAGGGCAGTGGTGTCCTGATCTATTGGCCTTGCCATACCTCACATTTGCTATTAGTTCTCTAATATTTTAAAACGTTCCTCCTTTCTTCTTCCCTCGAATCAGGGGAATCTCTTGTAGTTTTGTTGGTTTAAAGGAAGCTCCTCTTTCCTTCCTGCTGCTATTCAAACATTTTGTCTAAATACCATACTCCTCTTGTTAACTTAACCCAACCACTAAATGTCAGAGACCATAGATCTTTCTTGCTCTCAGCCCTGTATATGGTCCTAATCTTTTAATGTAAAGAGGGGAGGGGGGAAAGGAATAGTAGGTAAAAAATACAGAGGTGAAATATACCACAAAATATTCTGCTGCAGCTGTGCATCGCTTTCAGGAATGCAAAGCTTTTCCAAAGACAGTTCTGAAAGGAGAGGACCCCAGGAAAGAACTGTACCTAAGATAAATCTTCAAGGTTCATAAGGAAGAAAATAAAGGCTTACAGGAAGCTGGCTGTGGCTGAAGGTGATCTTAAGGATTTATATGGCAAAAAGTACCATCAAACGTTCAGTAAATGGATCAAAATGCACAAACAATGTGATTTCCACATGTAGACTATTGTTTAAAAGAACAAGTTTCTCCTATGCTCCAGCTCTAGGAAGAAGTCTGATTAAAAGTAAATTCTGCCACTAATGGTGACTTCTGAATACCAAAAGGTTTTTTTTTTTTTTTAATCCTCTGGGTATAAAATTAGAAGAAATACAAAAAGGGCTATTCTAAGTACGTGTATGATTTTCCATCCACACACACACACACCCCAGGGTAAATTTATATTGAGTAGTTCATTTAATAGAAGCCTTCTTGAAAACCGCAGCCCATATGGTAAGGTTTGTTTTACATGGGTCACTAATGTGGAAGGCTTTGATACCTTATGTTGAAAGTAGAGCAGTCAATTAATTCCATGAGTGTGAACTTGGCATCATATTCAATTTACCCTTAGGTGAAAGCTGCCAGCTTTCCAAATACTGGTTCCTAAATAAAATAAAATATTTAGTTCTCTGATTTGAAGTCAAAGCATATTGCTTTAATTCATGAAGGATGGACTAAAAAAAAAAAAAAAAGTCTGTATATGTTTTCTCTTTTTGTATCCCCTAAAGGAGTCCTGGGCAAAATCTGACTTCAAAAGAGTAGGAATTCTGCTTCCTAACCCTCTGCAGAGAGATGCACGACCATCTTGCTGAGACCCTCTTTTAGTCAGAATAGGATGAGTTATGCTGCAGGAACAAGCAAATCAACATCTTAGTGAATGCTTTATTTCTCCCTCATGCAATATACCCATCACAGATTGGCAGTAGTGTTCTATTCTGCATAATCTCTCAGTGATCAATGCTGATGATGGCACAACCACCTTCCAAATATTTTTTCTACGCCAGAGAGAAAGAACATGCTGGAGGACCTCGAACCTACAAGTAATGCCCAGGTCATCACCTTACTAGTCAATGCTAGTCTCATGACCCCACCAAAGAATGACAGGTCCAGAAATTCAATCTTTATCAGTTCAGAGCGGGAGGGTAACTAGATGTGGGGAAGCTGTCTCAATGACTACCACAGGTCTTCCTAAGAAAACCAACTTGAACCACACAGATGCACAGCAGGCTCTGCTGTCTGGCCTGTGCAGTGGATTCCATAGCTCTGCAAAGAGTCCAGGCCACTTTCTTTTATCGTCATCGGTTAATTCTTATTTCCTCTTTTCTTCATTGTAGAATCCTCTCTTTAAACATTTTATTTTGGATGCTGCTGTCCATATGATCTAGAGGTTTGCACATATGGGCGAACATTATAATGACCTGCAAACTTTTTTTTAATTAGCGATACATAAAGGCCATCCACTATCAATGTCATCAGAACATTTGGGGTGTGAGAGCAGTATACAGGTATCAGCACTTTTTGAAATCCCTCAGGAGAGTCAAATGTGCAACGGAGATGTGAAGCACTGTTCTAATGCCGTGAATTCATGGCCTCTGTGTCCGTCTCAGCATCAATATTTCAGAAGCCTTGAGTGTGAGAGAGCAAGTCCCTGAAATCAGGTTTCACAAGTTTGAGCAAGAGGAACTCTCCCTTCAGCCTTACACTGCATTCTCCTGTGGAGGACGATCAAATATACCAAATATGACAGATTCGTTGGCTGACACCCCTTGCCCTTCTTCCCACCACCGTACTAAGTCGCCAGAAGACATTATTTATGGACTTGAGATAAGAGAGTTAATGACTCGGTTTTAGAAATTTGAAGTCATCCTATTCCATTTAACTATTGTTGTATCAAATACCACCCCAAACTTTAGAAATTTAAAATAACAATTATTTATTTTGCTGACAAATCTGTGTATGACCCTGCTCTAGGGCGTGTCACCTGAAGTGGCTCACCTGAGGCTGTACTGGCTACACCTACAGTAACTCTCACACATGGCTGGCAGTGTAGACAACCTCAAGAAGCAGGAAAAGGCAAGAAATGGATTTTCATTTCTAGACCTCCAGAAATGATTGTAGCCTCACAAACTGGCATCGAACATCTGTTCTCTAAGAGGTCTGTAAGATAATACATGTGTGTTGTTTTAAGCCATTAACTCTGGGCTAATTTGTTACAGACGCAACAGGAAACTAATGCGGTGATTTACTTTTAATATCTCATCGTTGAACTTCCAAACAACTTGATTTTGGATTTCCCATGTTTCGATACAATGCTTATTTTTAATTAGGTAAATGTATATTCTGTATGAAAATGGACTAAATTGGGACAGACTATGATTTTGCAGCATCTATACATAGTAAAACATTCAAAGAACTTGTAGAGAAAACTTAGACATGTTTTATCTTGTTAAAATATATGTCAAGTGAAAGTATTATGAATGGAAGTGAAAGACAGTAGTCATGAAAATGAAATACTTATAAAGTTCAATATGAAAAAAGTGCAAATTGATCATTTTTACCTTTAGCATCTTTGTCTAAATTACCAGATTGCTTAGCACTTGAAGGGAGAGAGTTTGTAAACGAATAATATTATGGTCTCATATTGGTCAGAATACTAATGGTCTAATATCAGTCAGCATTAATATGGTCAAGAAAGTGTCAATTGAATGTGTCAATATTTATATACTTACTAGTCATAAAATACAACCTTAAAGAAGATGGTATGTAATTTTAGGAAGAAAATAAGACTATGTTGAAATGAAATTTTTTTAAAAAAAATGCCAGTAACATGTGACTAGAGAGAGAATTCCTGGAAAATCTGAATGAGATATAGAAATATGTTTGAAGCATGACTATTCTACTCATGCTATTTTAAATCTTTCCATGATCAACATAAAATTTTCTTTTAATATAATGTGTATGACTATATGTTACTTTTTTCCTGTGAATGCTTTTATTTTTAAAAATAGCTTGTAAATAGATCCATCAATATAATAAAATTAACTTGTAGCTCAATAAATAACTTTGAAAAGTTATATGATTTAAATTTTCAGTACCACCTTTAACTCCCAATATATCTGTGTCATAAATTATATGATCACACATTCATGATTAGTAATGACAATTTACTTTTTTAAATTAGTTATTAGAGCCTGTCAGCTGGAATTGGTGTGATACACACATAATGCATCACTCGATCAACCGAACTGTAATATTCTGTCACTTACGAGGGAGGTGTCACTTACCAAAATGTATATTGTATGTCTTACAGCTGGAGCAACTGAGCTACCAGGATATTTGCCCTCTATTTAAAAACATCTCCAGTTCTTTTCCTCTTCCTAACTTCACCTGGACCAACACTCCACTCTCAGTTCTCGGGGTTCAGAGCACCAGAGGGCATCACAATCACCTGTTGTACTTGCAAAAAATGCATTCCTCAGGCCTTACCATGGAGGCTTTCGATTCAGTAAGTTTGGACTAGAACCAAGGACTCTGCATTTCTCGTAGCTCCCTTCAGTGATTCTGATGCAGTTCTATTGCTGGAGGACCACAATTTAAAGACGACGAGGTCAGGTGTATACCCTGTGTCTACTTCCGCACGGCTGTGAGAGTGATTCTTTCAACATCACAGTAGCACCTCACTGCCTGCTGAATTTAGCTCAACGCACCTCGTGGTAGATACAAGACCCTTCACCGAGGTGACCTAGGACTGGCTGTCTCCACCTGTTCCGCATTTCCTTCAGCCTCCACATACTGCAGTGTATGGCCGGCCGGTGGTGGACTGCTCACACCTCCACTGTGGGTGCACATGACCTTAAGTCCACCTGGGCTGTAGCAGAGCTTAGCAAGCTCCCGAGACAGCCTCACACCTTGGACACTCCCGAGAAATCCCTGACAGTCTGCCTGAATATCGCTTGCTCCAGATGCGCCCTTGGGTGAACAGAGCTTCCGGCCCTACCAGTTGTCGCCGAGTTGCCCCTTTAACAGACAGTTCTCTAAATCAAGTGAACCCTTTTCTGCAGAGACAGCTAAGCTGGTGAGCTTTACGGCTGCCCTGACTGCTGTGAATGAACGACCCCGCAGACAGAACTGGGGAGAGAGCAACAGCCCTGGGAAGCAGGCCACAAACTCAAGTTCTTACCCAATGAATAAACCCAGCTCCGTTTGTTGCCTGATTTTGATCAGATTCTAGAGTGCTGAAAAATGGTTTGGACCATTTTGTCCAGCATTACAGTTGCTTTGGGGAGGCTCACAGCAGATCTTAACCCCATGAACTCATTGGAACAGCTACACACATGTGCACACATACACACACGTACACGCACACTGCACACCCTTGTCTATACAGTACTATTGATCATTAGTGAAGCATGTGTTTGGAATAACGTGTGTCCTGCAGGACGGGCTGGGCCACACAGAAACACTCACCCTTCTTGCAATCACCAGACCCCTTTCGCGTGGTGGCTGGCCAAGGCGCAAAGCATCGTCTCCTCAGGCATCTCCTTTTTCAGTCCAAATTTCAAAGGCCCCTGGCCCCTCCACCACATTCTAATTAGGAGCCCATTCGAAATGCCTGAGCTGACAAGTGCCTCCAGCTCACCTGTGAGTTTATGAGCACTGCAACCATACCTGCTCAAGAAGTAACAGAACCCACTGCAATGCTTCTGGAGCTTTAGAAATATTTTTCCTCCACCAAGTTTTATGTGCTCACACTGAAGACATTCCGGAAAAAGCATCAACAACAACCAAAAGATAAAGAATTGTTTAGACATAGAAACAGTCAGATCTTTTTCAGGTATTGCCTAAGCAGATCTGATTAGCCCATGAGAATAACTCCCAACCTTCGCCAGAACATAACAGGTTTTCTACATAGGTCTAGTTGGAAAGAAAGAAAAACTACATACAGCTGTTCCAAGGCTGGGAAATTCTGTGCAGATCTGACAGCAGCTGTTTGCATGCCAAATAGTTCCAGCAATTTCTAATTAAATCCAGCTCAGGAGAAATCTTATGACCCCTGCCACATGATTTCTGTCCGTATCTGCGATGCTTTCTCTCCCTGTTTCGAAAGCCCCTCCAGCGAAGTTTGTCTGTTTTCTTCATCTTAAAGGGCTAATTAATGCAGAAACAAATATTTTATTTGTGAGGTTAGAGCATTCACAGCAGTAACCACCAAAGCTGTGAATAGGGGATCCCCAACTTTTCAATGCTAAGAAATGAGAAATTGGAGTGATTGGGATGAAAGCTCGTTGTATACCCCGTTCCTGCAGCTCCACTGTAGGGTCTCTGCATTTAAGTGAATGTCATGCACATTTGTGCTTTTGTGACTTTGGTTCATAATTCCCTAAGCATCCTAATTATCATAATAAATTGGTATAACCTAATAAAGCACTGCCATGCATATTATCTCATTTACAACTTAGAATGACCATGAAAAATAGACTGGGAAGATATTGCTATCTCTAGCTTAGAACTTAAAACACCGAAGCACTCAAAGACTAAATGATTTCTTGATCGATGTTAAGGTCACAGCCAGTAACTGGCAGAAAAGAGCTTGGCAGCCAACTTTCTAACTCCCAAACTGTGGCTTCCTCCACTTGGCCCAATTTCTCTATCACCTCATTAGCTGGACAGACACATCAATCTGTTACTCAATTCAAAAGTACCATTTTGCCCAAGGGTGACTATTTATTCTGCAGGAAAATTATCCATAGTCTTGATAACCTCTATATGATTCCAAATTCCATTTTCCATCTCTCAACAGAAATGTAGAGATGAACTCTGCATGAGTTCATCTGAATGAAACAGAAGGCTGAGACAGTCCAGCATTAGTGAATGCTAAGCATACTTAAAATTAAGAAATATTTTTGTCTGAATTGGACAGGAGTCTCATTTCTCTGGGACACGATTCCCAAAAATCAACTTATAATAAACATTTGCAAAATCCCTGAGGCCAAAGACGGAAAAGAATTTGTTTCATGCCGAAACAGAGGTCTGGCTGTGAATAAGTTTTCCATCAAGGTAAACAGAATAACAACCCATGGCCTTTTGCACATTTATTCAGGCGATTAATGCTTGTTTCCATGCGATTCCACATTCCTAGACTATTGGTAAGTGTTTGAGGGGACTACATCGTTATTAATGAGATCGACCCACATGAAAATACGTAATGGGACCAAAGTTGATGGAGGCGCTTGACTGCTGCCCTATTTGATTATTTTCTGAGTTTATTAGGATAATTAACACTAGTTGTTGCAACAGATAAACCCCCAAATCAGTGACATAATACCAAAAAGTCTGTTTGTCACTCACACAAAATGTGATGTTGTGTGATCAGCTCTGGAGAGAGGGTTCAGGGACCTGTACTGCTCTCGAGGGATGTTTTCAGATGCCAGACCTAGACGTGACACACGTCACATGCATGCGCATTGCCCTGGCCAGCGTCAGAGCCCCAAACCCACAGCAAGAGATGTTGAGGAGTGTGGTCTTCTGTATCCTCATGCAAAGGAACTGACATGGGAAGCAGCAAGCGTCATTTCTGCCCACACTGAAAGAGAAATTTCTATGCAACTGGGCTGTCTCTGCAACCCAATTGTTCCAGAAGCACAAAATATTCTAGTTTGGGGAAATAATCCAAGAGGAACTTTGTCACCGTGTCAACAGGAAGTTACCAACCTTAGAGGGGTTTCTCTGTTGAAGAGTTACTCTCAAAGCCTCAAGTTCATACTGGAGGGAGGGAGATGTACAGGGAGGAGGGTGTAATGAGGAGAAGGAGCTGGGGAAGGTTTAGCTATCCAGCCCTGTCATTTCAATGTCAATCCAATAAAGATTTTTTGCAAAAAATATATATACATACATACATATCTATGTGTATATATGTATACACATATTCATATATATAATTACATGTATGTGTACATATAGATAGAGGTAGAGGTGTAGGACTAGATATACATATAGATAATATAGATGATACAGAGAGATAGAGATATAGACATAGGGACAGAGATAGATGATGATAGATGATAGATAGATAGATAGAGAAATACAGTTAGAGATACAGATACATGTAATTACATATTTTTGCTGAGCTGACCAGGGCAAGTTTTGCCATATAATTTGGATGACCATCTTAGAACCATAAATATTTAGGGAATTCTGGATTCCCACAAAGGGCTTTTGTTTTATAGCATCCAAATGCACTAAATCTTATTTTAAAAAAAACTCCCTCTCTGATAGTGTCATCTACATCCTTTTGTAAAATAGTGACAGTGGGTACACTCGCCATTTTTATGTCATATACAGTTCTATATTTTTAATTGCTTTACTTGGGATTGAAAAGGAAAAGGTTTCAGTGTGCAAATACCCGATTGTACTCGTCCCTCAGTCCTTTGGATGCTTTTTTTTAGTGTCTATGCAGTCATCACTCTGTAGAATCCATTATCTTTTGAATTCATTTTTTTTTTACTTAGTTCCTTATACAGTCACATTGTTTTGTCTTTTTTTTTAAAAAAAATCCTTTTCGAAGAAGATGCAGCTAGGCTTAGCCATCCATATCTTCCCTGTGTTAAACCTCTTTACAAAGATCTGAGACCTAAAATAATTTAACCTTCCAGACGCATCGAAGGCAAAGGTGCAGATAAATAATGTAACCTTTCAGAACTCATCCAAAGCGAAGGTGCGGATAAAACACTGGCACCGAATCCTGGTCGTACATGTTGTTTTGCAGTTTAGCTGCTCAACTTTTAAAATCCAGGTGCATCGGACTCTTTACCAATATAATATGCATTGAGATTTTTGAAATAAATAAGGCCGGTCAGTTCTCAGTACTTCTGTTCATATGTTTACTATACATATTTCTTTCCCCAAGAGTGGAACGATGAATGTGAACCTATTAGAAAAAGAATTTCAGTTTCCTATAACATGCTGTCCGGTCCACGTTGACATGGGCAATATCAGATTTTCTCCCATCTCAAAAATGTTTCATGTTCTGTGGCATGTAAGCACATCAAGAGACCATTTTTTGCCAATAGGAGAGTATTGCACATTTCATGTTGAAAGTGGAATTAGTTCTATATGATGACAATGCTGTACCATTGGGAATTTTGAATTTATTGCGGATAAAATGAAAATGGTCGCTAAAGTGGGTGGCTGTATCTATTTCCCTACTTTCCAGAGAGTATCTTTTTTGGCTTAAAAAATATCTATTAGAAACCGAAGAACTCTGTTAGGTCATTTAACCACTCATATATTTTCACATACTTTAGAGGTTATTGTATATTTTAAAGAAATAAAGAGAATTCTTACGAGCAGCAAAAAGGAAATGATGTCCAATTTTTTTTCACAATTGTTTGATTTGACTTAGAATATATTAAGAATCAGCACAACAATGCAGGGCAGGGCTGCATTCTCTAAACCATTTGTATGGAACACCTAATACTGTTAGAAACAGGATCCCTGGTCAAAAAAAAAAAAAAAAGTTGGACTGCTTGAACAAATTGAATTAAATAGATTCTTTTATTGAAGGACTTTTCAGAGCCCATAACAAACTAATGTACGTTGAGACTTTCCCAGATATATGGTCTATGAATGCTATATTTTCTAAACTTACTTGGCCACCACAAACCTTTTGTGCAAAACTCTATTACATCTTGAGTCTATAGTATTTTATAGAACAGAGTTTGGGAAAGTTTTAGTAAAGGCATTACCCCTTCTTGCATTTCCTAGAAAATTCATCCTTGATATGTCTACACAGTATTGAAGAATTTCAGCAGCTAGATGGGAAAATAAATCAGAATCAATTAGTTCAATGTGGAAGAGTTGTGTCGACACAGCAAAATTTTTTTTTAGTTACTACAATGAAGTACCAGTGCCATCTAAAGGTAAGTACCTAATTATGAAAATAATCAAACTGGGGCATAACTACACTTTAAAAATTAACAAAATGGTTATATGCAAACTAATGTATATTTCTCAGACACACCTGCCATTTGTTCTTTTTGCAAATAATTAAAAAGTCCTCTATATAAACCAGGCATTGGGCCAAGTCACCAAGGGCATAGTTGTGACAGACCTCAAACTCCCACCCACACAAAGGTTTTGGAGGTCCCTGGTAGTACCCTCTATGTATTATGTATATCTCTACTCCTGGTAATATATACCAGGCTTACGTGAGGTTTACCACAATAGCGAGGCCATTATAATGACCTACAGTAAAAGAATCGCAGAAATATGTTAAAGCTGAATATTGCCTACTAAAAAGTTATGGATATAATTCAGAACGCAGATGATTAAACATTTTATTCTTAAATCCTTATAAATACACATATGGTACTCTCTAAGCCATTAGTGTAGTTAGAGCCAAAAATGACATTTTTATCTCAAGTTTCTGTTGAGTTTACAAAACAACTTTACAGGTTTCCTCTAGATACTTTCCATCTCAAGAAACCATGAAGCTATTATGTTTAGGAAATGTCACAATATTCCCCCCACACCATAAAGGAACTGCATTACTATGCTATTTCCAGGCAGAGTGATACATTTTCCAAACAAAACATGAGCTAATCTAAAAGTCTTTCTTTCAGTATGTAAACTTTCCATGTTTTCCATGCTTGCCAGGTTAGAGATGGGCCAACGAGACTGCAACATTAATGGAATGTAATTTACTTTTGTAATGTAGAAAATTGCCATTCTTTTTATCAGGTCTAAGGGCAGGGTAAAGCGGGCAAAGGGCATGAAATTAGATTAAATTCTTTTTTCTTTCCAGTTTGAACTACTCCCCTAAACTTTAGGCTTTACTACCAAGTAATGGAAGAAAAACAAAGAACAGCAATCGTAATCAAGGTGCCTAGATATACTTGGGATGGGCAGGGATGCACATGTGCGGGAGTACCTAGGCAAGGTGGGGACTGAAAGGGGAAGCACCTTTAGAAGATGAAGGATGACATTGATTTTCTTCTTATTTCTATGTCTTTATTACAGTAGCTATAGAAATCCTTCTTCGGAGTGACAACTAAGTCAGATAATTCATCATCTACTGACCCTTGACCAGGTGTCTCTATCTATGTGTTTGCCTGACTGGTTCAGTGACTGAAGCCTCCTTGATCAAACTCATACAATGTCTGTTTTCTGCTTCAGGATCTCTATCATTTCCATTTCTCTAGAGGTGGCAATCTAGTGGTCCATGGCCAAGTCTGGCATGATGTGCTTTTGCTGAGCCAGGCTTTTCTTTCCCACTCAATCTGTAGATCCAAATAAGAGTCAGGATAATTCAAATAAAGTCCAAGCTTCTGGCTTCTTTTGGAGAACTGAAATATCTTAAAACCCTGGGCTCAACATTTTCACAAAGGACAGTCTTGCTGTGGCTCAGGATCCTGAGAGCTCTAATTCCATCTACATCCTACCACTCATGTAACGTCTGCAAATGCTTAAGGAAGGCCAGCTTCATTCACGCGAATTTCCTGCTTGACACCTGGAGTCGGTAACATTCATCTTAGCGGCAACTGACACTCAGCACACAGAGGTGACCTGTGAAGGTTAATTCCTCCATCCTTGCCAACTTAGGTTCTATTCAAAGCCCATCCAGCCAGAATGCTCTGGTCTTCATGTCCCCAGCAGTCTTCTGGACCTCAACCTATCAAGTGTTTCTTCTTACCTGTTTCTTCCCCATCTTCCTCTCCATGAATTCTCTCCGATACACAGTTTTCATCTTGAAAGAAAAATAAAGCACCTTCCTTTATACTTTGTCTCCTTCAAGCTACTCCCCTTCTCTTCTCAGCAAAATAAATTTTCTGAAAGAATAAGCGTGTCTTGCTCTTTGCAGTTCTTCACACATCATTCACTTTTCAACTCACAGCAATCTAGTCCCAGCAGACCCTGGAGACTACTTTCACTAAAGTCATCAGTGACCTATTTTTTCCCAAGGGACAGATTTCATTCCTTGCTCTATTAACCTTGGCACAACATCTGCTATGGAGGAGTATTGAGTTCTACCTTGAAATGTTTTTATTTCTTAGATTGCACAGAACTGCCTCCTTGTTTTTATTCTCATCTTTAAATGCTCATTTCCCTCCTGTCCCAATTTCATCAAAGATTTAAAGCATTTTTCATTTTTTAAAATATAAAATACTAAATGCTTTGTAGCCACCAAAATTCCTGTCTTTCAATACCCCTGTGAGTCACATCTAATAACGTCACACCCATTTTTCAATGATAAAATATTTTTGAAGAGGTTAAACAAGCTTTGCAAGTTCATTCATCTAACAGAAGCAGAGTTGAGACTCAAATCTGGGTCTTCCATGCAACCAACCCCATGGCCTTTAGTGCTCTGTCCTGTCTCCTCTTTCTCTAAGCTTCTTGGTGATTCCCAGGTGTAGACCACAGTTCTCTTCTCATTGTACATGTTTCCATGTGTGACTTCAGTGGTGGCCATGGGTTCACAGCCACCTTCATGTTGAAGTTCTCCAACCTTGCACCTCCCTTCCAGGCTTCCCTTCCAAGAACTGAATGCATTTATTATCCCTCATGTTCTGTATTTACCTTTATCTTAACATTTATAATCGTTTCATGGGTATACGACCGTTTTCTTATAGGGCAATAAAACCCCCGAGGGAAACGTGTCTTATCCTCTTACATCCCCTTTTCCCAGTCCGGAGCCTGGCCCATACGTGTTTAATGAATGTTAAATAACCGAATGAATGAAAGGAAGTCTAACTGCTGTATGAACATCTCTACTCAGACCATCCACAGCCCCCTCTCCTTTCTTGTCTATATTTAAAACTCAGCATGCTTCAGACTTTACTCTTGGTCATTTTCCCCACTCTGTCTGATTCTATCCCCTAAGTCCTTCATCCTAGAGCATGGTACAAACATCTACCCAATCACCTGAAGCCAAAAATCTGAGTATCGATAGGTTTCTATGCCCAACCTCAATAATTGATCAAAATATCCAGTTAATTTACATCAGAAATATATCTTGAACTCGCTCGCCCACTCTCAGACATATTCATGGTGTGGGTTCCATTATTCTATGCAGGACAATTGCAATGGTCTGCTCCCTGGCTCCCCAGCCTCTTCTAATCCATTCTGCATGGGAGCATTCGCTTTCTCTTTCCTTTCCTTGCTCTCTGCTCTTTAGCTTTCCCCAAGTGTGCCAACTCCTGCTACGTTCCTCCTTAAATCAAGCACATAAGGTTCTCCATGATCTGGCCTCTGTTTATTTGTTAACTTTCTAGCCATTGTACCTCTCTTAATATATTGCATTTCGTAATTCTGAACCACGAGCCTTTCTGGCTCCTCCCCTCCCTTCCATAATCCCTTCACACATCTTATCCTCCTAAAAGACATTATTTGTTCTTAAAAGTCTCAGTTCAAGGATTGCTTTCTCTAAGCATCCTTTCTTATTTCCCTGTACAGATTTGACTACTCTTCATTCTCTTTCACCTGTGCATATATATTTCTATTTTAATAATTACCATAGTATAAAGTAATTATTTCTTTGCCTATTTCCCCATGAAATCAGTAGAAAGCTGAATGTTAATTTTCTCTACATATTGTACTTTAATGATTAATTTTTATTCATTGATTCTTATGACAATCACATGATGTGAGTAGAGATGTTCCCTTTCTTGTTCTGGCAGATAATGAAATTGATGAGATTCGTAGAGGCAAGCACTTAAATTCATACCTTGTGACCCTTACTCTCATACACTTTTCATTACATCACACCATATTTGGAGTATTAAGCAGTCAGATTAGTGCTCTATCTTAAGATTTAAGAATCAAGTGCACATAATATATACTATATTAGCAGAGATTTCATTTATATCCACTTTCACCTATGGAAAGAGCAGTCCACAGGATAAACTCAATTGATTGACAACATGCATTCAATTGCATATAATTAAAAATAATGTGATCATTTTCAAGTAAATGGCATTGTAGTTTGAGAACAGAAAGTAACCACATTCCTCTCTCTCTCTCTCTCTCTCTCTCTCTCTCTCTCTCACTCTCTCTCTCTCTATCTCTCCTTCTCTCTCTCTTATATCATATATATGTATTAGAACAGGGGTAATGGAAGGCACTTTGCCTGTGTCTCAAGAGAACATCCGGCATGGTTAAACCGTAGAGCAAAGGAAACAGATTTCATTCGAAAGCACAGCCTTTCATTCAGTTAATTCTTACATTCCCCCACCAATATATGTCTTGTTTGCTTTTATTATGATTAGATGTTTTTTCTTAAGATTTATCATATTTAAGTCTTTACTTTTTTTCACAAAGGCAAGATAGGTAACGACTATTTGGAATTTAAATGTATGTTAGCTTCTTCTACTAGAAAGGCTAAAAATACTCAATTTTCATGGCTGCTTATAGATAGAAATAACCATGTGACATGGTTATTACATGTTCCTAGAAGTCAGTGGAGGATTTTTCCAAGGAAGCTTTTTTAAAAAGGCCAGACCTTAGGCTCTTCCTGTGGCTTCCATCCACAATGATGAGAAGAAATGTTTCTTGAAATGGTGGCAAAGTAAAAATGTAGGAGCCCAGGCCCTTGGTGGCATAGGTAAGAGCTGTATCAACTTTGAACTTACCTATTGAGGATGGTCAGTGTCCTCCAGTTAAAGCCACCGAGTTGAGTTTTCTGTCTTTATAGATGAGGTCATTCCTGACACAAATGTTCTTATGCAAGAAATACTCTTCATCTCTGCAACTGAACAAGAGTGGATGAATTTCAGGACTTATCACCAAGGTGTCCTCTTTATCTCACTTTGGAAAATAAAATAGTAGCACTAGAAAAACTAGGAGAATAGTAGCACTAGAAAACCACTTCATTTTAGAATTTAGGAAATTAAAGCCTAGAATGGTTTGGGAATTTGTTCAAGACCACTCTGCTGTTGATGCTTGAATTAGGATCCAGGTATCCTGAGCTCCACTCTGAATGCTTCCCTGTATCCCTGAAATTTCAGAGAACTTTGATGCACGAGACCGCCAAGATCCTGATTAGAGTCTTGCATATACGCATCATTAATGTATTTTGACAGACCCAAGTTTGCAAAGTCGGTGTTGAAGAGCCTTAGGAGAAAAATAAGACTTATTTAAGAAGTGGAAAATTAAGCTCATAAGGAAAATCGCACATGATTTTGATGTTTTTATAGCTGGTGGGAGAATGAGGCAGGACTTCACCATCTGGAGCAGAAGACGAGTTCTGTCAGAGCACAGGTCTCCTCTGCTTCCTTTGCCTCTCCATTCATGGCACGTAGAACAATGCACGCATGTGGAGGATAATAAATTAATGCTAATTGAATGAAATAATTTATAAAGGAATGGTGAATAGCCATATATAATACAATTTCCATAAGAATAAGACTAAGGAAAATCATCTTGCTAACACACAAAGGACTTTAGGCAGCTTATAAAGGGAGGTATTTACGTAGGCAGTGGGTGATTTACATATACTAACTATGAGAAGATCACTAAAAAGAGTCATAAGAAAAAGGAAGATTAATCATAAAGGAACAATAATTAAACAGGCAGTTGATCTCTCAATAGTGATAAAGGAAGGTCAAACAGTGGATTAGTATCTTCAAAAAGCTATGAGAAAAGAACCATTAACTAAGCATTCTATCCATGGCTAAACTATCATCAAGAATAAAGACAAAAATAATGAGACCATGTAATAATATAATAATACAGTAAAAGAAGTATATCATAAACTAATAAAATGATCTCAGAAGGGAGGTGGAAATCACTAAGGAGGGGTGAGCACAGGAAATGGTAAACGCATGGTTAGATCTAAACACTTTCAAACAACAATAATAATATTTGATTATAGCACTTCCGAAGGTTGAAATAATTCATTGCATAGAAATAACTTTTAAGAGAGAACTGGTTAGGTTTAAACTGTTCTACATTTCTTATATTACATGACAAGAAAATAAAGATAATGAATAACTTTAGACTGTGCTAAATCAGTTATTCACGTTAATATTTTAAGGGTATGCACTAAAATGATGTGAGTAAAATATATAACCTCCAGGAAAATAAAGAGAAAAAAAGACTAATTTAAAAGGTCACTAAATTTAAAAGGCAGGAAATAAGCAAAACAAAATCCAGGTGACTGTGTTGTAATAGACAAATTTGACACATTAAGACACAGGCTAGCTGAAGAAAGGCATGGGGAAAAGGACAAACCAACTAAAATACAGTCAGCTATGTTTGTAACAGACTAAATAGACTTTATGTCACAAAGTATTATTAGTAATAAAGATTTACCATGAAGATATGATGTAAATAAATAAATATATAAACACTATTGTATACGCTTAATAATAAGAGTTTAACATATATATATATATATATATATATATATATATATATATATATATATATATATATATAATGAGAAACTCATCAGGAAAATATAACACCAGCATGGTGGGAGAATTTAACATACTTCTCAGTAATTAATGGATAAAACCGACAAAGATGAATACAGATATCTGGGAATTAAACAATACAAGGAAAAAGCAATAAAAAGAAAGGGCATTTCCTATCAGAGAATGCACATACTTCGCAAGCATGCATGGAACTTTTATGAATACTGATCACACGTTCAACCATAAACCAAGTACTCGTGAATTTCAAAATATATATTTCTTACTGAGCATGTTCTTAGACAATGAGGATATTAAATTAGCGATTAGCATTAAACGTAAAATTAACTTAACTCTACCTCCATACTTGAAAATTTTAAAACACAATTCTGCATGACTCATGACTCCAATAAAAAATTTATAATGGAAATGCTAAGACATGTAAAACTCTGTACAACACAGAAAAACTGTGGGATAAGGCTAAGCCATTAAATAAAACATATATTCTTAAATCCATATAGTAGGTGGGAAAAAGAAAAACTGAATTAAGTAGCTAAGGGTTCATAACCTGGTATTGAAAAACGAATAGAATGAATCTGAGGAACTTTGAGAAAATAATTAAAATAAGAGACATTCTTGGAATAGTTAGTAAAAATTTAATAGAGGCAATCAATAAATCCAACATGATTTCTCTGAATAGGCCAATAAAATAGTCAATTTTTTTATAAGAGTCATAAATAAAAAAAGGGAAGTTATCAATAAACAGTTTGAATAAAAGGTGATACATAGCTACCACACAGTATAGTTTAAAAAATATAAAATATTGTAAACATATATTGGTTTATACATTTGAATACTTGATAAACATTTATAAAATCTTGGGAAAATATAATGTATAAAAACTGAATTAGGTCCATCACCAAATTGTCCACTATATTTGAGTCTATTTTTCATTAGTTTGTTCTTTTTTGTTCCCTAGATTCCACATTTAAGTGAAATTATATGGTATTTATCTTTTTCTTGTCTGACTTGTTTTACTCAGCATAATAACCTCTAGATCCATCCATGTCGTTACAAATGGTAGAACAGAGGGAGGGGGTTTGGGAGCCTAGGAGAATGGGGTGAAGTTGGTTAACAAAGTACAAATTAGTTGATAGTTGGTCACAGGGATGGAGAGCACGGCATAGGAAATGCAGTTAGCATTAATATGACAGCTAGGCGAGGACCAGGGGAGGGAGGGAGCTGTTGGGGAATCATTTTATGAACTATATAGATGTCTAACCAATATACTATATACTTGAAACTAATTTAAATAAATAAAATTTTTTAAAAACTGAATTAAGAAAAAAAGAAAACCTGAGTAGCTTTAAAATCTTTAAGTAAATTGGGTCAATAGTCAGAAATATAGCTATCAAAATACCACCAGGCCCAGAAGCAAGCAAATTCTACCGAGTATTCAAGGAGGAAAAAAGTTCCAATCTTACAAAATCTTTTCCTAAAGAACAGAAAATTGGAGAATTCTCTTCAGCTGGTTTAATGAGATTTGTATAAGCTTGAAACCAGAACTAGACTTTAAAAAGCGTACGCTGCAAAATTACAGATCGAAAGTTAAAATCATGAACAAAATTCTAGAAGCTGTATCAACAATGTATTACAAATGAATGCTGCTATTCTCTGACTCAGCCAATCCAGAAGCAGACAGCAGAGCCTCTCAGCCTCTCTTACTTGGGCCTGGTGGAGGATGGGCAGTGGGAGAGGCTGAGTGAGCAGGACTCAGAAGCCTCATGTTTCGTCTCAAGCTATCCCTTGTGATGCATTTCTTCCCCTCTACCTTAAAGCGAAGGACATTGAGATTTGGAAATATGAATCGATCTTCTCAAATTAGAGAACTGGTAAGTAGTAGAGCAGAGATTCAAGTTCAAATCATCTGACTCCAATTTTAGCTTCGTTTTCCTTGCACAGTTGTGTGTGTACTGGTAAATGTTTAATAACCAGCTCTCCAGGAAAAATAGGCCTCATTTGTAGCATGTGCTGATTTCTGTGGTGTAAATGCTCCCACGGCTGGTGTCAAGCTACCACACGATGTCACTGAACACAGAGTTGGGGAGATGCTCACAGCAGGTGGAGAGTGAGTACATGTGGGCTGCAGCCACCCAGCACCCCAACTGGATTCAGTCCTGGTATTTTTCTGCCTTTGTTTATTACTTCCTGTTTGTTCCTTAAACAGGGATGTCTAGCTTCCTTTGCCTGCAGTAATCCACAAACATAATTCATTCCATAGATATTTATTGATTACTACTATTTCCTGGTCATTTTCCTTAGTGCTAAAATATAGTAGTTTTTAAAAAAAAAAAAAAAAGGCTTGCCCTCAGGAAACATACATAGTAGAGGAGACCCAGAGAAAACAAAAAGTAAATTAGATAATATATTAGAAGGTGGTAATTGCTCTGGAGAAGATCAAGCAGGAAAATAGTCAAGGAAGAGCTGATATTAGGTGTCAGTTTGAACACGGTGGATGCAATAAACCTTATTGGGAAGGAGATATTTGAGAAAGGACTTAACGGGATAAGGAACCCAGGCTTGTGGCTGTCTGTTGAGGACACTTCCAGATACAAAGAAAAATGACATAAATATCACGAGGCACCATCATTCCCTGGTGTGATCGATGGCAGCAGGAAGCAAGCATGGCCAGTGCAGAGAGGCTGCAGCCAAGCATAAGTAGGAGATGAGGTCAGAGGGGAAATGGAAACTCACGTCACAGAAGGCCTACAGGCAACGGAAGGCTGAAGGCCTTTTTGTTTTACGTGGGATAAGGTTTCCACATAAATTCTTCTTTATCAATTTTTCCTTGTATATCACAAGCCATTTCAATCTGCAGTTTATGTCTTTCCTCATTTAGGGGGAAGTTTACTATATTATATTTCTGTGTACTTTCTTTTCTGCTTCACTACTTCAGTTCTCTAACTAAAGGAAACCAATTATTCTTACATTGATAAAATTTCACAAGATTTTATTGATTATCATTTTTTCCTTATTCCTGCTTCTGGCTCTTAGTCTGGCTGTTGCTTAAATCTAGGCAGAACCATTTGTAGTTCTTTCCTGGGCTGCCAGTTTTAAACGTTTTTACTGTAAAATTATATTTTTTTCTAGTATAATTGCTATTAGTAAGTTTTAGCTTTTCTTTTGAACTTTTTAACATTTATTTTGATAGAGATTGGAAAAAATATTTGTGATCCTGAATTATTCTTTCACCTTTGCCCAGATATTTTGTCTTAGTTAATTTTTACTAAAAATATTTAGCTCAGAAATGATAACACTATCCTAATAGTAACTGGAATGTGTATTGATGGATCATCCAGTGATTGTTGGAGTTGGTGCCTTCATAGTTACTTTTATCACTGGAATAAAAGAATATGGGTGATAATGAATAAAGTAATACTTCCAATTGCCTTGACTCTAAAGAAAAAAAAAATCTCATTCCCTCAGAAAGTCTTTATTTTCTCTATTTGTTTTAGAAGAAGCTGTTCTGCTCAGGACTAGGAACGTACATTTTCTGGACTCCTGGAATTCACAGAAGAGTTAAGTAACTATTGAATAGGCAGGCTCCATCCTCCTTCTCCCCTCCCCATCAAGGACAGTGTTTTGTCCCCCAGAAGACATTTGTCATGACAAAAACACTCATTTTCAAGAAGTGTAATATTACAGCATCCATTGCCTATCTAGTTTAGGTAGTTGATGTTCTCTAAGATCCATGGTTTAGTATATTGGTCAACTCAATTTCTCAAAGATTTCTCTTATCAGTTTATGAGAAGAGACAAAGGAAATAGGAATGTGTCAGGTGGCTGGATCAAGGAAAAGAAGCTTTTATTAAATTCAATTTACTCAGTAATTTTTCTCAATGCCACTCTAAAATATTGAGGGCTTTTCCATGGGGTTTTGGAAAATTCTCCATACGTCAGCCTTCTGGTTAGTACATGACCTCTGGGTGTCTTGTTTGGGGCATATTTATCTTGATTATGAGTCGATTGAAATGATATTTTTCGATGAATGTCTATGTAGTATTTTTGGCATTATTAGGCACTTTCCATGGTAAGAGTTGCAAAGTAAGCAATTTTCTATCAGAAACATACTGCAATAACTCTAGTTTTAAGTGCTCAATATCATTTGAAGTCATTTTTCTAAGTGACAAGGCTAACACCTCTCCATAGCACATCTGATGCAGGGCTGGATGGAGACCAGAAGTGCAAAGCACAGAGGGTTCTAGAAAGCTCTGGACTATGCCATTCAAGGTGGGAGGATTTGCTTCTCTGGTAAGCTGTGGAAAGATCCTCTGTGGATTAAGACCTTTAGTTTCTCTTAAAGGATGAATGGATATTATAAGTCCCAAGGATTCAATAAAACCTTTATAGCTTTAGTACAGCAGAGCATCCATCAGCCAATTCTGTGATTTTACTGTGTTTGTCTTTTGCAGAAATTCATGTGAAACCTCAAATGTTCCTTTTACGAGTTCTTTTGTTATACACACATGTTTTTGGTTAAATTAGTGGTGGTTCAATCTGGAAAAGATATCTGTAATTAGAATCTAATTTTTGGAGTTAAAAGAGGGGAGTTAGCACATTTTCTATCAACTTTTCCTCCCAAAAATTTGCTTTACCTTCAAAGACAGTGCCTCAAAACAGCAGCTTCCAGGACTCCTGAGAAAATATTTTCTTGTACTGCCATATTGTTAGACAAAGAGGAGACTTCTAGAAGTTTTAAAGAACTTTGTTTCTCTCCTCAAAACTCAAGTGGGTACTCATTATATGACAGTTCATATCACTTTTATGGTGTGTTAGCTTTCAAAAGCCACATACATAATCACATCTGATTCTCAAACCAGTAATTTTACACTGCAGGATAAGTGCTGTTATTATTATTATCTGCATTTTTTAAAAGTAAGAGGACTAGAAATATTATGCCTTTTATCAAACTAAGAGAGAGACGGTGAAAACTTGCCTCTGGATGTAGAAAACTAATTCCTTTTTCTTGTGACTGTGTGATCTCAGAATCCAAAGGTATAATGTGATGATGTCTGAGCAGAAAGATGGCAGAAATGTCACAACTCTAGCATTCACTATAATGCCACTGTCGTGCTTTCCAGGTAAAGGATCGAGGTGCTTTACGGCTTATGCTACATCCTTAACTGGTGAGAAGAAAGGGAATAGAGAGGAAGGGAAATAGCGGGTAAATCTTTTTTTCTAGTTTAAAAGTGTCTTGCAACAGTTTCTTCTGAGAGTCCCACGTGATCCATCTGGCCACCTCCTTCCTGTTACCGTGCCTTACCTAAGATTGATAAAGTAGTAAATGGATATGTTAGGTCATAAACAAAAATAAAGAGTATTATTCCCTATTTTTTTATCCTTAACATGCCTTTTTTAATTTAATTTCTCAATTGCAAAATAATATTTGCATAATAAAAAAATAAATATACTTATGGGAACATTTTACTCTACTATCGTATTTCTAAAATTTAAATGCAAGCTATCAATAACATTGACAATAATTTTAAGAAATATATATGAAGTTGGGATCTGTTTTCCATTTTTTATGATATATTAAACCTGATTTTTAAAGCACGTATTACTCTATTGAATTTATATCATAAGTTGAGATGAGCTATGAAGATAATAAAAATTCTCACTAGTATGAAAAAAAAATCCTAGAAAAATTCTCAAAGTAAAGCTTTTGGTAATTCCTCAAGATAGCAGTTGTTTTCCTAATGAAATATTGGATATAATTAAGTGATATTTATTTCATGTTTTTGATTATAAGTAGTAGAAGCTATCTTAGTCCAAATAGGTATTCTTACAGATTCTTTTTGATTTAAAACAGGATCTCTCAACCTCATCACTAATGGCATTTGGACTGTATAATTCTTTGTTGTAGGGCATTGGGCAGCATGCCTGGCCTCTACCCACTAAACTCCACAGCCTCACCCACCGACTCACAGATGTAACAAGAAAAAAATGTTTCTAGATATTACCAAATGTCACCCAGGGGACAAAATCATCCTCATTTGAGAATCACTGGCCTAAAATATACAAAATGTATTAGTTCCAATATTCACCAATTCTAATAATTTAACATAGAATTACATATTTAATTCATCAAATATTAAATGAGCCTCCCAAATGTCAGACAGTTTGGGAGGTGCAATGATGAGTATGGCCTAGTCTTCAGACTTTGGAACATATGATCCAAAAGGCAAGAAGAGTCAGGTATACAAACAACGGTGACAAAAGCAAAATATAGTAAACAATATAAGCGTATTTTTCTTCTGCCACCCCACATACATAAAGTAGCTATTTGTTTATGCCTAGAAAGAGAATAATTCATATAAAGAAAAATAGTTCATGGACAATGAGCAATAGTACAGTTACAAAGTACTATGATCTACAAAGTCCTTTCGCATATTTTTTCCATTTAATTCTCACAATTTTTTAGATGATTTATTATTACATCTCTATTAAAAATATGTTCTATGTCTTATCCTTGGTCACACAATAGGTAAATGGTCAAGCCAGGAATCTTTGCTAGATTGATCAGTTACAGGTGGGATGCCCTGAGCATCTTCTGTGCTCTCATAACAGGTATGAACAAACAGCTTTGGGATGAAAGGAGACTGAGAGAAGGCACTATCACAGTACATACTATCTGGGTCTTGTTGGACAGGGAGGCTTCAGTCATACTGAGAAAAGTGAAGTTTTTCTAAGTGGAAGTACTGGCAAGGAGTCACAAAGGATCTTGGAGTGCCTGATCTGGTGCTTGAACTTGTAGAAGATTAATCTGGCCAAGCAAAGTGAAGCCAGAGCTTTGAAAGTTCTGGTATGATAAGCTAAAATTTTTACTTCATCTTAGGTTTTTGAGGGATTGAAAGCTACGCTAAGATTTTTAGGTATCGTAGTAATATCATTTTTCTATTAAAAAAAATAAAGCTATTACCTGTTTGGATGAGTTTGGAGAAGAAAGAAGCTAGGGAGAGGGGCATAAGCAAGAGACAGTTTCAATGGCCTGGTGACAGGTGACAAGAGGTTAAGAGAAAGAAACCAAGCAGCTATTGAGAAAGTAGATCTGACAAGGGAATTGGAGACTAGAGGATATGGAAGATGAGTATGAAAGGAGACATCGAGGCAAATGATTCCATTTTCTGGGGTAGTTTATGCAGAAGACAATGTTTGGGGAGGAAAGGTGGAGAGGTATGAAGAAACTAATTAGAACCTTTTAAGTATAAGGCACCTGAGAGATAAGCAAGTTGAGATTTGCCTTGGGAAGTGGAAAATGTGGGTCTTGGACTGGGTATAGAGAGTGACTAGGGACCAAGAGCATTCAAGCAGTAGTTGAGGCATAAGAGTGGATGTGCTGTGACAGAAAGAAAACTGATGCCAGGTCCTGGAGAATTCTGTCATTGAATGGTGAGATGAGATTAGATGATGTGAGGAGAGTGAGAAGGAGCAGGTAGGGAAGCACAAGGCCTTGCTGTAAGAAAGTCAGCAGGGGTGTAGAGGAACGGGAGAAGGCTGCCAGGTAGTTAGGGGACAAGAGTGTGGGGAAATGCCAAGAAAGATGAGATCTTAGAAGAAGCCATTGGATTATTACTTTT
>PVKZ01001686.1:306029-341113 GCA_004027375.1 Macroglossus sobrinus | reverse complement strand
AATTATCATGTGTCACAAAGATTATTCTTCTTTTGATTTTCTTTTTCAATCATTTAGAAACATAACCTTTCATAGCTCACAGGACACACAAAAAACAGGTCACAGGCCAGATTTGGTCAAGGTGTACTTTAGAAATACCCTATTAATATGCTTATAGGCTAACAATTTAGGCAAAGCGCTAAATTGGCAGTAAATTATCATTGAAAAACACAAAAAATATGAAAGCCTTCTAGCAGGTTTATAAATGTACATTCAGATGCCCTCTGGGATACATCAGTGTTGAATTCATTGATTTTTCTACTTGAAATATGCAGAGTTGCTGGACCATTGGAAAATGCATGCACTTTTAAAAAATCAGAGGTAATATAATTTTAACAATAAGTATATCACAATTGGTTTTACAGTGACAATCATATATCATTTCCATAGCTAACATATACAGGTGCTTTCTGAGAGTAAAGAACTTACCTAAGCACTTTAAATGTATTAACTTATTTAATTTTCCCACCAAAAATCTGAAAGATGAGTACAATTGTTATCCTCATTTTACAGATTTTACCTTTCAAAATGTTTTCACTATTTATCTGGTTCTTGTTGTCTGGTATGTGTGGGTATGTCTAAATAAAGAAAAATACATATTAGTAATTCACTTATACCAGAGGTCACAACCACTAATATCAAAAGCCCAGAAGCATCTTTCTTTCTTTATCTATTATTTTTTAAAACTATTTAAATAAAAAAGAGAAAATGTGAAGATCCTACTAACTTAATGACAATAGTTGTTAAAACTACAAGCATTACTGTTAGTGTTTGTGCCATGAGGTTTGATGAAGCATTTGATGCTGGGTCCTTCTCATACAACCTCCCAAACAGAGTTACTGTCAAGACAGGTCCAGATAATGGCTTCAGGCTAAACAAGCGTCCATCACTTGATACCTAATTAAAACACAGAGAAGTTCATTGACTCTACCTTTAAGTTATACAACCCACAACTCTTTATTAAAATTCAGTACAACTGGATGAAGAAATAATCAAAATAATAGCCAGGTTCTGTTTTATCAAAAATATTGGAAATGGTCCAAAGTTCAAAAAAAAATGAATATATGGAATTTACACTGATCTGATTCATTTATTTTTGAAATGCCTAAAATCAATATCTTATAATTTACATACCTGACAAAGCATCCCATAAGTTAATAAACAAACCAAAAAAACAATGGATTTGGAAGTATAACAGAGAGAAATCTGGTCATCTCAGACAAGATAAGGACTCCTCCAAAAAAAAAAAAAAAAGAAGAAGAAGAAGAAAGGAGGAGAAGGAACAGAGGAGAAAGAGAAGGAAGAGGAGAAGAAAAAGAAGAAAAAAAAAGAAAAAGACTTTTCCAAATGATCAGAAAGGATTGACGAAGGGGAGTTTGAGTTGAGCTCCTATCATCCCTGTCAATGGCTCACCACAGTGTCCCAACCTGCCCATTGTCCCAATACAATATAGCAGCTGTTTCCACGAGGAAAGGGGAGTGAGAACAGAATCTGCAGGAAAAGTCAATAGAAGAATATGGCTAGGCAGAGTGCTTGTGCAGTAAGAAATTATTTATGGCCTCTAAAAAAAGTTTTTGCTTTCTTGCTAACATCAGCCATGCAGATTCTTTCTTCTCAGTTTTTTCATCTTTCTTTTTCTCCTGTGGTCACCCATACCACGAGAGAAATTCCTTGTAACTATCCTAGGCCATCACTGCCTGGTGATGCAGAGCAACTTCCTCTGGTGGCACTTGTCCTGAAACTCTTCTTGGATATTCTTTCTTATACTCAACAGACCTTAAATAGTCTAGCCTTGTCCCAGCAGTCCCCACAAGAGCATTTTTCTTTATTTTCAAGGACAATTTAATTATCATACTAAGGCTTTCTATACAAGAAATGCAGCCTGCTCAGTGTCCTTCGCAATCACTAAAGACAATTTTATCCTTTTCAAATGGAGATTTTTATGATATTTGTAAGCACTTAAGTAGGTTTTGTATTCAAAAAGTAGTTCCTTTTACATGAAAGGAGTTGGAGACATTAAGCAACAATTCCTACCTGAAACTCTCCTGGTGCAAGCTGAATTTCACTCAACAACACCTCAGGAAAGACATACTGGGTTCCAAAAGTGCCACTGAGGGAGAACATTTCAAACCTGGTGGAAGCAGTTTCAACTGAGTCACCACAAGTGTGCAAGTCCATCGTTTTACACTTCAACAGAGTACAAATCTAGGAAAGTAAATGCAAATGATTAAGACCTAGAAAAGTCAATTGAAACATTCTTCTGACCTTGAAAAAAATGCCTATGTCCCTTTGTTTGGTAAAATAATATTAGTTCCTCAACTGATTAGTCCAGTTCATTGCTGACTATCTATGGCAACTAGTAATAAAAATAAAGGACTTTAGACCTTGGTGTTTTCTGCAATTCATTGTCAAACAAATTAAGCCACATAAAGAAGCAATGACATCTTTGGTCTGTAGTGAGAACAAGTATATCCTCATTGTTCCTAAGTTAGCAATGTTTTTAGTAATTAAAAGTGTTTAATTCTTTAAAAAGCTTTAATTTAAACACTTGATTAGTCTCTATTTTATTGCCTATTTCACACACTAAAAGAACTTTAAAGTTGTAGTGAACCCTAGAATTAATGTCAAAAACAACCCCTGTGATCTGGAAAAGTCACAAATTTTTTATCTGAGCAAGGACTGAAACAGTTCTCACTAAATTGCATAGTTATATGATACTACACTACACTACATAGCTATCTGAATGTATAATCTAAGGATATGAATTATCTCACCAGGCAGAGAGAAAAGCTTCCAAAATAAATATCCATATTCATTTAACTCTCTCTGTACTGCATCTTTTAAGCCCATTGCAAGCCACCTTCATTTCTCTTGCCTGACTAAAGCAATAGCCTCTAACTGGTCTCATTGCCTCCACTTTTGAAGTTGGACAGCAAACGCTTGGGGCAAATGTGTTAAGATGGATACACATAACTTTTTGGTACAGGTAGAATAAATACATGTTTCTTTTTGTTCCTTTGAAATACTACTTATACTAATACATATATTTTTTAAGCTATAAACCCAGAAGGATAGGAAACCGGAAAGATAAACCACAGTATAATTTTAGAAGCTGAGATGTTGACACAAAAGTACTGAGTGAGCAAGCCTAAGAAAGCCAAGTCCTAAACTGGCAGGGGAGAAAACCAAGACTCATCTCTATCTACACAACAAATTACTCAAAAGCTTCCATCCCTGGGAGCATTGGATACTTTAGGAGCTGGTAAAGCTGCTTGCTAACATAAGGAAAATTAGTTGGAAGTCGTTAAGGATGCCTCAGATACAACTCCCCCTTCTTTATTTTAGCAAAGGGGCATTCATTTCCAGAAAGGGTAAAGATGATGTTTAGATGGAGGTTTTAAAAGACGTAGTTGAAAAAAATTACATGAATGAATGATGCTGAATGCTGAGACTGTCTCCTTCCACTGCCATCCGCCCTGCAAAGTCATTTCTCACTTGGCTGTCTAAATGCTGTCACCAAGGCATTTATCTTTCAAGAATAGAGTCGCTGGATAAAATACGGACAGGAGTCCCAGTTTAAATTAAAGTTCAGATAAATTAAAGACACTAAAAGTAGTTTTTGGTATAAGTATGTCCCAAATATCCCACAGGACCTGGACTTACTTATATTTTTTAAATCTAAACTTTCAATTTATCTGAACTTCAAATTTACCTGAGCATCCTGTATTTTTATTTGCTAAACTAGACAGCCTTACTCAGAAAGAGAATTAGAAGTATTTTGAAACCTAGAAAACCTGACCAACCCAAGAGAAAGTCTTTAAAGATACTTATCTCATGGATTATCCTTTTAAAAAGGCCCAATTAGATAATCCTACTGTGAAGCTCAAAGTTGGCAAGTATTACCCATATGCTCAGAAAATTCAATTGGTTTAGAAGGGTCACCCTATATATGAGAAAACTTCTAAACTTAGAATTTTAAATTCCAAAATCTGTTTGGCACCAGTGCCTTAGCCAAGTGACCATCGCCCAGCAACAACATCAAAGGGTGTTATTTTCTTGACAGAGCTGAGCTTCTTCCCAACTAAGAAGGGACTTCGCTCTGCTCTCCTCCAGTGTAACTAGACTCTGGGGGAGGCAGGAAGGCTTTTCTGTTCCAAGACCAAGGAGGGAAGAAAGGAAAAAGAGAGAAGAATTGCCAAGAAATTACTATCTTGTTCTGTAACCAACTTTTTAAACCTAAAAATATATCACGAAAAATAAAATATATTGTAAATTTTTAATTTTAAAAATTAATATGGCAATGTAATACCATATATATGCCACATACATAATGAAATGAATTAATGTCAATATGCCACATAATAATGGTAATATTTATATGGCAATAAAGTTCTTATACAACATAATTTGTTTAACTAATTTTCTTGCTGGACATTTTCTATCTGTGTTCTTGATACCATTTTTTCCTCTTTCCTCCAGCACTTTGGAGCACTGATTAGAATTATTAATTTCTCCTATATTTTCATCCTTTTCCTTTTTTTGTTGCTCTTTTCCTTAGGCCTTTAAATATAATCAAGCCTCTCTCATCTACTGGAAAACCAAAAATCAAAAATAGCTTTTGTGACCATAAGTTTCTGTCTAGTTCCTGTCTCGTTTTTCTTCTTCCTGTCTCTGACAAGAGTTTTGAAGAAGAAATATTCTCTCATTCTTGCAGTATCCTCACATTCCTTTAACTTTTCAACCTGCTGCAGTCTGTTTCACTCTGTCATTATGAGCCCAGAAAATTCAACCAAAATTGTACTCATGCCAATAATGGTAAACATATTGTATAAATAAACTTCAGAATTTTCTCCTTCAAGAGTCTCTACTTCCTTACTGTTCATGAGAGTTCTCTTTGTTAGTTCTCCTTTATTTCTTAGCTATATTTGTAGGTTTCTATTCTTCTGTTCATTTCCTGCCCAAACACTGGAGCTCCAAAGCCTACTATTTTTACTGTCTCTGTTGTCATCTTCATAATGCAATTCATTCTTATGGTTTTAACCAACATCTTTATTTTGCTGATTCTCAAAACAATATTTTAAAATCTAATATCTCCTTTAAGTGTCAGACCCATTATTTTCACCAGCCTATTGGATGGCTCCAACCAAATGTCCCAAAAGCACCTCAAAATCAGCACATCAAAAGCAAAACTGAGTATCCACCCACTGCCACCCAGTCTGCTCTTCTTCTCACATCCTGATCTGTCCAAGCATAGCATTCACTCAGCCACTCTTGCCAGAAACCTGGCACATTCTAGATCCTTCATTCTGCTTTTCTGTTCCATATCAAATTAGCTATTACATTTAATTTCCTAAATATTTTTTACCCCATACCATGCTTTTATTCCTACTAACATAATCTTGGTTCAGTTCCTAATAGGACTAGTTTAGTAATCCACTAGTCTTTTTGCTCTTAATTTCATCATCCACAGTACAGACAAAATCATCTCCTCAAAAGCAGATGTGATCACATCATTCCCTTGCTGAACACCTTCCAACAGAAGACCATCACTGGCAGAATAAAGTTCAAATCTTAGAAATGACAGGTAATATCCTGAAAGTAATGATCCTACCTCTGGGCTTATCTTCCACCAATCCTCACCTCTCGCATTATGCCTTAGTAACACTGGACTACTTGCTCTTCTCTGCATACCCTATTCTCTCACATATCCACACCCTTGATCATGTACTCACTCTACCTAGAATTCCCTCTCACTCTTTTTCACCTGGATAATAGCACAAGCTCATACATCATGTCTCCAGAAACTTACCTGGATCTCTAAAATAGGCTAAATACACCTTAGTATTTCTACTGCAAATGCACATTCTATGTTCTATCACATGCCAACCTGTACTGAAATTGTCTGTTCATACATTTTTCTCTCCTACTAGATCCCTCATAAGGAAGATCTGTACTTATTATTCATTTTTATATCATTAGTACAGAATATATACTTGCTATGTAGAAGGCACTTGATAAATGTTTATCCAAATGAACAAGCATTGGGAGAGTGCTTATCATAAAGCAAACAAATGTTGCACAGTGGGTACAGTTTCAGAACTTCGAGGGCTTTCAGTCTTAAAAAAGTATGTTCATAATTTGACACAACATGCCTTTGATAAAGTTAAGCATAGGATGTCTGGGAACACATAAGAGAGGTCCCTAACTCAGTTGAGAAGGTGGGAACAGTGCTACAGAAAGTGTCAGGACAGCCTTCTTGATGAAGATAATACCTGAAAAGCACTATGAATGATGGGGGCGGGCATCATAGACAAAAGAAACCACCAGTGCAGGCATCCAGAGGTTATGCAGAAGCTGGCATATTGGAGATGGAGAAATGTCTCAATATGACAGGAGCCCAGGGCATATACGGGCAGAAGTGAGCATAGACGATAGAGAATAGAAAAAGGCACTTAACAAGACTTTGAGTGTTTTTTTGCAAAGAATTTAATTTGCCAATTAGAAGATACAGAAATTTTAAACAAGAGAGTGAAATAATCAGAAATGGTGTTTAGTAATTTTTGTAATTATAGTGTAGAGAATGGACTAGATGAAGCTGAAACTGTCATTAGAAAACTGTTAGGAATGTATTGCAATAATCTAAATAAAATAGGTTTGGAGGCCAGATTAAGGAAGAGAAGAGCAGAATGAGAGAAACAAGGAAGCTGTTTTTCCTTAGGAGTTCCATCTCATAAGATGAATAGAGCTACTCCTTTATGTTGAGAGATATGAGATAGCTAAATCTTTGCAGCAGTAAACTATTGTAGTATACATCTCAGAAATCACCTCTATATGTCTCCAGGACATACTCAGTGTCAAGCTCTTTATAAAACAAGATAGGCATTAGTAAACAAATTGGGAAAATGGCTAACTGTTGTTTAGGTGGGAAATAGAGGTTAATTATTCATTAAAATTATCTGTAATGTGATTATTAAATCATTTTAAACACTGGTACTGCAAATAAATGTTCTTTTTTCCAACCAGTTTAACATTTGCTGACATCTAGGATTGTAAGTTTTAGCAAATAAAATTCAGGATGCCCAACTAAATTTGAATTTCAAATAAACAACACATTTTTTTAGTATACATATATCGCCCAAAGTGGGACATACTTATAATAAAAATAATTGTTTATTTGAAACTTAAATCTAACCGGGTGTCCTGTATTTTATCTGGTAACTTCCCTACTACCAAAAGAATCCATTACCTGTAAATAGTAGCTCCCTTCAACGGTGTGTAGTCCATCAAATACCCCTAGGGCATAAACTTCATCTGATCTCTTCTCAGACATCTCGTAGCTTAAATGACAACAGAGATCTTTCTGACAAACTGTGTAATTTCCCCTGACTCTTTTGAGCTCCAGGAAGGTGAATTCATCAGAAAAAACAATGCCCTTAAATTCCTGGTTTCGTGTTGAGAGTGCTTCTATACCACTGGCATAAGAAGTCCAGTTCACGACTGGGTGGTATGGGTGGGAATTCACTTGTGAGAGGAGGAGTTTTCCCTCCTCTGTCTTCATATCATAATGAAATGCTCTTGGAGAATCAGGTGCATAGATGCCACTTCCTGGAAGTGATAAGTTGGAAATGGCATTTGAAATAGAAAAGTTAAAAAGGATCACATAGTTTTTGTTATTTGAAACTTATATTAACATTTTACTCCCCTAAAGTATTTTTTCATTAACTTCAGTAAAATATGCTAAGGTTAACAAGTGAAAAGAAATCCAACAGAGGATGACATCAAAAGACCAAGGAGAGAGTTTCACAAATGAAGTAGTGACTTTTTTTTGGTAGTGGGGAGGAAAAGGGTGTTCCTTCAAGCTGAATAAAACTAAGTAAGTCTAGAAACAATTTAGATAAAGACTGATTCTACAGCATGTCACCAGCTAGTTATGCAAAAATTAAGAGTTGAAAAACTCTGTATTTAAGAGTACGTATTAGCTAGAAAAAGTTTTTTTGCTTTTTTAGATTACATCAATTCTATAAATTTCAACGATTACACAGTACCTGTCATTCTCTTTGAGGGGTGATGTATATTAGATGCAAGGAAATTGACTCCCATGCCCATAGCCCAAGCTGAGTGGAATTCAATAGCTGACAAATGTGGCAAAACATTCATCCAAGCCGTGGGAAACAGTATGGTGTCCACGTGGAAATCTTTCACCAGGGTCACAGCAGGATCGTGAAAAAGTATATCGAAACATGTAAATATGCCAAATCTTCCAAAGGAAGTGTTGAAAGTCACAACCTCAGGCTTCATGGGTACGTCGAATTGATCTTCACCCAGGAAAAGGTTTTGCTGTGATAAACAGAAGAAGCAGCAGGAAGAAATCTCTTTTAAGAAGTTGGCCTGGAGATGACTGTGTCTGAAAAAGTACAACCTCACATCTATTCCAGGGGTTCCCAACTCCCAGTCTGCGGCCTGGTACCATGTTATCTGTTAGGGACCAGGCCACACAGCAGGAGGTGAGCAGCAGGCAAGCCAGCAAAGCTTCATCTGTATTTGCAGCCACTCCCCAGTCTAGCATCATCGCTTCAGCTCCACCTCAGATCACCATACAATAGATTCTCATAGGAGCACTGGTCCCTGCTGTCGGAAAGGTTGGGGACCACTGATCTATTCTACAGCCCCAATTTCATCTATGACCACTGTCTTCAGAGGAAAAGAGTGCTACTGAATCAGAGATTACTGAGATTAGCTGAGAAGGAGCCTTTGGTTCAATCTCATTTTACAGATATGTACAAGGGAATCCTTGTCTGTTAAGACATTCTTGAATCTTATAAGACATAGGAGTGAAATAGATAATTTCTAATTGCTAAATATACTTAAGTATTTTTTTGTGGACAAAGAAATTTCTTTACTCCTTTCTCTTTAAAACCAAGTCTACTTGGTAAGAAGTTTTTCAGTCTAGCCTTCATCTATTGACAGGGTGTGTTTTTAAAAGAACGAAGTTCAAAAGATGACATATTTCAATGCAAGTAGATTCTACTAATCTCCACACACTCCCAACACCAAGCTTTGGTGTTCCTAAATGCACAGGAAACCTCTCAAGCCTCCTTATAGGAGTTCCTCACACCAAATCATTACTTTCTATATTTTGTCTCCACTCTACTTCTAAACTACGCTTATTATTATTAACAATAAGGATTTCTACCCCCCACCCACTTCTTGTCCACTTTATTTTGTTAAACATTCAGTAATTATTTGTAAATTAATTATACCTTATGGTAGCGTGCCACCAGTTTTCCCTGAGAATCAAACACCACATCAGTGTTGTATTGGTAACGGCCATCAGAGGGACACTGGGGATCACTGGCATTGCATGGCTTCCTGTCTCCAATATTTGCCACAATGTAGATAACATTTTCCTTGGCCAGGCAGCTGAGTCTTTGTTGCACTGGGGTGTAGCCAAATCTGATATGTGTTATTGGAAGAGGAAAAAAAAGTCAAGCTTAGCTTTTAACAAAATTTAGAATGATAGCAGCCTGAACCGATTAAGTGATGTACACAAAAAAATAAATTCTACATAACATACATAGAAAGTATTAAAACAAGAAGAGACCTCAGAGGAAGTATATGCTTGTGGGAATTTGGCTGCAGAAAACTATACTACAGTATGATTTCAGGCTATGTTTTTTTTCTTCATAGCATTTATCATCATTTCTAATTATGCATTCATTTATGTGTTAATCTTATGTTGTATGTCACATCTTACAGATATTTTGGGGCAAAGACATACTTCTTCCCTGAACCCATCCATAACATAAGAGAGATGTTAAAAAATATTTCAAGTAAAAGAAGGGCAATTTGTAAGTAAGAAGATTCTGGGAAGATGACAGAATAGAAAATACCAGGAATCTATCCCTCCATAGAGAAAAACTGCATGTGCAGAATCCGTCTGATATAATTATTTTGGAACTCTGGAATCAGTTGAAAGGATTGGAAATTCTGGGGGAAGACTTGGAAAACTAATCACAGTTAATTTTATTCTAGTTTAGCTCTTAGTTCAGCTGTGACTGCTCATACCCATCGCTACCTTCAGCCCTGTAGCAGGTAGCCATGCAGGTATTCCTGGAGCACTTTGCATGCAGCATGCAGGAGCAGAGTAAGCAATAAAGACCCTTTTCTTTAATTATCAGGGATCTCCGTTCTGGTCTTTCATAACTGTTTCTGATGGTGGGGGTGCAGAGTAAGAGGCAGACAGCCATTATTGCATTCCCAACCCCAACACACATTGTTAGTATTCTGGCTGAAGTGATTTAAAGATTTATAGGGCAGAAACTTCTCCTTTTTCTATTTTTCTTTGTTCCTCTTTTGGGAACCAGAAATTTAAGGACTAGGATATAAAAAAGCAATCGCATATATAGGAGAATTTAGAAAGTCATGACACGTGCCCAGGGAAAGGCATGGGCTAAGACAAGACCCAAGACATTAAGTTTATCTTAAGCTTACACCCAGAACTAAAACAGCCTACAAGCAAAATAAACAAACAAACAAAAGACAGAAAATCCTGGGGGGGAAAAATATTTGATTTGCCGAGGTATCACATTATAATTCAAATGTTTATTTGTCAATAAAAATCATAAGGCATGCGAATAAACAGGACAACAGATACCATCTCGGTGAGAGACCAGAATGCCTTACCTACCAGACATAACTTTTGTAGTTTGAATGGCAAAAACAAAACTAGCACAAATTTATTTTTCCTTCTTCACAATTTCATGGGTAGAAGATTCATCTTTACTGTAAATCTTAGCAACCTCAGCATACAATTTTTTTCTTCCTGTATTAAGATGATAACTTTCACTTTTTCACTTAAAAGGATGTACTCTATAGCTTCTCTTTGGCATATATGAATCGCCAGAATCACTATTCTTGCACTTTGGGGCTATTATTAAGTAAAATAAGGATCACTTGAACACAAGTGCTATGATACTGTGACAGCTGATCTGATATCTGGGATGACTACTACTAAGTAACTATTGGGTGAATAGTATGTGCAGTGTGGATACACTGGACAAAGGGATGACTCACATCCTGGGTGCGACAGAGGGATGTTGATAGATTACATTATGCTACTCAGAATAAATAGCACACAATTTAAAACTAATGAATTGTTTATTACTGAAATTTTCCATTTAATGTTTTTGAACAAATAGTTGACAGCAGGTATCCGAAACCACAGGTATTCCTGGAAAGGCTACTGTATATACCATATTTTTTTCATTCAGTTATCCATTGATAGAAACTTAGGTTGTTTCCATATCTTAGCTATTGTAAATAGTGCTGCAATGAACATGGGAGTGCAGATATCTTTTCAAGACAGTAATTTTACTTCCTTTGAAAATATATCCAGAAGTGAAATTGCTGGATCATATGGTAGTTCTATTTTAATTCCTTGAGGAAATTTCATACTGTTTTTCATAGTGGCTGCACCAATTTACATTCCCACCAACAGTACACAAGGATTCCTTTTTCTCTGTCTCTTCCAGCATTTTTTATCTCTTATCCTTTTGATAATAGCCATACTACCAGGTGCGAGGTGATATCTCAATGTGGTTTTGATTTGCATTTCCTGATGTGGAGCACCTTTTCATGTAACCATTGTCCATTTGTATGTTTTCTTTGGGAAAATGTCTATTGGGTTGTTTTTAATCAAAAGAATTTTTTTTTGCCAGTGAGTTGTATGAGTTCCTTATATATTTTGGGTATTAATCTCTTATCAGGTATATTGTTAGTAAATATTTTCTCCCATTCTATAGGTTGTCTTTTCATTTTGTTGAGTTTTTCTTTTGCTATTCAGAAGCTTTTAAGTTCAATATAGTTCCACTCATTTATTTTCTCTTTTTTTTCTGCTTATATTTTTGGTGTCATATCCAAAAATTCCTTGCTAAGAACAATGGCCAGAAGCTTTTTTCCCATGTTTTTTACTATAAGTTTTATAATTTCAGGTCATGTTTAAGTCTACTTTGAGTTAATTTTTGTGAGGAGTACAGATAAAATTCCAACTTCATTCTTTTTTATGTCAATATCCAGTTTTCCTAACATCATATATTGAAGAGACTACCCTTTCCCCACTGAGTATTTGTGACTCCCTTGTCAAATATTCATTGACCATATGTACATAAGTTTATTTCTAGAATCTCTATTCTGTTTATTGAGCTATGTGTCTATTTTTATGCTAACATTATACTGTTTTGATCTTTTTTTTGTATAGCTTTGACATACAGTTTGAAGTCAGGAAGTGTGACGTCTTCAGTTCTGTTTTGTTTTTTGTTGTTGTTGTTTTTTTTTTTTTTTTTTTTTTTTTTTTTTTTTTTTTTTTTTTTTTTTTTTTTTTTTTTTTTTTTTTTTTTTTTTTTGTAGTTTTTTTTTTTTTTTTTTTTTTTTTTTTTTTTTTTTTTTTTTTTTTTTTTTTTTTTTTTTTTTTTATCCCAAGATTGCTGCGGCTATTTGGAGTCTTTAGTGATTCCATACACATTTTAGGATTCTTTTTCTATTTCTGTGAAAAATGCCATTGGAATTTAGATAAAGATTGCATTGAATCTATAGATGACTTTGGATAGCATGGAAATTTTAACACTACTAGCTCTTCTAATCCACGAACACAGGATCTTTCCATTTATTTGTGTCATCTTTATTTCCTCAATGTCTTAGTTTTTGGTGTATAGATCTTTCTTTTGTTAGTTAAATTTTTTCCTATTTTATTATTTTTGATACTTTGTAAATGGATTTTTTTCATATAGTTCACTGTTAATATATAGAAATGCAACTAATTTTATATATTGACTTTGTATCCTGAAACTTTACCAAATTTGCTTATTATTTCTAACAGTTTTTGGGTGGAGTCTTTAAGATTTTCTTAAGCAGCAGCGAACAGAGACAATATTACTCTTCCTTTTCAATTTGGATGCCTTTTATTTCTTTCTCTTGCTTAATTGCTCTGGCTAGAACTTCCAGTACTGTGTTAAACAGAAGTGGCAATAGTGGGTACCACTTGTCTTATTCCAGGAGGAAAATTTTCAACCTTTCACTATTGAGTATATTAGCTGTTGGCTTGTCATATATGGCTTCTATATATACTTTGGAGTTCTTATCATGAAAAGATGCTGAACTTTGTCAAATGTTATTTCTGTATCTATTGAGGTAATCATGATTTTTATCTTTCATTCTGTTAATGTGATGTATTACATTTTTTTATTGTACATATTGAAACATTCTTGCATTGCAGGTAATAAGCACCATATTATCATAGTCTATGATCCTTTTAATGTGCTGTTGAATTTGGTTTGTTAGTATTTTGTTAAATTTTTTTGCATCTATGTTTATCAGGGATATTGGCCTGTAGTTTTCTTTTCTTGTGATTTTGTACCTGACTTTGGTATCAGAGTAATGCAGACCTCAAAAAGTGAGTTTGGAAGTGTTGCCTCCTCTTTAGTTTTTTGTAAGATTTTGAGATGAATTGGCATTAATTTTTCTTTAAATGTTTGGTTGAATTAACTGTGAAGCCATCTAGTTCTGGGCTGTACTTTGGTGGGAGAGTTTTGAGTACTGATTCAATCTTCCTAATCATAACTGATCTACTCAGATCTTTTTTTTTTTTTCATGATTTAGTCTTGGTAAATTATCTATTTCTAGGAATTTATCCACTTTTTCTAAGTTTTCCTATTTGCTGGCCCATAATGTTTATTCATAGTAGTTTCTTATGATCCTTTGTATTTCTGTAGTATTATTATGTTTCTTCTTTCATTTCTAAAAATATAGTGGGCTTCAGGAATTCACATGTCATCCCTATATAAAGGCCATTCTAATCTTCTCTGTATCATTTTGATTTTAATATATGTGCTGCCAAAGTGAGAACAAGAAAATTATTATTTAATAGCTATTGAAGTCGAGTTTTGCTAGATAAAGGGTTCTAAAGATAAATGATGGTGATGGTTATGCAACAATACAAATATAATGAATATCACTGACTATACATTCATTCAAGTAGAATTAAGATGGTAAATTTTATGCTATGCATATCTGAATTATGACAATTAAAAAATGGGTGAAAAAACCCTTGGAGGTAAGAAAAGGACATCTTATTCAGGAAACCAGTCAATCTTTAGGGAAGAAAAGGGCGAGAATTTAAAAGATGTGTTTTGGGTCATAGGAGATATACCTCTCCTTAAGAGGCTAAGAAACCTATTCCAAATTTGATAGACAAAGAAGTAACAGGATCTGAATTTTCTTTAAGATTAATAGGACATCAGAGTATAGAATATAGTAGAATGATGAGACACTAAATATAGGAAAATCATTAGGAAGCTGTTTAAATAGTTCAGATTAGAGGCAACAAGAGTTGGCTTAGGACAGTGACAGTTAATATGGAAAGATCAAAATACTGGAACATTTGTTAATGCTTGATTTCTTTATTTTTATCATTACCAGTAGTTGTCCCAGTAATTAAAATGCATTTTGAAAAGTGAGCCCTCAGAAAATATAATATTTAGTTATATTTATTCTATATTAGCATAATCTTAAAATAATAATTGATTAATACTAGGTTATTGACGAATAGATCATGTTAGGATAACTTGAATGAATGAAAATGTGGTGCCATCTGCTGGCAGTAGTAATTAAGGCTATCTTTTAGTATCAAATCTAAACTATTAGGTCTACAAATTGGTACAAAACCATAGCAAACATTCACAAAACATATCCTTGTAAAACACCAAGAAGGATGGAAAGCACATCTAAAATTATTATTTTAATACATTTACGTGAATGACCATTTGATAGTCCCCCCTACTTGTTTCAATTGTATGTGAAATGCACAGATATCAATACAACACATTGAACCACTTAAAACATATTTACTCCAAGTCTTTCCAGATCACCTGAAGTGGTAGAATAGGTACATGAATTAGAAGCCTGATATTTTAGATTTCTGAAATTACTGATTAAATATTTTTTCTCTTGTCTCTATTAATCTTAAAAATTCCTCATAGATTCTAAGATATTTCCATTTAAACTATATTTTTCAGATAATTTGCTATATCCAGAAAAGTCTCCAAAATTCTTTGTTAGACCACATGTCCTGATTTGGAGTTCAAAAATGCATTTTGTTTATGTGAGCCTGAAATCTGCCTGTCCTAGTGCTACCAGGAACAGAAAGAGGTAAAACAGAAAAATTAAAGTGTATTTTCTAAAACTGTTTTCAAAGTGCTTAATCTCAAAGCACAACAAAAATTATTAATTATTGAACAAGACATGTACTAATTTATAGTAAGTGTACATTAAATATTCATCAAATATTTGCTGGATCCTTACCACACGAAGCACCTTGCCAAGTATATGGGCATCCAGGAAAAAGACATGCTGAGCAGAACTGTCCCAGTGCAGTGTGGAAGACACTGAAGCATAAGCTATGATGGATGCATACTGAAATCATTTACTCTTACTGGAGAAACCATGTATACATATAAAGCCCTGAACTAACAGTACAAACTACAATCAAACATCAAAATGTTTTTTATACAAGCTAGCTAATGAGACAAGATTTTTCTTTTACCTTACTGAACTAACAATTGACTCTAATCTACAAGCGAGATCACCTCGATCATAGGTGCAGACATTCATGGTTATTAAAGGATGCCGCTTATATAAGGACTCTGACACACACACATAAGATATCATCAATGAAAAAATGGTGAATGAGTAAATTCATCTGTGAATTAGGTTATTGGACATATGTTGCCTCTCAAGAAATCTATAAGCTTTCTTCTGTCAGGCAATGAAAACTTCTGAGCCAAATTGTTTTTCTTTACCCTCCCAGGAAATATCAAAACTACACAGCACATCAAATTTAATTATCAGCCCACTATTAGCCTTGTAACAACTACTTCTACTTTAGTCAGTTGACTTATATTTTGTTTTTATATCTAAACTGTCCTATTTTTTAATTATTTTTAATTTTAGTAAAAAAATAATAACAAAATTTTAAAAACTCTCAAATCCTCTTGGAAGCATATAAAGTATAAATGCTAAATAAATAAATAAATAAATAAATAAGGAAAATAAGAAAGCCCTATTTCTATTACACATGGGCAACTGGTAAGGTAGGCCCCAAGAAAGGTTAGTGACTTTAAGAAAAGAAATAAAAAGGAACTCAGTGGATATTTCAAATATACTCAGCAGAACATGTTATCTGATCCTATGCAAAGAATTAAGGAGCTTAACTACTCATTTCTTCTCACACCCTACATACATCTAATCTTTTAGTGAAACCTGTCAGAGCTACTTTCAGACTCTATTCAGAATCTGGTCATTTCTCAATACCCAAACTTCTACCATCTTGGTTCAAGCACCATCATTACTCTGCCTAGATCACTCAAGGACCACTGGAGACTGTTTACATTCTCTACTAGAGAGATCCTTATAAAACTTAAGTCAGAACATGTCACTTCTCTGCTCAAAACTCTCTTATGGCTATCTTCTCACTCAAATAACAAAATCATTATTATGGTCCACAAATCCTTATGCAATCAGGCCCCTCCAAACTATCTGCCTCCATCTCCTACTGTTCTCCCCCTTCCCTCACATCACTTCAACCACACTAACCTTCTTGCTGTTTCTAATATGCCAGACATACACTCTGAACACAGGATCTCAGTATGTAGAATTCCCTTGGCCTGGAATGTTTCTTTCTCAGATACCCATATGACCTACTCCCTCATTTCCTTAAGTCTTTGCTTAGATGTCACCATAAAGGCTTCTGAAAACCTAAAAACTTAAGCCCACCCTTGCCACCATATTTACTTTTTTTCATAACATTTATTTCTATCTCATATCATAGATTATAGATAGATGATAGGTAGATATAAAGAGAGAGACAGACAGACAGACAGACAGACAGACAGACAGATGATATTAACTTTTTCTTTTTCAATTAATTATTTTCCTATACTGGAATATAAGCTCCAGAGGACAGAGGCTGTGTTCACCCACTATCCAGAATAGTTCCTGGACTTAGCAAGTTCTCAAAAATTTTATAGAAGAAATAAATGAAGGCCAGTAACGGAGATATATTTGAATCATGGAAAATATAAAGGGAAATCATACTCTCTGAAATGGAACATTCTAGTGGGGATTTTCTAGAAGCCCTTGGATATGTGGTCCTAAGGACAGGCCATTAAGAATCAAGTGAAGTCAGTTCATAATGGAAGTGATAACAGAGTTCTTGCCTTTTAGAAACTGCAGATCTAGCATGGGAAATGGCTAAATAAGAAATAATTATGATACAATGAAATATGAATAAAGTAGATGATTAGGATAAATAATCAAGGTGCCTCTACAAGCAGTTATAGCAGTTAGTTTGTATAATTTTGAGAACAATTCCAAAAGAGGAATTCTTCCAATTTTAGTCATGGTGCATTTGGAAAGCAGTGAGTTAACTGACACAATTCTCTTAAATGTATAATATAGTGTTTTGCTTATATTAAATGTAATAGTGCTATTTTCATTACACTTAATATCTCTTTAGACTAGACTTGATTTAAACCACTTACACAATGCTGCTATATCACCTCCTAGGTTGACAATTAGCTTAAGCTCTAAGGGTTTCATATACATTATCTTCATGAGCTATTTTATGAAAGAAATAACATTTTAAATCCTAAACTGATATGTGACTCTATTTTACTATTTACTCACAGTTTTCAAATTACAGACCCAATAGGGGAACAATTTTCTGCTCATGAGTAAAAAGTCAAAAGACTAGAGTTTGGTTCTGGTTACTCACTAACCAACCACTCTGTGACCCTAACCAAGTTAAACTAGTATCTCTCCAGAGTCAGTCCCTCAATGGACATTTTCATTGAACTTGATGATTTCTCTGTTACCTTCCAGTACTGATTTTTGTAATTTTATAATTCATATTTACTTCTCCATTAAATGTATCCAGATGAGATGAGAAATAATAAAACTATCTTGAAACTTAGAGTTAAAAGTGAATGTTATGCAATGATTGTCTACAAAATTTTCATAATTAAGCTTATAATTATGGTTAAATTTTTTTATAATTTGTTTTTTGCTTGTTTGTTTACCTGTTGGGATCATTACAAGGGATCCAGTTCACTTGAGGGTCTGGGATATCCTCCAAGTATGGGTAGATAGCTTCCCTGCTGAAGTTCCAGCCATAAATACCATCTTCTGGAGTCACGATAATATGTGCACCCTATTAAAAATGAACTTTATTTAAAATATTTCTCAAATAAGCAAACGATTAAAGAGGGGATTGCGAGAAGACCTGAGAAACTGAGTGGCTGAGCAGTAACTAGTCAGGTTTTTTTTCTTTTTTCTTTCAATCTTATTCCTTTGTTTTTTATATTTTTAATTTATTTTCTTTGCCCAACCACTTTCCTTTTCTAATCCTAATGTCGTGTTTTCTTTAGAACTTTTCTATTTTTTCCTAACACTAAGAGTTTTTCAGGCTACTCATAAGTTTGCTATCCATTGAAGCTGTTAATTATAAACCTAGCTCTTCTTCGAATCAACCCCTCTCTGAACTTTGGTAAATTGTTGTACCTGAATGTGTCAAGATTGATTTATAACTCAAATTCTCTGCTTCACTTTCTCCTCTGCTGCAGCCTCTCCTGCTCTATACCCTGCAAATGAAATTTCTGCTTTTCAGAAGAAAGTGGCTCAGTCACTGTTACCTTGTGGGTACTGGGCCTAGAGGTACAAACTGAGGTGACCTGGGCACCTTAGTGTGGGAGAGTCACCCTGAATCCTGTTGCGACTTTTAGGAAAATAGTTGGACTAAAAGTGAAAAAGAGCCTCAAAATTTTTGATAACCTTTTAAATTTTTGTATGTATAAGAATGTGTATTGATAAATATAACTTCTATGTATATATCTTTGACTTTCATCACACTTCGTATATCCCTTATCTATATCTGATTTACAAATATCTTATTTAAAACATATTTGTTCAAACTACACTTAACCTTAACCCTACATTTAATTCAATTTAATTATATATGCATTGACATATATTTTTTTATCTGTAATAGAATGAAACATGAAGTATATAATATATACTGTTAAGTAATTTGCAACTTAAGTTTGTTTTGATGTTATGAACTAACTCAAAATCCTGTACAATCTTAATAGAACAAATGTACATCAAAAATATTCTAAAAATAGCATCTGGTCCCTGACCTATTTATCCTCCTCCCTCCATCTGTAGCAGAAAAGAGCAACAAAGTTGTTGAATTAAGGGCAAGTTCCTCAGAGGCCTACAGTCAGTCCTTCAGTGACAACCAAGCCATTCTTTTCCTAACTTCATCTCACTATTAGGAAAGTAACGGTGTTCTTTATCTAATAATTTGGAAAAGGTGGTAGGATTCTTATTGTAAAACAAAAGTTCTAGGCTACTCTGACTTATATGTCATGATTTACCTTGACATACCATGATGTACCATGATGTATATATGTAGTTGGCCGTAACAATGACCCTGTCTCCTTAGACCCCACTCTTTCTCTACATAGAAGCCCGCACTCTAGAAAGGTGGTACCTGTTTTGCTGCTGATATGATGGCTCTCTCCAAAAGATCCAAATTTCGGTTCATTAATACCAATGCCTCTTTATGGGACACTGGTGTTAAGGTGACATTAGGCAATATCACTGCATGCTCATAAACAGCTGCAATAAAGTTTTCAAGGGAGCTGGCTTTTAAGACACAGAAAACTGAAATTGCCACATAAGTCAGCAGCTGAGAAGTACTCATGCTGAAGTCCAATGATTGCTGAAAAACAGAGCAAGTCCTGATATTTATAGAGAGAAACCACAATGAATCACATGGTCCCCAGGAGTTAGTACTTTCAAAACAAATCACAACATGTAACTTTGAGAAAACATTATGGTTTTACGTCATAGACATAGATGTAAACAAATTTTATATAACAAATGATCTCCCCTTATTGTTGTGATAAGAGGGTTGTTCAGACACTCTCCCTGTAGATGTCTGTCTTCTTCCCATGTTCGTGCCTGAGTCCAAATTTCCCGTTTATAAAAACACCAGTCATCAGATTTAGTGCCCAGCTGACTCCAGAATGACTTCATCTTAACTAATTTCATCTGAAACTATCCTATTTCCAAATGAGGTTATATTCTAAGGCGTAGGTGGTTAGGACTTAAACATGAATTTTTAGACATCATATATTACAGAACTTCAACACACTGCAGTATATGTAAATAATTTGAAGAATAAATAGGTTTATAATTTTAAAATTATTACTATCATCATGAATATTTAAGCACTACACATTATTTACTTTAGTTTCCTCAAAATGAGGAAGCCATAACAAAGAGAAATACAAAAGGGTCATTTATTAGCTATTGTTATATGAAAATTACCTAAAATTTAGTGGTTTAAAACAGCAAGCACTTATTATCTCACATTTTCTGTGGGTCAGGAATCTAGGAGCTGGGTGCCTCTGGTCCAGAGTCTCTTTCACAAGGCTGGAATCAAGCTACTGACTCAGGCTGCAGCTATCTCAAAGCTTGGCTGGGAACAATTCACTTCTAAACTCCAAGCTCACCCAAAGTTCTGATGGCAGGCCTCAGGTCATTGCTGGCTGTTGCCAGAAGATGTGAATTCCTTGCTTCAGCCTCGATAAAAAGTTACCGGCATTATGGTATCTGGCTTCAAGACAGAAACTACAGTCTCTTAATAATCTAATGTGAGAAGTGACACCTCATCACTTCTGTTGTGTACTAGTCATTAAAAGCAAGTTAGTAGGTCCAGCTCACACTTGTGGGAGGGGATTACACAAGAGCATGCATGAAGCAAGGATTATTGGGGATCATCTTAGAGGCTACAGACCATAGGGTTAATAGGGCAGTATAAACAATGACAGAAAGAACAAGAATAAGAACTAAAGAGAGAATCAAAGGGGGATGAAAGAAAGAAAAATAATAAAAAATAGAAAAAGAGCTTATAAATTTTAGTACACAGAAAGGCAAATTTTGTTTTAGTTGTAAATTAGTTTAATATTTTTCATATTTACAGAACTAGTGTTTATGATTTTCCATTTTATTTTTAGATTTTATTTTGAATGTCTGATTTTTCTTTTACTTCAATACTATAATAGATTTATTCTGTGGCTGCCAAAATAACCAAGAAGCCGTGGTTGCCCAGCCTTTATGAGTCTACAGCAAATACAAGCTCCTTTCTTTGGGTTTTCCATTCCCCAGTGGGTGGGGATACACACACTTCACATGAGATGTGATTGTTACTTAACAATATATAAAAATAAGCTCTGAAATAAAAGTTAAAACTGAAATGAGTTGCAGAGAGAATGAAAAATTGTTTTTTCTTATTAGGTTAAAAATTTTATTATTGGATTTCCAGTCTGATGTAGAAAGAGTTGGGAAGCTAACTTTCCTATTTCATAACACACACACACAAAAGCTGAACAATTGAAAACCAATAACTTTTCTTAGATACATTAGAGAATTATAGGACAAATCACTACCCCAAAATTGGAAAGATAGCTTTACCTGCAGAAGTCCACTGTTGGAGCCAGTACTGGTGGTCAACATAAAAAGCATCCAAACCTGTAGAAAATTTTTATGAGTTTATTTGAGCCAAACCAACAATTGCCAGGAAGCAAGATCCCAAATACACAAGAAAATGACAGTTTGCAGTTTCTTTTATGCATTTGAGGTTAAAGAGAGAAGTAAAGAGGATTCCCTGAAGGCAGGAGACAACAAGGCAGGGATCGAATAATAATAGTAGTTTTATCTGAGAAGTCTGAAAAGAGGCATTTCAAAGATTTGTTAATTTAGAGTCACAGAAACAATGAGCAGGACTTGCTTCAGGCAAAGATTAACCTTTTACTAAAGAAGTTATACTACCTGAGGTATGACTACTCACCTTGACCTGCCCAGTTAGTAATTTAAGATCAGATTACCCTATGAGGTTACTTTCCATAGAAGCCCTTTTTCATCCACAACAGTCTACTACAACCCTGAGCTGGGTCTCCCGATTATTAATGCCACTGCATCACCTTTGACAAGCACTCTACAGAGTGCCAAATGCAGCTTTGCTGTTGTTTGTACAAAGTAGGGATACTGGGGCAATTGTCTCCAGCAAAGCTTGTATGTGGAGAGAAGCCTTGATTGATACCTCCAGACTCTTCCAACCAAACCTGCCGTTAAGGATGGAAAATTTTCAAGTGAGCCAACTAGCTAAGTCAGCTACAGAGAAGAAATATCTTTAGATACCAAAAGTTGTCCTACTTGCTTGGGTGTGGTTTAGGAGATGCATTGTATAAGATATGAAGATGGCCAATGTCTGCTTCTGTAATCCACTTATTTGTTAACCAGGATGTGGTACTAGGTGATATATTATGCTAATAGCCAACTTCTGCTTCTGTAATCTGCTTACTTGTTCTAGGCTTTATAAAAACAGCCTCACTCTAAAACCCTAGGGCTGATCTCCTCTCACCCTGCATGATAGAGTGTCAGTGGCAGGCCGGCTAATAAAGGCTCATAATTCATCTTAATTGGCTCCATGGATCTTAGAATTAATCGTGCCACAACACTGCATAGAGGGAGGGAATTGCCTCTTGAGAGGGAAAATGTGACATCCCACTGCCTAGGGTAGGAACAAGACCTACAGTAATCTGGACTTTGCTGACAAAATAGTGATGACACCAACCCAGAGAACAGGTCCCAAAAGGAACTCAGCAGCAAGTCTTGCCCAGAACAAGTGGAGAAAACCAGAAGCAGGGATAAAGGAGAGGAGAACAAGGCCTAAATAGCGTGGTTACTGCCTCTTGTACTCCTCTGTGTCCCCAGCACCTAGCATAGCATACACAAAAGATTAAATAAATGTAGCTTTTAAGGAAATATGATTCTTGTGCCAGTACTGTTATTAGCTTGCTGTGCAACCTTGGATAGTTTACTTCCCTTATCAGTTATCTCCTCAGTTGATCTAGTTCATTCACTTGATCCAGCTGATGCAGGCAAGTCAATGCAAATGCTAATCTCAGGGTGATTTTTGAGATGAGATGAGATGAGATGAGATGAGATGAGATGAGCACTGAGGACATCTGGTGAACTCCAAGAGCCATCTGCATACTTATGTGTATGTGTGATATTGTGATTTACGTAAGAAATATGTATTTAGTCTTTGTCCCCTAAAGAGTCATTAAACACTTGGAATTTCCTAAATGATGAGAAATTATTTGTTAATAAGGTAACTTTTGAAAAGCAACTAAGAATGGGGGCTGGTTGCCAATGGGGCCAACCATATGATTAGAGGGTTGCAACTTTCAGTCCACCCTGAACCTCAGGGTTGGGAAGAGAAGCCAAAGGTTGAATTCAGTCACAAATGACTGATAACTTAATCGGTCATGCCTATTAATGATGGGGTTCAGAGAGCTTCTAGGTTGATGAATATGTAGGGATGAGGGAGGTGGGTACACACAGAGAAAGCAAGGAAGCTCAGTGCCTCTTCCCCATATCTTGTCCTATACATCTCTTACTCTGGCTGTTCCTGAGTTATATCTTTTTATAATAAATTAGTAATCTAGTGAGAAAAATGTTTCTGAGTTCTGTGAGCTGCTCCAGCAAATTAATCAAACCCAAGAGAGAGGTTGTTGGTACCCCTGATCTATAGCCAGTCAGTCAGAAGCACAGGTGACAACCTGAACTTGTGATTGGCACCTGAACTAGAGTGTGAGAGACAGTCTTGTAGGACTGAGCTTTTAAACTGTGGGTGCTGATGCTATCTCTAGATATATAGTGTCAGAATTGAGTTGAATTGTAGGACATCCAGCTGGTATCAGAGAATTGTTTGGTGGTATAGGAAAACCTCCCACACACATCAGAGTTGAGTGTCAGACTTGTAATTGGTGATAAGAAGTGGAATCAGAGTCCAAATTATAGTGTGTATGTTCCAAAGTTAGAAAAATGTTTTCTTGTTGTTACTAAATATATATGTCTAGATATTGTAAACCAAACTTAATTTTATACTGAAATAAAGAATAAAAAGCATTAATTTGAGCAAAAGGAGCTGCAGCCTGGGAAAGACCTAAACTGTGTTCCACAGAGATAAAAGGGAGGCCTCCTTTTATAGTGAAGATTCCTGCATGCATTCTCATTTACATAAATAGCTCATTTATATAAATGAGTTATCCAAATTGTGCAGTTCTGATTGGACCAGCAGGTCTTCATTGCTGGTAGAAAGACAAAATCAGGGTTTCTCTGCAATGGTTGACTTAGACAATATAAACAAGAGGGGCATAGTACAGGAAGCCAAGAGTTCAGGCTGAGGTTCTTTTACATATACGGAGTACTTGAGAAGTTCTTGTCGTTAAATGGCTTCTAGGCTCTTATTATTTATAATATCTGGGCCCTGGGTGACCATGGGGAATCCATCTGAGCGGATAAATTCCTTCTCAGGGTTCCCATCAAATGATCAGTGTTTACAATATTAATATATAATGTCTAGAATACTGTGTTGAATTTTACTGACATCAATCTATTTGATAAAACTGTTTTTTTGTAGGTATTGAGGTGCAGAATGAGTCACCCCTCGGGTACCACTCAGGTACAAAGGTTATTGCAAGTTGAAAACATTCAAAGCCCAAAAGTCTCAGGAAGAAGCTTTGAACTTTCCCCTTCTGCCTAAAAGAATTTAGACATAGGACTTACTCAAGGAAGGGTCTTGTCAACATAAATGAGTTTATTTTAATATGACCGAGGTATGATTGACAGAAAGGAACCCAGCAAGGCCCATTTGATCAAAATCCTCTCTGTGACCCATTATTTCAAGATGGCTCAATATACATTTTTTTACTAAATGATATGTCTATAGTTTCCTGTGAATTGCCTTACTCCTCCTTTCTTAGTTCTGAATGACTTATGATTATATGAATTTCCCATGTGCGTGTATTAACTTGATTTTCTCCTGTTAATCTGCTGTATGTCATTTGAATTATTTGACCAGCCAGAATAAATAAGAAGTTTCTCATTCCCAACATAAGAACATATAGATTTACATAGAACTCAATAAAACTATTGTTATTTTGTTTTGTTTTTAATATAGCTCCTAATCATCATTACACAGCCCGAACTGACCCGCATATTTTTTTTTTTTTTGCTCACCAGTAAAATATAATCTGCTGCTTCAAAAATACTAGTTGAAGCTATAAGCATGGCTTCAGTCTCCAAAGAAAAAATTTTGATGAGGAAGATACAGCTGTGAGGACTAAGTGTTGGAGAAATCCTCATTTATGTGTTTTAAAAAGAAATAGGGCCAAAATGAAGTCAACGAATGGTAATATTCAACCTCTCTCAAGAATATGACCTTTAAATGGTCAATCTGAAATTTCTTGATTAGCATTAATTAGTGAGGTAATCTGCATGATAAAACCCCTCCCTTCCCCTACCATCCAAAAGCTGTAATCCTTCTTCTCTTTTGCTAGTAACGTTCTTGTCCCGCACAGTTTGTCTGGTCCAGTTTCTGTTTATAAATACCTTGCATTTTGCAGAACTCTTTGGAGTGCCCTTCTATTGCTAAAAAGAATGCTGCCTAATTCATAAATCATTCAATAAAGCCAATTATTTTCTTCGAATTTACTGGATGGAATTTTGTTTTTAACCATAACTCATGATAAATAAATAAGATGTTTGGGGGAGAGATGTTTGGGGAGAGGGGTGAGAGACAGAAGAGGTCAAAGAAATAAAAAAATGTGGGGCATTAAAAAGGGCAAGAGAGACCAGTCAATGGTATAGAAGGTAAAGTCTATTTTGCCTCCTCTAGAGACCACACCAAAATTATAACAGAACTACAGAGCAACCAGCATGCAGAGTTGCCTGAGGTCTGGCAGAACAGAAAGCTTAAAACTAGGAACAAATATAATAGGTCACCTCAAACTAGTAGGACGGGAGGAGATACGAAACAGCTTGGTCCAATAACCGCATGTGGCAATCAAGAATCCAGAGGGTTATCTTGGCTGCAGAGCCCCTCCTCCACCTGAGGAGCAAAAGGTCCCAGCCCCACACTAGGATCCCCAGCTCAGGGTTCTAGCACTTGGGAGAGAAGTCACCACAACCTTTGGTTTTGAAACCCAGCAGAGGTTGTAGCTGATTGAAACAGAAGGCTACAGAAATCACAGATGTTTCTCCTAAAGGGTTCACACCTGAACTTATTTGCTGATGGACTCATCTGAGCTCCAGCACTGGGGCAGCTACCAGAGGGGCTCCAGGGATGTACAGGAAGGCACTGAGTTATTGGGCTTCAGGGAAAGGGCTGAAAGGGCAGCTTTCTCCCAGACAGAAGTGTTGTCAATACCCATAATTCTTTTGTTGAGTCCTCCCCATTCCAGCCTGAAGACACAAGCACCACTATATCAGAGTCACCATCAAACTAGATAACAGAGGTCACTCCACCAAGGTGATTCCCTGAGTGACTATGGGCCCACCCAAGCCATTTCCAATGACTTATTTCCAGGGCTACATTGGCTCCTGCTGTGAACTTCCATAATATATCTCAAAGGCTCATAAAACCCAAAGAAGCAGCATCGGGCCCTGTACCTCTTACTGAGCAGCCCCATGTACCACACTAGTGGCAGCTGTCCTCAGTCTCCAACTTGGCTCCTTGAGGAACCTATACGCCCAGCACAGGTGGCAGCTATATGTGGATTGCTTGGTGACTTATCAGGTGTGCAGGCTGTGGCTAAACTTGGTCTGCAGCTGGACCCCTCCCAGGACTGTGTCATCGGGCCTCACAGCACACTTACTATATAAAGCCACTCTACTAAAACCAGAAGACTTAGGTGTCCTACATAACACACAGAAACAGACATAGGGAGGCAGCTAAAATGAGGAGACAAAAAAGAGTAGGACAAAACTCCAGAAAAATAATTCATCAAAATGGAGACAAGCAATCTAACAGATGCAGAGTTCAAAACACTAGTTATAAGGATGCTCAATGAACTTAGGGAAAAAGTAGATGAATTCAGTGAGAACATTTACAAGGAGACAGAAAATACAAAATTGGAGATGAAAAACATAATAGGGAACTAGTCAGAAATGAAGAATGCAATATCTGAGATGAAGAGCACATTAGAAGGAATCAACAGAGTGAATGAAATGGAGGACTAAATCAGTGACATAGAGTATGGGGTAGTGAAGGACACCCAATCAGAACAGCAACAAGAAAAAATAATCCAAAAAAAATGGAAATAGTTTAAGAAATAACCTATTTGAAGAAATAATAATGGAAAACTTCACTAACTTGGTGAAAGAAGTAGACATACAACCCCAAGAAGTGCAGAGTCTCAAACAAGATGGACACAAATGGGCCCACACCAAGACACATCATAATTAAAATGCCAAAAGTTAAATTCAAGGAGAGAATCTTAAAAGCAGCAAGAGAAAAGCAGTTAGTTACCTACAAGGGAGCTCTCATAAAACTGTCAGTCGATTTCTCAACAAAAACTTTGCAGGCCAGAAGGAATTGTCACAAAATATTTAAAGTGATAAAAACCCAGGACCCACAACCAAGATTACTTTACCCAGCAATTCGAAGAACAGATTAAGAGCTTCCCAGACAAGAAAAGGATAAAGAAGTTCATACATACACACACACACACACACACACACACATATATGTGTGTGTGTGTGTATATATATATATATATATATATATATATATATAAAATCTAAATAAAGAATGGCAATAACTATATATCTATAAACAAATACTTCAAATAAAAAAGAATGAAGTGCTCTAATTAAAATATAAGGTGGCTGAATGGATAAGAAAACAAGACCTTTACATATGCTGCCTACAAGAGACTCACTTCAGATAAAAGACACACACACTAAAAGTAAAGGGATGAAAAAAGATATTTCATCATGGACCTAGAGGGTATTGTGCTGAGTGGAGTAAGTTAAATAGAAGAAGACAAATGCCACATGATTGCACATATATATGAAATCTAAAAACAAAATAAACAAACAGAAACAGAAACAAACTCATAGATACAGAGAACATTTTGAGAGTTAACAGATGGAAGGGGGTTGGGAAGTCAGTAGAAAAGAGAAAAGAGATTAAGAAGTACAATTGGTAGTTTAAAAATAGTATTAAAGATATAAAGTATAGCATAAGAAATATAGCCAATAATATTATGATAACTATGTATAGTGTTAGAGGGACACCAGATTTATTGGGATGATATAAAAATTTATCTAAAAAAATTTTTTGTTAAAAGATAAGGGGTAAAATTTCAGAGGGGTGGCTCTGTTGTTGAGCTATGGTGAGTAAGCACAGAGAATGCCCATTGCATTCAGTGATTCTGCAGCTCCCTGTACAAAACAGAGGGGGCAGAGGTTGTCTTACACAAGATGCATGGGGTGAGGGGTAATGAAGAAGGTGGGTCTACTGGGTACTAATGCAGCCTCTAGACAACAGCCTAAGAGAGAGAGGAAAGAAGGCTGGAAAGAATCGACATGAGGCCATCAGGAGGGAGTCCCAGATGCAGGTATGATCCTAAGATTCTAGTGTTATAGTCCCCAGAAAAAATATCGATGAATGATAGAAGTAGAACAAGGGCATTTTCTGCTGCCCAGAATGTCTACGGCTTCCTGGAACTGGATCGAATTAAATTAGGTAGAAATAAATATATATGAAAAGTCTAGGAAAGCAATTGTCATACCTTTGTTGAAAAAAGGGTGTTCCCAAACTCAGAGTTATCCTCAATCTTTCCCAAATATCCCAGAGAGCCCCTTGATTTCACATGTGTCTCTTTCCAGAGTTAATGAGTGACTAGCCATATAAAAAGACTCAGGGAGCCGGGGCCGAGGGACCAGAGGTAACTGGGAAAGAGGTAACTGGGGAAAAGGTGACAGCCCTTTCTAAAGAAGCTCTCAGTCTATCACAGCCTACAACAAATCCCTTAATATAGAAAGAATTTAACCATGATAAGGTAGATTTTTAGAATAATTTCAGAAAGAAACAGATTATTATCTGAAAGAGATAATTTATTTATTTTTAAATTTCCATACAAATAAATCATAACAGTGGAATAAAGAGAGAATAGAATAACTTTAATTAATTAAAAAGTTGTTCATAATTAGTTAAAAAATGACCTTGTTTTTTAATTTCCTGTATCTTAAATGACTAAAAATACCCTCTGCATATTCAATATTTGTTCTTTGTATTTACAAACGACATTTGCATACATGAGGGCAGTTATCTGAAATGGATTTTTCTAGGCCCCTTTCCATTTAAATATATGTTTCATTACATATATGTACTTAGAAATACTTAAATGCATCTGCATTCAAGATGAATGCATCTTTTATAAATGAGTTTGTGCTAGATAAAATCTGTAAAATGTAAAATTTGTACACACATTAATGGCTTTTTAAATCTTGTTTATTGTTTCAGCAAATTTATGACATCTCATGAACAAACACTAAGGGCTCTCTTTTTTTTCTTACTCTCTTTACCATGTTAATCCTGAAAGGGTGCCGGAAAAGGGGATCATTGTAATTATTCTGGTCCCTGCCCTAGGCGTAGAGGGTCCTTCTCAAACACTCTTCCATACAGGGTCATAACTAAAACAGGCAAAGGGGCTCCACTTTTGCTCTTCAGACGTCCACCTCTTGAAACCTGTTCCGAGAAAGCAAAGGATTAACTTCAGTGCAGAGCTCTGTTTCCAGCCAAGATGGCTTCTCTGACATTATCACTCTAAAAGTAGCATAAAATAGTCAAAAGCACACAGGATTTGGTGTCAGAAGACGCATGCTTCAGATCTAAAGGTCTAGTAGCAGAGGGATCTTGGGTAAAAATGCAGCAGATAAATATATTGCACAGAGAGGTTAAATAAGATAATATGTAATAAAGAGTTCGTTTAACTCAAGAAACTATAGAAAGTATTAATTATTACTATCATTATTATAACTTCTCAGAATAACACACCATGAAATAAGTTGTAGATGCAATTTTTAATGTGTTTATCTTGTACCATACAAATAAAGAGAACATTAGTTGCTAGCCATCATTTGTAATCATTTTTATTTTAATTTTTCATAACTTTATTATTGTCTCATATCTCAAAAATCACATTTATGTAGAAAAATGAACCCCAAATTTTCCATCATGGCTTAAAGGCAATCTAGAACCACAATTGTCTTCCACATGTCTTTAAAGTATTGCTTATATAATGTGAACCACAATATGCAATACTCTCTCATTATTTCAAAGATCTTCATTATACAAATCTATTCTATCTGGTCAAAGAAATTTATCATCCTGAAAACGTCTTACCTCATAATGTCTTTCAGGGGCAAGCTGACTCCCACTTAGAATGAGCTGTGGAAAAACATAACTTGTTCCAAATGTGCCACTGAGGGAGAATTCTTCAAAGCTAGTAAAAGCTGACCCCACAGGCTCCCCACAAGTTCTTGGGTCAGTAGTTTGACACTTCAGTAATACACATATCTATGTAGGAAAAGAAAAGACATCTTGAAAATATTTTCTCAGAAAAAAATACAATTTTAAAGAATAGAAGAATATGTGTTAGGTTGCCTCTTAAGAAAAGTTTTTCAAACTGCAGGTTATTACCTATTAGTGAATCCTAAAATCAATGTAATGGGTCAGAATTAGCTCTTTTTTTAATGAAGCAAAATGACATATACTAGAATTTTCAAAATCAGAGTACATTGCACATAATTATAGCTTTTCTAATTCTAATTTGAATTATTTCATAAATGTTTGTTTCCATTAAATATCTCTTTTAACTCAGTCTCATATCTTGACTGCACTGAAGTGGACTTCTTGTTCTGAACTCTAATTGAAGACAGTTTGAAAAACACTGCTCTAAAGTAACCTAAGTAATGAGAATGTATGAAAGTTGAAGCTTTGTAAACTCAAACCTGGCTTGCTGAGAATTAATCAATCTGCTTTATGATTTTATCTTGCAGCCAAGAGAACTAATTCTATTCTTGCTAAGACTAAACAAATAAGGTGTTCAGGGGGTTTGGGGGCATGGGAATTCTGTGATAAATGTAACATTATTCCAATTAATTGAATCCAGCTCAATTTTTAAAGAAATGCAATGATGACTTAGAAGAAAAACTAATAAAGAAGACATTCCAACATATTTAAGCATTTCTACCTGTAAATAATATTGGCCTTCTACGGTGTGCAGTCCATCAAAAGCACCTAGGACATACATCTCATCTGTTCGCTTCTCAGACATCTTGTAAGTTAAGTGACAACACAGGTCTTTCTGGCAAACTGTATAATTTCCTGTGTTTCTCTTAAGCTCCATGAAAGTGAACTCATCAAAATAAATCGTCCCCGGAAAATCCAACTGGTCAGATGAGAAGGGCTTGACACCTTTGGCATAAGCACTCCAGTCAACAGCTGCAGGATAGGTGGGTTCACTTCGAGGACGGGACTTCAATTCTGAGAGCATCAGCTGGCCACTCTCTGTTTCCATGTCATAGTAATACACCTTGACTGCTTCAGGTGTGTAGATTCCACTTCCTATGGGTGACACAAAGAAACACAAATTTTGGGTTCAAACTTTCTTTGCATGATGACAAACTAATAGAATCATTCCCATAAGAAAGTTAATATAAAGTTATGAACGCATAAGAATTTTCAAGAAACGAGAGGAGATAGCTGTTACATTGGCTTAAGTTCCAATTGCTTGCACTGAAATTATAATTGAAGTTAGATAGCTTCTTCTGTTTTTATTTTTTTTACTTAAGCTACCTTTTTTTAAGCCAACTTCACAACAAACTAGAAAATTCCCCAAACACGAAGAATAATTTTAGCTTTTACTGGCCTATCTAATGTATTTGTGTTTGAGATTCATCTAGATCAATGAATAACATAGCAGTCAAGCATTATCTTGAGTATGGATATTATAAAGGATAAACTCTAAAAATCTGATTAAGTCTAACATGATTTTGTCACTTCAACAAGATTTATTTCAATATTACTAATGGATGTTGGCTACAAAATTCTTTAGAACTGGCTTTTTTTTATGTGATTTGACTTCTCTCTAACTAATTTCCCTTCATGTGAAATTGACATAATAATGTTTACATCCTTCTTTACTCACAGGGATAATGTTCCATTTAAGGAATGTTGGTGTAAAAACCCATGCTAATATTAATTTTGTGACATTAGAGTTAATAAAACAATCATTAAAGAAAAGTGTGGTTTGAAAATCAGTGGAGGCTTCCTAAGATCGTCACTGACACTTGTCCCTTGACTGTTGTGAGTTACCTGTCATATGCATTCTGGTGTTGTGGGTATTTGCAGCAAGCAGGTTGACTCTCATGGCTCTGGCCCATGCCGAATGGAAGGGAACAGCTGAGAGGAGGGGCAGTGTGTTGTACCATGCTGTTGGGTAGAGAACACTGTCAACTTGAAACTCATCTACCATCACCACGGCCGGGTCATGAGAAAAAATGTCAAAGCAAGTGAAAATGCCAAACTTCCCAAAAGGAGTGTCAAAAGTCACCAATTCCAAATCCTTGGGGAAATCGAATTGAATTTCAGGTGCAAAAAGATTGTACTGTTAACAATAAGCAGGAGAAGATTAGTAAGAAAACTGCCAAATAGATGTTATTCATACCAACATATTTTTTTCCCATGCATTTTGATGTACATAATTTAAACTTTTACAGGTGAATATGTGTAAATCATAACCAGTATACTACTGTCTATAAGTTTTCTTAATGCGATATTAACCAAAAAACAATTTTTTTTACAACCAGAGAATCAATCAATGAGAGCATATCTACAAATGATATTTAAAAGGTGCATATTTCTGTCTTAAAAGCACAGGTTGAATTTTGAATCTGACAAATTTCAGATTTCTTTTCATTGTATTTCTTAAATACCAACAGCACTGCTACTATGAAGTTTTACAAATGTTAATAAAATAAACCTTGTCATGCCTCCCTTTGATACTGCTAGGTCTTTAAAAGTGGAGTGAAGTGAATTTAAAATTAATTTAGACAATGTGATAGTTAAACCTTGATAATTAGTAAATCATTGGTAACTTTTTTTTTTTCAGCCTGATTATTGCTCAAAAACTCTACTTTGCCTAGGCTCTAGAGTCCAGCATATGTTTTTGCTCAGGTTATTATCCAGTCTTACTGTGCACATGTGTGCTCTCTGGCTATACCTCTCTCTCCCTCACTGAGGATCCCATGCTCCTCCACCCTCCCTCATGTGGTAGCTCATCCTTCATTCATAGGTGATCATGTCAAGGAATGCATGTAGTCCAATTGGAGTTAGGGCATGATGAAGTTTTCACAAGGTTTCTAGGAGAGAGAAACATACGTTTCCTCTGAATGTTATTGCTATAAAGATGTAAGTTTTGTGTTGAGCAGCCACATAATTTCTAAAAGACAGTAAGCTTGAGAAAAAACTAACAAAGGACTAAGGAAATGGAGAGATGGATGACATCTTTTGAGCCTCTGAGGGACAAACTGCATTTGCAACCAGACCTACTCTTTCTATAATCTATATTTTTTAGGTACATAAGCAAGAAAGTTTTGTTGTCATTTTTTAAGCAGATTTCAGTTAGGGTTTTCTATCTTTGCAATCAAAAAAGTCCTAAGGGAATGAATGACTAAAGCTTAACATAAAATGTTAACAAATTGCCCCCTCGCAAAAAAAACTAACTCTGTTATTAAATCATGAATGCAACAGCTTTTCTACTTTCTCAGAGAATACTACAACCTTTGTGAAGTTATTATCACAGCTGTTTTAATATTCTGCCATCTTCTATTTTATGACTATTTTGAACTCAGAACCCTTATATGAAACCAAAGTAAATTAAATCCCTTTTTCAACTAAAATGTAACAGTTAAGAAATGTATTCATAATAACTCTCTCATGAACATTCAACAGACAAATACATATACATATCACAAACAAACAGAAGAGGAAGTAAATCAATTTTAAAATACAAGTTATTCTCACCTTATGGTAACGTGCCACCAGCCTACCCTCAGAATCAAACACCACATCAGTGTTGTATTGGTAACGACCATCAAGAGGACACTTAGGGTCGCTGGTATTGCATGGCTTCTTGTCTCCAATATTTGCCACGACATAGATAGAGTTGTCTTTAGCCAGGCAGCTGAGCCTTTCTTGCACTGGGGTATAGCCAAACCTATTTCAATGGATATTGCTTTAAACTTACTTACATTTTAGCCATTTTGGAACTTCCAAAGTGATACTTTATTTTCCCATTACCTATAACATAACACCTCTAGTTTAAGAATTGATAGAAAAATTTTAAAACTCACATGCAATATAATCTTTATTTTTATGAAATTAATCTATTTTAATGTGCCAGACTGCAGATTGCAGTGTAACTGAAGCACAGAAAAGATGGCAGAGGAAGAGGAAAAAGAAAAGTAATAGTTTCTCTTAAAAAGTACTCCCAGGAAGGCAAATGGAGGGCTTGAAATTTAGCAGACTCTTTTAATGGGAGGGACCTTTTCTATAACCCAAACCATAGTCTTACTAAGAGGGAATAAATAGTTGGCCCTATGTAGATCATTTTCTATAGCAAACAAATGCACTGTTAGGTACTGGAAATATCTGAAGAAGGAGGAGAGAGAAGGAAAAGAAAGAGGAGGAGGAAGAGGAGAGAGGAAGGGTAAGAGGAAGGTGGGGAGAGAAAGAGCAAAAGAAAAAAGTAGAAAAGAAAAGAAAAAAGAAAAGGAAAGGAAAGAAGAAAAAAAGAAAAAAGAAGAGAAGGGAAAGGAAAGGAAAGGAAAGGAAAGGAAAGGAAAGGAAAGGAAAGGAAAGGAAAGGAAAGGAAAGGAAAGGAAAGGAAAGGAAAGGAAAGGAAAGGAAAGGAAAGGAAAGGAAAGGAAAGGAAAGGAAAGGAAAGGAAAGGAAAGGAAAGGAAAGGAAAGGAAAGGAAAGGAAAGGAAAGGAAAGGAAAGGAAGGGAA
>PVKZ01001686.1:0-305929 GCA_004027375.1 Macroglossus sobrinus | reverse complement strand
GGAAAGGAAAGGAAAAGAAAAGAAAAGGAAAAAAGAAAAGAAAAGAAAAGAAAAAGGAAAAGAAAAGAAAAGAAAAAAGAAAAGGAAAGGAAAGGAAAGGAAAGACATAAAAAAGCACTTCACTATTTGGCTTAGTTTCATCATCTGTAAATGAAACATATTAGCTTTCTTTCAATCTGAGAGAGCTTTGCAAGAAACCCTGAGATAAATGCGGACTATGAAATCGCTTTTCAAAGTAATGCCAAATCCATTCACATCAGCGATGTTTATCTTGGAAATAAGAAGAGTTTGAGAAGATAAAATAAATAGAAATATAGCCAACCTTAAGTACTTATAAGCTCTAATTTGAAGATGAGTCATGTACATAAACATACCATAGAGGCAGTACAAGGACCAAAGGAAGTTATAGAGAGATTTCAGCAAATAATAAGATAAAAATGTTTAGCAACCAGAATATGCTGTTGAAGAAGTGAATTCACTAGACACTGGAAATTTCAAGTATAACATGGTACATCCAGGCATTACGAGACATTCAGTTATCATAGCTCAATGGAAATGGCTGTGTTGAAATTCTAGCCATGCTAATCACCAATTTCCTCAATTTGAAATGAGAATAATTATACCTGCTACATAAATTGAATGAGGTAATGCATAGTATACAGTTTCTGGGACCAAATAAGTGCTCAATAAATAAGTAATGGCCCTTACAGATTTTGTAACTATAAGAAAACAACCCAAAAACTGGTGACTATTGCTTCAGAGGCTATTCCAGCTGTCTCCTTGATCCCTTAGCCCCTTTGCAATTGATATTGACCTAATCTTTGAATACAAAGGACAAATTTATCACTACTGTTTTAGACCATTTTTTTTATTTTGCCTTCAGGAAAAACCGGGGATAATGTCAACATTCATATTCATTAAGACCTTTAGTAAAATCATCATGTAATTTGTTTAATTTTTCTTTTTTGGTGGTGGGGGTGAGGGGAGGCTGCTAAGTAATCAGGGTACTTTACTTCCTATTACTTCCTCCTGAGGAAAGCCCAAGAAAGCATGGGACATGTCAGTATTCTAAATGATAGTATTTAAATATGAAGGATGACTATATTGCCTTTCTATTATCCCTCTTAAGGATAAATATTACTGGAGAAGAAACAATGGATTTCTTTACCAATATTACCATTATATTAAATACTGGATTTCTCCTTTTTATAACACAGAGCTGAAAACTTGTCTTTTGAATAAGTGTCTCTCTAAGACTCAATGATGTTAGTTTCAGCTGTCACCTACTTCCCTTAACTTAATTGCCAGAGACTAAATAGGCTTCAGGACATTTTTTCCCTGGGCAAGGCAGTTTTATCAGCTCAGGCAAATAGATTGATTTTAGTATACTCTTCTTGAATGACTGCAATAACGTGTACTTCCTGCTCCGAGGAAAGCCCCATAATCACATAGACACTGAATCATAGTTATATGGTTTCTATAAACACAGATCATATGACATTCAGAAAATATTTTTATAAAGGTGAAAAGCCCAGGGCAAGACAACTCACTCGGTAGGGTTCCTATGTTGTAGCATTGGATCACTCCAATCGATTTCAAATGGTCAAAATTATTTAAGTTCCTTTTTGTGCTATAAATATAGTTCTGAACAGATGCATGTAAATTTAAAATTAGCAGATTAAATTACTTTTTAATGCATTGATTTTGCCATTTAAAGAAATTATATGAAAACTATTTTTAAAAGTAAATATACCTATAATAATCTATTTTCAAATCTTATGTTTTATACAAAATATTTTTTAAGTTATGCCTAAATTACAGATATAAATAACTATAAAATTTTCAAAGGACAAGAAAACAAAAAAGTTCAGATCCAGTCTTCTATTAAAAAAAGAAATTGTGACAGTTAACATTGCAAAGGACACAATAGTGTACGGATTCTATGTATATTTCTTTGCTTGACAGTCTTGTCTACTCTGTAAGGGAAATTTATCTCTTTAGGAGAGGAAATTTTATTATTCCTGTTTTACAGATAAAGAAACAGAGACACCTAATGTTTACGTTGTCTGTCCCACGTCACTCAGAACATGGTAGAACGTGGTCTCAGAAAAACAAACAAACAAACAAACAAACAAAAACACCTTCCTTTTCCAGGTCCTATGCCAATCTCATTCAACATACTGAATACACTGCAAATAAGAGTGATGTCAAAGCTCTTTGGAAACATAGCTCATTCATCTTTTTACAATTCCTACAAAGAAAGCAGATGTTCATGGGTGAACCAACTTACTTATCTAGGGAACTTACTTAACCAACCAGGGAACATACATCCTAGATATTACAACTTTCTCACTTTGTTGAAGCACATCTATTATAAAAGCCATGTATACACATTAATACTACTCATTTTTTTAAAATCTACAATAAATAACTAACTGATCTTCCTCATTTCAAGTCATTTAACAAGCAGGAAAAATGTGAAACTTGGCACACATTGTGACACATTAAAGGAGTTTAAGACCAATACCATAGGTTATTTGTCAGCAAGAATACTAGTCAAACTTACTGAGTTTGCTATTGGTATTTCATAATATCATGAATTTTTTTCAGAAACCAGAGAGTAATGACATTACCTCTGAGGGTCTTTACATGGTATCCAGTTCACTTCTGGGTGTGGGATATCCTCCAAATAAGGGTAAATGGCTTCCCTTGTGAAGACCCAGCCATAAATTCCATCTTCTGGGGTCACAATGATACGTGCACCCTACTCAAAACAAGTGAGGACATAACAATTTCTCATAAATCACAGATATTCATACCATCACATTTTAAATATCCTTTACAATATACCAGTTAGTATAAAAAGGGCATTACTTTCCTGGCTGCCAGTTGAACTGCTTTCTCCAAAACATCTATGTTTTTGTTCATCAGCAGCAAAGCTTCTTCTCTTGGAACAGGTGTTTCTGTTCTGTTAGGTAATATAACAGCATGCTCATACACTGCAGCAATAAAAGTGTCCAGCGCACCAACACTTAGGACAAAGAGGGCAAAAATTGCCATGCATTTTGGAAAATATGATGTAATCATAGCTATAGTTTTGTACTCTTTGATAACCAAACTTAGATTCTTCTATTTTGTATCACTGAAAAATCTTTTAGGTGGAAGCCCTGCCTGCTACCAGCTATTTATATTTTCTCACAAATACATTACACAATTGCACAAAATACATTACATCACATTGAGAAAGGATGTTGTGCAACAAAACTATCTGCCTGTATTACATAACTGGATTGCCTCAAGTGTGCAGCACTATTGTTGACACTGTTCAGAAGTTCATCCAACTCAACTGAGGAATCGACGAGCTAACCAAAGCATCTACCCCAGTCTAAAACACACTGGCTGTTGAACTATTTTTAAGAAAATACACTTTCCTGGCAGTTCAGTATTTCCATTAATATGGACAATTATAGAAGGCCAGCATCATAACAGCAATTTGTTGAAATCTTGTGAATAAAGCTATGACAGATGCTAAAGCAATGCCTGCCCTTTTTAACAGAGCTCACAAAATGGCAAGGGAGAACCATAATATACATGCTGATGAATGATGGAGACACTGTGACGTAGCGTGAGGCTACTATTGACCTTCTGATGACACATAACAAGCATTTTACAGATTTTTTGGGACATGACTCATCACTATTCTTATGCTTTGGGAACATTATTAAGTAAAATAAGGGTTACTTGAACACAAGCATTGCAATAAGAAAACAGTTGACCTGATAACCCAGCTGGCTACTAAGTCTATATAACATAAACATGCTGGACAATGGGATGATTTATGTCTCCTGCAGGACAAGTGAGACAGTGTGAGATTTCATCATGTGACTCAGAATGGTGCATAATTTAAAACTTAAGAATTGTTTATTTTGAGAATTTTCCATTTAATATTTTTGGACCACAGCTGAACATGTGTACTGAAACCATGGAAAACAAAACTGTGGATAAGGGGTTACTGCTATATTTAAAACATTAATTTCCAGATGTGGTCCATACTCCATGAGGAATAAGTGAGTTGATTTTGCAAGATATAAAAATAAATTCTTTTTCTTTTTAATAGTTGCAGATTAAAACTCAATGTTTACTAGAAAATTTAAAATTCTTTCATCAAACTCATGGATAGTAGAATTTATAGAATTCTGGATTTATTTCTACAGTTTACCTATATGAACCCTTTATTTAATGATGTCGAATCATTCCCTATCCTCTGAACACTGCATGCACAGCTCTACCTAGATGATTGCATGTCCATTTCTCCCTGAAATGCCCTTGTTCTCCATCTATTTAAGTTACAGCTCCTTGTAGAGTTTTCTCAAATCTACCCCAGTTCTAACTGATATTTCTGAATTTTCAAAGCATTATTTTCTTGTCTTGGTGAATATTTCTCATAGTTTGCTGTTATCTCAACCCTTAATTTAAATCTTATGCTGATATTTAGTGTTATAGATATGTGTCTTGCCTTCTTAAAGATATTAAAAGGAATCTTGATGTATCACTTCAAGACATCCATGCCTAATAATTAGTTAAAAAAGGATGCATCCCAGAAGGTGATCTCTGGAGAATAAGGGACTGTCTTGCTTATTATTGAGTCTCATCACTCCAGCACATATGTGACAGGTTTGGAAGCCCAATACATGAATAAATGTTGAATGAAGGAACCAGCCACCTGAAAGTCCAGCCTGTTCCATGTTTGAATGTTGCAAATTCATTAATTCTGTTCCTCCCTCCCTCTCTCTACCTCTCTCTCTCTCAATCTTTCTCCCTTTCCCTCTCCCTCTTTATTCTTTCTAACTCTTTCTCAATGTAGGGAATAAACTGGTAGGTTTGGAAGATTTATGTCTTTGTTTGCTTGTGTGGTTTGGTTGTATAATTCAAAACCTTTTGATTCCAATAAACTTTTTCCATTAACTAAATAAATATTTCTTCCTTCTCCTAGGTATCCCAGTGAGTTTTCACGTGTCCTTGTGCCCTAAAATGATACCCATCCCACACAAATTCATTTCAGAAAAAATATCTGAGGACAAGATAAAAACTTTAAGACAGGTTAATTGCTTTGCAATGAGAAGGAAGCTTTTTATATTTCAGGTTGAAACTCTAATTGTTGTCTTAGATCACCTGACTTTCTGAATAGAATCAAAAGAAAATATATGGGAATTCCCCTTCACTCTCCCAGTTCCTACTTCCAGGAAATGTACCAACATTTTATTATGTTAAAATCAATAGAAACTTGGATTACATATTTTATTACCAATGTGGTTAGTAATGTCTTTATCTCATATGTGTATAAAGAATAGGGATTATGGGTGCTAGTTATTAAACAAGGTATTTGTGTGTAACTTGAATGACAGTTTGAAATTATTGTGAGATTATTAAGTTCAAAGTCTAAAGTTTTGCATTAAAAAAATGTAATTCTGATTTTAAATGTGTAAGGTACAAATTTTAAAAGAGGGAGGGCCACTAGAACAAAATCTCTAGAAGTTAGTTCCTTGTCTCTCCCAAACTCTTTATTTCCAATATTCACTATCTTCTCTATTCTCATTATCAGAGTCCTGATTCTGTGGCCAGAAATTATTCTTACAGGCTCTCCATCAGTGTTTCTGATCCTATTCCTTCCATCCTAACCCTCAACAAATACTGCAAACCATTTAAATTCTCTTACCCATTGTTTTTATTAACTAAAATGTTTCTCATGTATATATTAAATCAAATTAAATCAGAGCCTTCCTCCACTTGGTTCCATTTAATCTTTCCTGTTCTTAGGTAAGACTACTCTTCTTATTGTATTTTAATATGCTTACTACTGCTCGGATCCTGGAACAATTCCTCACAAAATCTTCCCCCTCTAACTCAGGTTCCTCATCTGTTCAATCCTTGTTGCTGTTCTCTTCTCTGAACTCCAAATGCACTTATGGTCAATAGCTAAATTATTGTTGATAGGTTTTTGTTCCTTGTTTGACTGTCTCTCTCCTTTGGCAGATCCTTTTCTACTTCACACCTTCAACTACCTTCTATAAACCAATTATACTGTGTCTCTATCTTAATTTCAATTTATCTCTGGAACTTCGTGCCTGTTGGTCCATTCGGATAGACGTTTCAACCCATCTGCCAGCATCTGTACCTATCAACTCTTCCTGACCTCCTCTCACTATAAATGACTGCTCATGTCCTTAAAAATCCTTCCCTGTCATGTACACTAGATTTCAAAGACATTGCTCTAGAAATTATCCTCTCCTACTTCTTAGTATCAATTTTCCTTTGTCTATTGGGTTATAATCATCAGCATACAAATATTCTATCTCCCATCTTAAAAAAAAAACAAAACATGACTCTCTTGATCTGACACTTCCTTCCAGTTCTTTCCTTATTTCTCTGCTATGCTTTATAATAAAACTCCTTTACACGGTTGTATGTACTCTTTGTCTTAATTATTTTCCTCCCATCAGGATTATGACCCTGTGATTTCACCACCTTGTTCAAGTCAGCAATTTCTATATTACTATATCCATTGATCAGTTTTCAGTCTCATCTTACTTGACTTGTTGGCAGCATTATACAGCTGCTGCTACCTCATTCTTGATGTGTTCTTCTCCCACAGTCTTTGGTTATCATCCTTCCTTGTTGGTTTTTGTACTTACTTTGAGATTTTCTTGTAGGCTTTCTATTTTTTATTTTATTTTATTTTTCCTAGTTCCTTCTTACCATCCCTGACCTTTTAATATTAGTACATCCTAGAGCCCAATGTTTGGAAATCTTTTTTATTTACATTCACTCCCTAGGTGATTTTAACTATTTCATGGCTTTAAATACCATCTATACATTAGTGGCTCACAGATTTATATCTCTAGCTCAGACTTTTCTCCTGAACTCCAAACTCCCATGTCCAAAAACAATCAGCTCAAAATCTTCCCTTGGATATATGAAGGCATATCAGATCAACATAAACAAAACTGAACTTTTGACATTTCCCTCTCAACATTCCTTCAGTCTTTCAGATCTCAGTTAATGGCTTCTTATATCTTTCAGTTATTTCATGGGTTTCAGACAATAGCTTAATAACGGACATATTCATACAACTATCTGTATCCCATATAGCAGTGAAAAATGCATGAAATAGAGTGATATTTATATGGATTAAGTGTGCAATGTCAAATATAAAAATAATATGCAGAATGTTATGTATAATTAGATACTATATGTACATACTTCAAAATGACGCAAAAGAGTACTAAATAGTGATATGTACATATGTAATAAACTACCAAAATATCATGGGAATGATCTAGAACAATTTTAGAATAATTATTTCCTCTAAGAAAGGAGGAGAATGTGATCACAGGGCAATATAAGAGGTATTCATAACGTCTTATTGCACAAACTGAACAGTGGGTACATAGGTGATTGTTATGCAGTACTGTGTGTGTGTGTGTGTGTGTGTGTGTGTGTGTGAAACATTTTTATAATTAATTTTTAAATAACTTGGAATATGCTTTTGTTTTTTAATAATTGGATGTTTCATAAGAAAACTCCACAAAGCTTTGCTCTTTTTAAGCTCTAGGCAGGTTCTTTCTTAGACCCTCCTTTCTTTGCCTCCACATGACATTGTCTTTTATGGAGCTACTGCCACCCATTATGTTTTTTGAGTTTATTGTACCCGAGATTAGCAGAAGAGTAGCACCAAGTCTTTAAAGTTCCCCCTGAAGAAAAGTGCATAAGGACTTTGCATTTAGAGATTTTGTGTAACTCACTATGCAGAATTAGATTAGGGTAACAAAAACGAGGAAGTACATTTGTCCAAGTGACAGTAATCTGACTCAGAGCACTTTGAGCAAAAAATGACACTCCTGGACTCACCTAACTGCAAAGTCTAGTGGAATACTGGTTTCACCTGTCTGAATACAGGTGCTTGAATGATGACTTCACAGTTCTCTGACTCGGCTCTTCTTGGTCCTCACCTTTGGATACAATCTTTTCAGTTTGCATTCAAGATGGTTTCTGGGGACTCTGGATTTACGTGTTCCTTGTGCCTCTGATTATAGAAGAGAGGGCTTCTTTTTCAATTGTTATATCATAAGTGCTAAGGAGGATTCTCACCAGTTTAGCTTCGAACTTGTGCTCAGCCCTGCATACATCTCTGACCCTGCATGTCTGGTCTGTGTTTGTCTAGGCCTGAATCTATATCACACACCTTGGGGCTAAAAGGAATGATTCCCAACCCAGCTACATGTAAACAGTTCTCTTTAATAAAGAGGGGAGATAGGAGATCCTGGCAGAGAGAAACAATAAACACTCACCACAGAAAGCTATAAACGTTTCTGAGTGTAATCGCAATTCCCTTGATCATTTATGCCTCCTCTTCCTAGAAGAATCAGAGACAAATATTGTCATGAAGGCAGAAGAGCTTGCATTTTTTAAAACATTCCAGCTCTTTGACATCTATTCTACTTATATCTTCTTCATTCCATCTTAAACCTTTATTCTTCCACTTATCTTCTTATATTATTATTTTGTCATCTTTTCTCGAATATTTGGATTCCTTTCAAATCTGTGAGCTGTTTGATTGATAAACAGGTTCCTAGCCATAAGGCGTGTCAACATGTGACAGTAAGTTACACCTTTGCCCTCCATCTACATGCTTCCTACTTCTATTTTCATGCAGTCAAAAGTATATTTATATTAGATGTCTCCCAGAAGGAGTGACTATAAGCAATTGCTTTCATATCATATCCAAATAGCAATGCTCTGATTCACTGATGTTCTACGCATCACTACAATACTTACATTTGAAATCACGTTTGGTCATAATGGAGGTGTGATCTGCAACAAAAGATTTTCATTTCATTCAGTAGGATCTATAGAACTATCTTATCTCTGTGGGGATCCAGAACAAGTCACCACAGGATATGCCTCTGAGTTATGCAGATTGTTTTGAGCCAAAAACAACTTTACCCAGCAGGCTCAAGAGAAACTTCTGACTCACCCCACCCTCTTACTTACTTAGAAGAACTTGAATTAGTGGCTTTGCCTATAAAAGATGATCAGAGATAACTTCTTTGATCTATCTATAGGTCAGGGCAAACTTTTCTTTACTGAAGGTCTTCTCTTCTTACCAGCCTGCAATAAACATTTGAAGTCCCCAAAGTACTTCACTTCATCCCAGCTCAGGATGTCTCATATACCAATGTTCCCTTTCTATTCCTAAACCTTTCATGCATATGAAGTCTCTATCTTATGTATGTGGGGTTCCCATACATATACACGTATTAAATTTGGTTATTTTTTTTCTTGCTAATCTATCTCATACCTATTTGATTATTAGACTAGCCAGAAGAAACTTGAGGGTAAATAAAGTTGGTTCCTGTTGTAAGAGATGCCTGCAGCGTAATATGTTCCTGGCAGGATGTCTGGTGCTTGGAGCAACAGGAACTAAGGAAGCAAATGTGGATTTGCACACAAGGATACATTGCAGGGAGGGCACATACATCCGAGCCCACCAATTCTGAGACTTCTTGCTCTAGGGACTAGAAAAAGATACTTAAGAGGATAAGGAAAATATATTTAGGAGGAAGTAGCTGAGAAAACGGTAGTGGCTTTGAGGCTGAATCTGAGAGTTGGCTGTAGCTTGCATCTACTGACTTGAGATTAACTATTATTAAATTACAATGCCAGCATTATTGTGAAACTTAATAAAAGGCCTTAGAGATAGAGGTTGGGTGGCTAGTATTGTCCATCCTCCTCTCCTTTATCTATCTATGTAAGTTAGACATTTCCAGACTCCGACTCTTCTTCCAAACCGTCTCTGCAACAGTTCCTCTCCCACATCCCAAATACAGAACAGACACCCATTCTGGGCTCCATTCTCTGTGTTTTTAGCAATTTTTTCAGTTCATTCAGCATCTTTGTTCCAGACAGTATAATATCTTTCAAAATACATTAGAAAAATAAGCATGATTTTTGTCATCAAGAAGCTCATTTAGTGGTAAATATATCAGATATAATTACTTAATAACATGAACTGTGTACCATGCTCCACAGAGAACAGTTAGTTATTTTTTATTTGTCTGCAGTTAGTACTGTGTCTTAGATAAGTACCAGGTTATTGAGTCAGTTCAACTAGAGTCAAATAATTAGTTAATTTGTAATTCTCTACTTATTAGTTATATCAGTTATATTAGTTGGATAACTTATCCAACTCCCTGGACTACAGTATCTTCATATATAAAATGAGGTAACTAGTACTTATCAGTGACATGAAGGTTGTAAGAATTTAGAATGGATGTGAAGTCTGATAGATATAAGATATGTTAGGCCTTACATTTATTTCTTTCAAACCTATTATTTCTTTCAATTTTTAGTAAGTCTTAGGTTTCTTTAGCTCTGTCTTTTTAGTTCCAGCAAATAGAACCTTATAAATGAGGGTGTATAAGGTGGTGAAAGCCAAAGGACAAAGCCATCTAAAATATATGTTATGTATGGCAAATGCCATAAATGGTAAATAACTGTCCTATAACTGGTAACCGTGTGAGTGTCCTTATAAAGTTGTCAATGAAAACCCCCATTTTAGCCATCTGGACTTCAAATATTTTATATGTCTGTTATGTCTGCTTTTAATTTATAAATACTTCAGCTCCTTAGTCATAATGGGTAACTGTATTCAAATTTGTACTTCTCATTCTAAAAATTATATAAACTCCCATTTTTCTTAATTATAAAAAAGAGTATTGGCCTCCTTTTTCCTCTCTTCTCTTTGACCATACAGGGTTAAAAAAAAAATCAATGACTCCATTAGACATAATATGAGAGACTTATCATTGGCAAATGCCTAAATTATTTTCATTATTTATTATTTAAGCAGTCCTGAAACTCCAGCTGATGAACTGAAATTCTAGCATTCAATAGGAATAGATGAAAAACACGGTATTAAAAAAAATAACTTCTGAGATAAAAAAATGAAAAGTACATAAGAAGAACAGGGGAGCAATGGCTCTTATAACTGATTATAGCTATTGTTCAAACCATATTTACATAAATAAGATGTCACAAAATTCTTGAAAACAGGTAAACTGAAATCACTTCATTTGTTCTTATAATTTTTCTGCTTTGATTTATCTTTAAGTGGTCTGTAAATTCTCAAAGACATGGTTAAAATATCTTTTTCCACACTATAATATTTCATGTTTCCACTGCAATAACTCAAGAAATCCTTTTCACAGTTGTTACTGTTCCTATATTCAAATGTCTTTTTAAGAATGCCTTTGTTAAAAGTATCTATGTGTGGCTGATTGTGTGTGTGTGTGTGTGTGTGTGTGTGTGTGTGTGTGTGTGTGTAACATCCATATTAACCTAAACAGACATCTGCCCTCAGATTTCTTTCAAAACACTCTCATCTATAGAATTCCTAAGAGAGATGACCAGAATGGAGTTAGAAATGTGAATGGCATTTAAGAAAGAAGCTGAGAACGGAAAGGTGAAAGCAGAAAGAATGCTACTTGAAGTCACTGTGTAGAGGAATAAGCCGATGCCATGAGGATGGACCAGAATGCAAAGAAGGAATAAAAAGTAGAGAGTAGAGGAAGTGATAATTGCAGAGCAGCCTGAGTTATAGCACAGAAATGACTGGAATAGATCATATCACAGGGGCAATGTCAGAGAGCGGCAAAGAGAGCAAAGAGAATGCATAGACTAATGTCTCAGTGCCTAGTACTTGGAAAATGATAGGAAATCAATAAATGCTATCTGAGTGAATGAACAGGGTAGAGAGTGAACTCTGAGAGAAAGCTGAAACTGAGGGTATGGATTTATAACACAGTAGAACATAACTGAGGAAGTTGAAATAGAACCTTTCAAAAAAGAAAAAAAGGCCTGGTAAAAGCCAAAAAAGTAAAAATAGGCCTTGTATACTCCCTCCAGAACCACAGGGAAATTTAAGGTGATACAGAAAGATGTTTCTTATCAAAGAAACGACTATATGACATCACACTCTTTAGAAGCAAAAGAGCTACTCCCTCAGGAGCATTTCCCTAAATCAAAGCCAAATAAAACTATGCTGGAGTTGTTTGGTAAAACAAAGTGTGTGTGAAAATCGCTGAGGAAATATAGGTTAAAATGTGATGCAAGAAATTTTACAATTGAATTGAGTACTCTTTCTTTTCCCTGGGACTTGGTGCTATTTGTTTTTTGTTTTTTAATGAATTAAAGCACAGCTAACAGCTCTAAGTGTGAATCAAGGGAAAAACTGTCCCCTAGAATCTGTGAGAAACTTCTTGCTTATATCTTTCGAAAACTAGTGGGTTTAGGGTTGATGCAGGACAGGGCAAATTTCCCCAAGTGGAGGAAGACCAAGCCTTGCACTGAGAAAAGAAGAGTCCTTTGGCAGAGAGTGAAGAAAGAATTCAACACACATGCCAAAGTTAGTGTCAAAAGGAAAGTTTATTAGAAAAGAGGTAACACTCCAAAAAGTGTGGTCTCCTCTCAGAGGCAGAGAGTGAGAGGGACCCCCGGTGTTCAGAAATCTCAGTTTCTATGTCATTCGTTGGTTCCCATTTCCTTTGATATGGACATGAAATGAGGAAGAAGAAGGGGAAGAGTATGTAGTCTGAAAGACCTGCTGGCAGTTCCCAACCTTTAATTCACAGGTTCCCTCATGGTTTTAGCCATAGTAAATGAATGATTTTATTTGTGTAGGGCAGCCACTTAAAAACTGTTTTTCCTGTTTCCTCTTCTACAAGTGTGAGAAATGGGTTGTTAGCAATCCCAGCAGAAACCTTCCTTTGTTCTGAAGGTGTCCCCCTGGCCTGGATGCAGGGCTGACAGACATATTTCAGTCTCTGAATGTAGCTTGATTGATAATTTTAATTCTCTTGACTCTTCCTTACATTAGGGCCAGCTGTGGACTTCCAATCAAGTGTTTAACTTTTTTAAAATCAAATATCATTGCCCAAAGGTCACAACACTCATAGCAATACTATTGCATAATGTCCAATTTCCTTAGGCAAAATCTGACAAATCTGAAATGTTCCATATTTCAAGAAAAGTTAAAGAGCACCTAATCTTGATGGTTACATAATTTGGACTATAAATATACATGTACATTCATCACCATTTTAAACTGACCATCTTTGATGTATGTCTCAATGTTGAGCACAGGCAACATATAAGCCCTTCTCAAAATCCAACAGAAAATGTAGCTTGACCGCCATTTTCTTTCTCTTAGTTCTAAGCACTTCATTGTAAAAGTAGTCTTAATTTCCTACTGCATTTTAATCAAATTAATCCAAATTGAATATACAAGTAGATATACAACAGTATATAAAGACAAAACATAAATGCCTCAATTTTAATATTTTAATTTGAAAGTATTAGACTTAAAGTAATTTTGGAGATATAAAATCTAAAAACAATCTATAAATTTACTTTTATAATTTTAAGAATATTTGCATTAAAAGATCAGTAACAAATACACTATATTGAGGTAACACATTTTTTGCCAAAGTAGACTACCCAGTGTTGAAAACAGTATTGCTCCTCATAGGCATGGCCTTTGAGTTACAGGATTCAGGCCTGTAAAATTGTACCACAGCCTTGGGTGAGATGGTTTGCGGCTACAAATGCCCTGGGCCATGTTTCCTCCAAAGTGAACCTGGACTAGCTGTTATCTCTTCTAGAACATCTCAAAACAACTGTCATTGTGAAGAAAAACTTTAACATTACCGTATGATTGTAAAGTAAATTTCCCCCAAATCGTTAGCACAAATGGAATTCTACCATAAACCTCTCAATTCTCATCATTACTGTTCTCTTCAAAGGCCACAGCTCTGTCTACAATGGCCCTGAAGCTCTTCACTCTGCTGCCTCTCACACACACACAAAAGCACACAAGGTCACACAGCAAATAAGGCTACAACTAAGATCTGACTCTCGTTTATGTGACCTAAACACCCACGTTCTTTCCATTTCACAGTAACATTTTGGAGTAGCCAAAAAAGGGGGAAAATGATCACAATACTTAAAATAATTATTGATAAGAAAAATATATATTTAGAAATCATTAATATGTACTACTGAGATAGCCTTTCAAAGTTTCTTAGTAAACTTGGAAACCTAATAAACACATTTAGCAAAAAATATACTGCAAAATGGATTGTGACAAAGAGATGTGCTATATCATCATAATATTTTACAAAGCTATGATCATTAATAAAGTAGATATTAGCAGGTAAGTTGCTGACAAATTACTGGTCCCTCCTGGGATGGAATGTGAGTCCTTAGCATATGATCTCCCAAACAGTGACAATGTTAGTATAGGCTCTGATGATCCATTCTTGTTTACCAAACGCCCATCTTTTAGTACCTAAAGAAACAGTGGGAAAAGTATAATCAGCTTGATTAAAATATGCATTACAAGCAGAATACTATTTTTGAAACAATCCTATTTATCATGGTTGATCAAATAGTTCCAGATTGATAGGGTAGGGGAAGTAAGGCACAGGCAGGGCCAAAGGGGACAGCTATTTTATAAGTAATGAAAACCAGAGTCATTCTAGAGGGCTCAACATTTGAGTTTCAACAATCAAATATAACCTTAATGTAAAGTCAAAAGTCTGCAGCAGCAAAGATTTGACTCCAATTATTTGAAAGATAATCAGAAACCAGAGAAGTAAAAAGACAACCTTTCCTTAAAACGCTTAAAAGTTAAAGGTGAAACTAAGCATAAAGAGAGAAATCAGCATACTAGAGAGAAAAACAGGTAAGTGCTTAGGAGGCCTGAGAAGAAAAAGCTGGACTCATCTGCTTCCCAGAGTGGGACACAACCTGCCACAAGAAGGACCAGTTTATGTAACATCTCTTTGGGGCTGATGACAGAAGACACTGTGAGAATTGGAAATCTAAGTAGCAAAGTCTCATTCTGAGACAGAAGGGAGGGTGACAGATCTAGGCAATGTGCTTTCTTACTCCAGTTGTTTAGAACCAGTGGTGTGCTGGAGCTAGCAGTGTGTGAGCTCCACAGAACAAATTGTTAAAATTTTAGGAACTTTGACAGTTTGTTGGTAAAGATAGTCATTCTTGAAGTGGATCATGGTGAAAGCATTTGCACCAAGAAAAATGGTACATGACACAAATTAGAGCTTTTTCTTTTCTTCCTCAGAGAGTGGGTTGTTAAAATTTATAGCATATCACCAACTAGAGCTGAAGATCGATGAAAAAGAGAATAAGCTTTGTGGTTAAAGAAGAAGATAGGGATCCGATTGTAAAAAGCCATGAATGACTAGATACATCCTGAAGTCACAGAGGCCTCTCTCTGTAAGGGCATAATGTATACAAACTAATGGGACAAGAATAGAAGGAAATGCAAGTAGATCGACGATAAATAGAACAAAAAAATATGAAATTCATCAGCTGTGAAGACAATTTGAATGGAGATGAACTTGGAAAGTGAGAAGCCAGATACTTTATGCCTAGAAGAAGAAAATAACTGAATAGTCTAGAATATAATTTCTGTGGTGATCGCATACTCACAAAGATATAGATCACTAACAAGTAGTCAAACATACAACCTGTTGGTAATTAAATGAACACAATAAAGTGTTAAATGTTCATTATTTATCTTTTATTAAGTGTTTATCATTTATAAACTGTTTCTTATTTATTAAATTTTTCATAAAAGGAACAAAAATAAAATTTCAGAGCTATATTTCAAATTATAGTTGGGTGAATGTTTAAAACCATTTAAACACAGTTACTCTATTTTTTAGTGACTTTTCATCAATATAGTAAAATTCTGTATATTTGAACCTTTTCAGGATTAATTATTCTAAATCGGTGATTATCTCTCAGGTTCTAGTTAGAACTCAGTTTTCCATTTTTACTGGTCGCTTGTTAGACATTTTCCTAAGATAAACTACAATTTACTAGCCCCCTAAGCAGTGTATACTAACTACAATTTGACCTTTTTGATTAGACCTTTAAACTGATTGTTCTTACCCATCAAAATCACCTGTGGAATTCTGAAAAAGTATAGGTCTCACCTTCTCAACATCCTGATTTACTGGATCTGGATGTTGAAAAGGTGAGACCTACACTTTTACCTTACTTCTTACTCTTTCAGCCCATCTGAACATTGATCTATACTTACACGATATTCAATACATGTGGCCTATTTCTGGCAAGCTTTTCCTCTCAGTTGTTAACCTGGTTAGCCAGGTAGTAGGAAATACATCTCAATATTTGTATAATGCTTCACTGTTCACAGAGTGCTTTCACATGCGTTATTGTATTTGATGCTCACCAAATCAGTGAGGAAGGTATTCTCTCCCTTTTACAGGAAGGAAATTCAGAGGTTAACCAACTTGCACAAGGTTACATAAACCAGTTAGTTGCAGAGATCAGATTTCTAATGATACACTGGAGCTGCCTAAAACATTACAGCAAGATGTTTCTCACATTAGTGGTCATGGTGAGCAACACTTTACAATTTTACCATAAAACTAGGGGTGGGGAAAGACAGTAAGTGTGTTAACATCTCTGCAGAAATGATCTTCTAAGATAATATGTAAATATTTACTGACAGAGAGTGCATCAGTCAAGGTCGCTGGGAAATACCGCAGAAGACACAACTTGGGTAAAAAAAAAAAAAAAAACTTATCATCTGTGATATTGTAACTGGTTTCTCTAAAAATAATATGTTAACAGAAGAACCGTGAACTGCAAGTCTCTCGAGAAAGAATAACAAAAAATCAAGACTTGGTTTCTGTTTATTTCATTGTTTTTAAGGTAAGTAGGCATCCAGATTCGCCATGGTCTTAGATAACTAGTTCTAAAGAGAAGAAGCACATGCCTCAAGCTTTTATAGCTTCATGAAAACCTGTCTCATGATTACCCAATCCCTTTTGTTTTAATTCTGTGCTCACAAAACAAACTTCTGATCCATAACTTCAATGCTTGAAAGGACTTGCCAATAGAGAGCTTCTTGAGATGATAGTTCATTTTCTGCAGCTAAGTGAATCTATTTTTAAAAGTTATAATAAATTTGTCCTCTCTTTTATCCATCTTGTGAGTTCGGTTGGGGTCTGATCTTCAGACTCTGATGAACTTAGGAAAAGTCATGCCATAGAGAACCTATTCTTGTGAAATGAAGACCAGCACCTTGGCCATAGAGCACCCTCCAAAGAACTGTGATACCAAAAATCCTGTCTACTAGCAGGCAAATGCTTCCTTTATACCTTTTTGATGTAACACTATTTCTTATTTCCTCTTTCAGCAAATAAGCTTGAATAGATGGGACATGATCCAAATGATAAATAGGCCACAAGTGCCTAATTTAAGGAACAGGTGCGACCCCTCCCTTTCCTCCTTTCTTCCATGTAAGAATTAAGAGCCAGTGCCCAGACATGGCAGACAGCATGACAAGTTCGGAGAAAGTTAAGAGTTGAGACCTACGAATACTAAATAGTTAAGCACTTAACCATTTACTCTTCTGTATCATTCTCTGTTCTCAACTACCTGAAACCATCTGGGAAAAAAAAATGTAAAACAAAGAAAGGAGGTAACTATGTCCTAATTTCTTCATGCTCTCCAATTTTTATTAACTACCACCATCAAACTTCTTCAAATACTGATGTGGTTCAGAGTGATAGTGAAATGGCATTTCTGGCTCTGGACCATTAACCTGTTCTGGAAAACTCCAGCAGTTTTTTTTTTTTTTTTTTTGTCTTTCTCCCATGAATGAGCCCCGCCAAGATCAACTAAGCCTGTTCCAAACCGGAACAGCCTAGCTACACCAAGTTCAGGATGTCAACTACAAAATAAGGGCTAAAGAAATGGTTATTGTCTAAACCCATAGAGGTTTGAGGAAGTTTGCTACACAGTGAAAGTTAACTGATACAGTTGCCATAGCCTACTTACCTGGCTTCAGAGAACACAGACAATGAAAATACTCTTAAAATCCTCCTACCTCAAATTTTCCAGGTGACAGCTGAATTTTAGTAAGGAGCACTTCAGGAAAAACATATTCTGTTCCAAATGTGCCACTTAGGGAAAACATGTCAAATCTTGTCAAAGCAGTTTCTGCTGGCTGTCCACAAGTTGTCAAATTAGTTGTTTTGCATTTCAGCATTGTGCATACCTGTGTGGAACAGATGCAGATAAAATACAAGGCCTTGCATCTAAGTTACTTGTACTAGAACTGATGACTCAGTTTATAACCGCAGCAAATACCTTCTTCATTAGATAAAGGGATTTTGATCATGTTTCTTATAATGACCTGCTTTATTGGAAATGGCAAATGATTTGAGAACCAATCCCACTTCCTGGGTAACAAATGAATTGAGAGGAAAACGTCAATTTAAAATTAGACTTAAACCATTAGTTTGGTTTGTCAGATGATTAGTTGGCTCTAGAGAATAGAGTTCTTTCAGCAACAGTAGTACTAATGCTAAAATGGTTATTAAAATTTTGACTATCTTCTTCCATATTCTTTTCCTTAGAAAAAAGTAGTAAGACTCACAATATAATAAGAAAATATAAATGCATAGTCAACTATAGTAAAAGTTTGCATTTAAAATTTTTGTAATTAGAAGAGAACAAAATGACCAGGACATGTGATTACAAGAGTAACTAAAATAAAAGTGGTATCCCTACTCGTCATTGGTTTTAAAAGTTAAAACAAAACTGTTTATATTCAATACATCAGTAAATCTACTTAAGGAAGCCTTATTGAAGTTCACTATAATATATTAAATAGTTCATCAGTCAAATAGAAAATCATCACGGTCGGGTTAATAAGTTTTTTAAACATGCTCAAAGCAAACAATGAGATTATACTCAACTCTTATTGCAAATATCATGTGATTACTCCCAGTGAGTGTGTGTGTGCACATGCATGTGTGATATTGACAATATGTAGAGTCATTCCAAGAAAAAGCTCCCTAGGACAAACATGAAAAGTTAACCCTAGAATTCACTGACACCTAAACACCACCTTTCTCTAGAGCTGAGATTACCTGCCAGTACTCTCTTTTCCTTCGGCCATGAAGTCCTGTAAAAGCTCCCAGTACATACACTTCACTCTCTTCTTTTCTTAACATTCTATAGCTTAAGTGACAGCAGAGATCTTTTTGACAGATTGTAAGATTTCCTGCATTTTCAAAAAGTTCTGTGAAGTTAAACACATCCCGAGAAATAAAACCCCGGAAAGCATTTTTCTGTACTGGGAATGGTTTGATGCTTGTGGCATAAGCACTCCAATTCACAGCCACTGGGTAGTTAGAAGAGTTTCGAGGATGTGAATCCACTTCTGAAAGGAGGAGCTTTCCCAGCTCTGTTTCCATATCATAATGGTATACTTTGGGAGAATGTGGTGCATAAATACCACTGCCTGTGAATAGAAAACAGGTCTTTTTAAAAACAAAACCAACACTACCAGTTTCCCAGTTGAAATTGAGCATGCAGTCATGTCACTACTTGAGTCTAGTTACACTGAACCCCTAAGTACTTCTATTCTCTGTTGGAGGAAATTAAAATAAATGTTCAATGGTCTCAGGTGAAATAACTTTGATTATAATAGGGTTATCTATCAGCATTATGGATAGTTAAACAAAATATATAAAAATCTTTGTATTTGGAAATTCCTGACAGGTAAGGAAAGGTAATGCACAATGCTCTCCTTTCTCCATTGTCATGGTTTTCAAATTTGCCTTCAAATTGTTCAACACTCTTCTCCCCAAGGATATATCTACTTCCCTTCCCTTTAAGTTCAGGTTGGACTTTGTGACTCACTTTTAACAAATAAAACATGGTAGAAGTGACTGTGTGTGACTAGTCATAAAGGACAGTGCAGCTTTCACTCCCTCTGCACTTCTCTTTCTTTTCTCCTTCTTCTCTCTCTCCTCTTTCCTCTCACTCTCTTCACTTGCTCTGGAGGAAATCAGCTGCCATGTCATGAGGATATATCACACAGTTCTAAGGAGAGGCCCAAGTGGCAAGAAATGGAGGTCTACCAACAGCCACTGAGGAACCAAGGGATCTTCTGACAATAGCCATGTGAGGTAGTTCTTCTAGAAGCAGACCTACCAGCCCCAGTCATGATTCCTAATGACTGCCAGCCCAGCTAACAGCGTGTTATAACCTGAAGAGATAGCCTGAGCCAGGACCATCCAGCTAAACCAATTTCAAATTCCTGGCCAACAGAAAATGTGAGATAATAAATGTTTGTTGTTTTAAGCCACTTTTACTTTTTACTTTTACTTTTAGGGTAGTTTGTTACAAAGCAATGTGTCAATAGCACAGTCTTCTGCTTTCTGCCAATGTTCATGCAAATTTTGTTTAGTTCCAAGCTTTGTCACTCACTAGCTAGTAGACTCTGGTAAGTTACTTACATTCTCTGTGTCTCAGTTTTATAACGTATTAAAGTGGGATGATAATTAATACCCAGCTCACTAAGTTGTGAGGATAAATGAAATAATATACATAAAAGTCTTCACACAACCATAGCTGCTAAAATCAGTCACTAGTCTTTCTTTTCTTGTGAAAGGATGACAAATAGTGATCAGTCCCAACAGAGAAGCAAAAAATTATGATAGGTAATATCTGAGGCATTAATTTCTCTGCATTTAGAAGTATAATCTGCAAACCTCATTTGATCATGAATTAATTACCTGTCATATTCAGGTGGACATGATGTATATTGGCTGCAAGAAGATTAACGCTCATTCCCATTGCCCAAGCTGAATGGAATTCAATAGCTGTCAAAAGGGGCAAAACATTCATCCAAGCCGTGGGAAACAGTATGGTGTCCACATGGAAATCTTTTACCAGAGTCACAGCAGGATCATGGAAGAGTATATCGAAACATGTAAACATGCCAAACATTCCAAAGGTGGTGTTGAAAGTCACCAACTCCGGCTTTTCAGGGACATCAAACTGAAGTTCAGAGTAGAGGTGGTACTATAACAAATGCATAAGATAAAACCAGGTGGTATTATGACAAATGAATAAGATGAAACCAGGAAAGATTTGTTTACTAAAGAAATGACTTGTAAAACCCTCCAAAGTCAATAATAGATTTGGCTATGGTTAACAGCAGCAAATGTACAGGAAGTTAATGCAATTGGAAGTAAAATTTCAAGGAAAACATGAAGAAATACATCTCTCTCTCTTCTCCTCTCTCTCCCTCTCTCTCTTCTACTCCCCCAATCCCTACTTCTCAATTAGGATCCAAACACCTTCTCATAAATTCCAAAAGACTATGAACTTCTTGAAAGATGAAGAAGCTTTTTCACATTTCCAGGTATCAAAGATTCAAAGAATAATATGTATTATTCTCCTTTGAATCCCTAATACCTAGAAACATAATAAATGCACAATAAATATCTGTTAAGTGGATGAAGGATGCCCTATCCATCTTTACAGTGTCACATCCAAAGTTATTTTAGAGACTTAAGTAGATTTCAAAATTGCTGTTGAAGATGAAAATTTTATTTAATTCTCTCTGATTCCATTTAAGTCAACTTGGAAAACTAACCTAGTGTAATATAATAATCAAAGTCAGCAGTTTAATAAAATGGTCTGAAAAAGAAGAAAGAACAAGGTGGGGAACAAGACTATTAAAATTTATCTTTGCATTTATATTCTATTTAAAAAATAAAAATAAATTGAACCTTATTAGTACTTGAAGAATTGATTGACCTACTTTTACTAGGTTCCTATGTTAGAGCTTCATGGGTCATGGATGGTTTTTGAAGTACTCTGAGGGAAGAATGAGAGCTGCTCAATTTAGAAGAATCACAGGTCCCTCACTAGCTTGTCCACATTCAGTGCACTGCACCATCCTGCAGTTTACCTCATCCTGCTTAATGGCTTGACCAGAAATGCTGTCAGTTTAACTAGATCAACACTTACAGAATGGAAGAACAATGGAAGATAATTCTTGCAAAAAGAGTACATTAAAAAATGATACCAATACTAGTAATGCAAAGTCTAGAAAACAAAATATAGAAGAGCTGATATTTCTATTTCTAGTATGAGACACATATTTAAGAAAAACAAGAAAGTTTAATTACATATGGAAAGAAGTTGTGAAAACCTACAGTTATGAAGAAAACTTTTTGAAAGTTACGTGTTTTGTTTATGAATATAAAAAATATACATTCATTGAGGACTCAAGTTAAATTTTTCATAATAGGGGTTTATGATAAAAATATTGGAAAACTATTGAGTTAATATCATTCCTCATGACAAATATTTGTATTTTAACTGGGACTTCTAGCAGATAATTTCTCCATTCAAAAGACTCTGAGGCTATAATTTAAGATTCTAAAAAATATATGGGGGAAGAAAAGGGACATTCACACTGCCAATGCACATCATATAGCCATTTAAAAGGCTAGGCTCTCTCCCTGCCCAATTTGGTATAAAATTATGGCTTAAGATTATTTCACTCTTTTAATTCAAAAGTTAAAGTAAAAATTTTATAATTTGACCTTAAATCTATAAGAAAGCAATTAAACTAATTGGTATAGAAATCAGAAGAAAATTATTTTCATGATTTGATAAAAAAAAAAAAAGGAAATTAACTTCTGTGAAACTGATTTATTCAGTTTGGAAACATCTTTGTATCATTTCAATATTAAATGGTATCTGGATTATAGTCACCTTAGTATCTTTTGTGCAAATATTAAAATTATTTGTTTTAGAGAGACTGGACAAAACAGCATAAATGATAGAAGTTTCATTCATCCCCTCTTGCGACCAAATTGAAGTTGTGGTGGAAATACAGAGCAAGCAGCAAGCAGAGTCACTTGGGTTCTAGAGGAACAGAAGCCCTACAACTAGAGAGAGAAATAAGAAATAATCCTATAACAGCTGGAGATAGGAAGGTGTGAAGACAAGAGGCTGCCTTGTCCTGAGCAGCTGAGAGGGACAGAGGCTGCAGCAGAGATAGCTAGCAGCTGTTGATTACTCTTAAAGGGGCCATGTTCACAACCAGACTTTCATGGTGAGGAATTTGCTCGCTCTGAGAACCAGTGTCAGGTGGGCTGCCCATGGGGCACAAAGGATTTACAGGGGAACACTGAGTTTTCGGAAAGAGGGCTTTCTCCAGGGCAGAAGTGCTGGTGATATCCATGGTTCCTCTGTTAAGCCTGCCCCCTCCCAGTATGTAGATGCAGTGCTGATGTAGCTGAAACATCATTGAACTAGATAGCAGAGGTCACTCTGCCCAAAGGATTCCTTGAAACTTCACCTCCCCAACTTGTGGCCCTAACCAAGCCACATCCAGTTGTATACTTCGTGAGTCTGTGTCACTTGTGAGCAGCACCAAAACTCACACTGGTGGCAGTTGACCTCGGTTTCTGGCATGACTTCTTGATGCAACTATAAACACAGTTTCTGTGGACTATTTTATGAATCTTAACAGGTGGCCCCAGAGGGGCACAGGCTGGGGCTAAAACTGGCTTACAGCTGAATCCTTCTCAGGACTGTGTTTCTGGACAACTACTACATAAAGCAATGCTATTAAGACCAGGAGACTTAGGAGTTTTTATTAGTACATATAAACAGACATGGAAAGGCAGCCAAAATGGAAAGACAAAGAAGCAGAAAATATATAAAAGAACAGAACAGAGATCCAGGAATAATGAAGTCAAGCAATTTAACAGATGCAGAGTTTAAAACACTGGTTATAAAGATGCTCAATGAAATTAAGGGAAGTGTAGAAGAACTCAGTGAGAACTTTAAAAAAAAAGATTTAAAAAAATTATAATGGAAATGGATATTATAAAATGAAACCTGTCAGAAATGAAGAGTATATTGTCTGAGATGAAGAGTATATTAGAGAGAATCAGCAGAATGGAGGGAAAAGAGGATCGAACCACCAAGGAAGCCAAGGACACTCAATCAGAATGACAAGGAAAAAGTAACCAAGAATATAATAATAATTTAAAGAGCCTATGGGACAAAATTAAGGGTAAGGACATCCATGTCATAGGGGTACCTGACGAGAGAGAACAAGAAGTTAAATATATATTTGAGGAAATAATGATGGAAAACTTCTCTAACCTGGTGAAGGAACTAGACATACAACCCCAGAAAGTGCAGAGAGTCCCCCCAAAAATGACCTCAAAGATACCCATACCAACACACATCATAATTAAAATGTTAAAGATTAAATTCAAAGAGAAAAATCTTAAAAGCAGCAAGAGAAAAACAATTAGTTACTTATAAGGGAACACCCATAAGACTGGTAGCTGATTTCTCAAAAGAAACTTTGCAGGACAAAAAAGCTTGGCACAAAATATTCAAAGTGATAAAAACCTAGGATCTACAACCAAGATATTTTATCCAGCAAAACTATCATTTAGAGTCACCGGACAGATAAAGAGTTTCTCAGACAAAAAAAAAAAAAAAAATGAACTAAAGGAATTCATCAACACCAAACTAGTATTACAGAAATTGTTGGAGGGACTTCTTTAAGAAGAAAAACATGTATCAAAAACATGAATAAAGAATGGTAATAACTACATATCTATAAACAAGTACTTCAAATAAAAAAAAATTAAGTGCTCCAAACAAAAGATAGGGAAGTTGAATGGATAAGAAAACAAGACCCCTACATATAATGCCTACAAGAGACTTGCTTCAGATTTAAAGACATACGCACAGACTAAAAGGAAGGGGATGGAAAAAGATATTGCCTTGAGGAACCTGGAGAGTATTATGCTGAATGAAATAAGTCAGATAGAAAAAGACAAATACCACACTATTTTACATACATGTGGAATCTAAAAACAAACAACAACAACAACAAAAATGAAAACAAACTCAGATACAGAGAATATTTTGAGAACTACTAGACAAGAGGGCAATTGGGGAAACAGTGAAAAAAGACAAAGGGATTAGGAAATACTAATGGATAGATACAAAATAGTCATGGAGATATAAAGTGTAGCATAAGAAAAATAGTCAACAATGTTGTAAAAATATGTAAGGAGGAAAAGGGGTACTAGATTTAGTGGAGTGACCACTTTGTGAGTTATATAGTTGTCTAACTATGCTGTACAATTGAAACTAATATATGATTGTAGGTCAACTATAGTTGAAACTCATTGATTTGTACAGTGTAAATATTAGTAACTAATTGTCTATCATACTTCAATAAAGCTGGAGAAAAAAATATTTGTTTTATATATACAAAAATAATTCTCTCAATCCTGGATTATTACATCTTTCTAATAGATCTTAGTCTATATATTTTTCCAGATTAGTTCTTTTTTCTAAAATGTCATCTTTGTTATTGTTCACTTAAAAAAAATTCTCTAGTAACATTGCATAATATAAGAATGAAGCTCAAACTCCTAAACACAGCATTCATCACTCTCAGCAGGCACCATTTTATTTGCCCACCCCCCTCTTACCTTATGGTAACGTGCCACCAGTTTTCCCTCTGTATCATACACCACGTTGGTATTGTACTGATAATAGCCATTAGAAGGACATCTGGAGCCATGGGAATGACATGGCTTTTTGTCCCCCATATTTGCTAAGACATATATAGAGTTGTTCTTGGCTAGACAGCTGAGTCTTGCTTGTACTGGTGTGTGACCAAATCTAAATCAATTTTTAATTAAGATATTTCAGTAAATCAAACAGATAAAGACAAATACTCTATAATATCACTTATATATGGAATCTAAAAAAGCCAACTCATAGAAACAAAGCATAATTGTGATTACCAGGGTTTGGGGGTTGGGGAAATAAAAGAAATGTTGTTTAAGGGTGCAAACTTGCAACTAGTATATAAATAAGTCCTGGAGAGCTAATGAACATCATAGGGATTATAATCAATAATATTGTATTAAAATAAACTTCAAAGTTGCTGAGAGACTAGAACTTGATTGTTCTCACCACAAAAAAAGAAATGGCAGTTACGTTACAAATTAACAGATTAACTAATGTTATGGTGATAATTATATTGCAACATATGTGTATCATATTAATACATTGTACACTTTAAACTTACACAATGTTATATGTCAATTGTATCTCAATAAAAAAGACATTTCAACTTTAGAAAGTATTTTAGTTACTTCATACATAAACAATAACAACAATAAGAGCCTAAGTGTAACTGGTGAATATAAAAACTATTCATGAAATAGATAATATTTTAAAAGCCACAAATTATACTTAAAGTTGATTAATTTTTTCCACATCGTACCTATTGCTTCATCAATTCATTATTCACATTCCTGCACTTATTACCTGTCTCCTCTCTACTGGATTATTCCATTGGCATATAAATATGCTCTAGTATGTCTAATCTTCAAAAAATAAAATAAAAGCTCTCTTGAACCCACATGTCCCTCTAAATATTGTTTTATGTCTCAGCTCCCTCTTACAGTATAAATCCTAGAAAGAACTGTTCCTTTTTTTATTCCTGGCTGGTACTCTCTTTGAAGCTCTCAAATCAGCTTTCATGTCTATGATTCCACACGGCAACTCTCACAAATGCCAATGATGACCCACATTGTACTTTATCTCATCCTACTTATCTGCAGCAGTGGACACAGCTAACTACATTCTCTTCCTGGAAATGTTTCACCTTGCTTATTGGACCCCACTCTCCTCTTACTCACTGGTTCACCTTCTCATTCTCCCTTGCTGGTTCCCCCTCATCTCTCCTAGTCTAAATACTAGACTTTCCTAGATCTCAAGCCTTACACTCCTTCTTTTCTTTAACTTACTCCATAGGTGAACCCATCATGGTGTCAAGACCATCGATGTTCTGACTCCTGATTTTCTATCTCCAGCCCTGACCTTGTCCTTTCATGCCAGACTTGTATATGTAACTACCAGATTGACATCTCCACTTAGATACCTTAAGTGCAACTCATGCTTAAGATGCACAAAACGGACTTTCTACTTCCATCCCAAACATACTATTCCTTAAGTGCCTCTCATATTTGTAAACAGCAATTACATGTCTCTAGTTGCTCAGGCCAAAAACTTGGGAGTCATATTTGATGCTTGTCTTTCTCTCATAACCCCACAATCTGACAAAAAATTCTGTCACCTTGACATCCTAAACACTTGTTATCACTTTTATTTCTTTCATCCTAGTTCCAGTCTCCATCAGCTCTAACCAGGATAATTACAATAGCTTCCTAAGTGGTTTTTCTGCTTTGTCCTTGCCTTCCTAGTCTTTTTCTAATACAGAAGCAAGAGTGGTGCTTTCAAAACATGACTCAGATTGGGTCATTCCTCAAATGAAAACCCTCTAATGACTCCCTATCTCACTCAGAGGAAAAACCAAAGTTCTTAAAATAGACTTCAAGACTCTACATGATCTATAGCATCCACACAACAGGAACCTTTCTGATCTCATTTTACTACTTCTTCCCCCTTGATAATACACTGAAGCCATACTCAGTGAAAACTCCATAATCAATCTAAATTTAAAAAAATAACCACAATAGGTCTTATACCTCATCTCACCCAAGTACCCCATTTCTCTGATTCTTATCACAATACAACATTCTATGTGATAAATGAATTTGTTTATGTCTATCTTCCCCCACTAAATATTCATAAACCACAGGGAGAGCATATATTTTGTTTTATTAAGTGCTGTATCCCCTACTCTTAGAGTATCTGGCACATAGTAGGTGTTCAACAAATAATGGTTGAATGAATGAAAAGATGAATGAATTAAATTTGACTATACTGGGTGATGATGCAAGCCCTTTTTTCTATCAAAAATTTTTCTTCTACTGTAAGGCTATAAAAGAGGCATTTACTAACCACATGGAAGAACCTGTTCCCCAACCTTCACCAGTTTCCATAGCTACTGTGATCTTTGACTCATCTATAAATTCACAACATGTGTTGTTTTTAACAGGAAAACCAGAACTCAGTCCCACTGTGAAATAAAAAACAAGTGGATTGTCCCAATTCTCAAAACGTATTTGGCCTCTTTTTTCCACAAAATAAAATTTCTTAAAAACACCATGGAGAGCATCAGTTCAGAACAAGAAAGATAGGACCATGGAACTGTCCAGTTTCATTAACCCAATAATCTCCTTGTGTAATCTCTCCAGAGCTAAGAGAAGCCATTTCCTGATAGCCCTGTATAAATGTCAGGATAACCGAGAGTGCCTTAAAAAGTATGGTACCATAATCCTCCAGCAAAAATATGGCTGAGGAATGTTTAATAAACTTAATTTGAGGTAAAAGAGTGAGAGAAAATGTGAGGGTAAGACAGTGAGAGGATTTGAGAGGTGAGAAAAAATAAGTGTGACAGAGTGAGAGATATTTTACTGCAAGTTTTGAAGTATGAAATCTGTGCCTCAATAATTTAATCAGGTTTTATTAGGTGTAGAGTTTATATGTTAAATATACACTTATATCCATTAAATAGTCCATATTAAAATGTTTCTAGATTACTTTTTCCCTGGAAAATTAACTTATGAACCTAGGAAAATGCAGTTTCAAAGTCTAATGTCTTATAATTCCCTGGAAAGTTCATAGTGAGGTCTTTCTGCCTGAGAAGCAGATTCTGGAACAGAGACTCTATGAAATTAAAATATGGCACCTTTGATAGAGACTTTGAAATATTTTCCAAACAAAATCTACTGTCTGCTTCAGAAATTAATTTACTACTTGTATCCATGGTCCTCTTCCCTTAGTTTCTAAGCCTAATAATAAATACCTTGTTTACATATTTTCTCAAAATATAATAAATATATTAAATCATAAATGATTGTCCAATGGTATCTAAGTGTAATTTTTAAATCTAATAAATGACAAGTTTAATACATTAATAACAAATACCACAGGATTTATCATTTTGCTGTGGTGCACATGCACATTTTAGAGGATGACAGCACTTTTGCATGAATGACTGAGATAATTTAAATACCTGTGGGGATCTTCACATGGAATCCAGTCCACCTGAGGGTCTGGAATATCCTCCAGATAAGGGAAAATGGTTTCTCTGGTAAATTTCCACCCATAAAGTGCATCTTCTGGAGTCACAATGATTTTAGCACCCTGTTCAAAACAAGTCAAATCAAAATTATTTCTTCATGTGTAATAGAGACGCTCCAAAGCTTCAATCTTCCACCAGATCTCATATCCCTCTCATAAATTATAATGAATGGAAATAAAATATTACCTTCTCAGCTGCCTGATTAATTGCTCTCTCCAGAATGTCTATATTCTTGTTCATAAGGAGCAAGGCATCTTCTTGAGAAACAGGTGTTTCTGTTTCATTTGGCAATATGACAGCATGTTCATATACGGCAGCGATAAATGTATCCAGGGCACTGACATGCAGAGCAACCAGGGCAAAAACTGCCACAGAAGTTTGAAATGAGGAAGTGGTCATGGCCAGGGTCTAGAGCTTTTTGAAAGTGCAAATAACATTTATGCAGCATTTAGGAAGGGCGGGATATTTATATAACACATGACTGCCAGCTACTAGAGCTTTTTGAATATACAAATAACATTCATGCAGCAATAAGGAAGGGTGGGATATTTATATACACATGACTGCCAACTACTAAGCTCTTTGTTTATAATCTTATTAATATTATGCCTGACCACTTTTGTGGGAAAACAATTGCAATTCAATGAATACAATCAAAAAGTATTTTGAGGATTGTACGACATGTAGTATTGGTAAGATTTGATGTCAAATTTCAAAAAAAAAAAGAAAATTCAATATAGTGCACTTGCACCCTTTTAGTAGTAGAAATACTAACTAAATTAATTCTCATGTGAAAACTCATAATACAATATATCTGCTCTATCTCCTTCACAAGATTATTCTGAGGGTCAAAGGCACATGAAAGTTGTTTGTAAGCTTAGGAGAGAATGGCAATAATTTACCAAATGGATGACAATTTGGTAATGTAATGATCTTAACTTCTTCATGTGATTTGATTGTTAAGACCACAGAACTACTATTGTTCAATTAGCTAACTCTAGTCTATTTGGGTTACTGTGCTAGAGACCTGCTGAGGGGGACAGAGTACCTGGGCGTCAACCTTTGGGTCACGCACAGCAGAACATGGCAGATGCACATCAATTGTGAGGTGAAGACACAGCAAAGATCAAGGAACTCAAGATGGTGAGGAGCAGCGTCGGGCTCAGCCACAACCTGAAGGAATTCTTGATTTGGCCTCTCCCCCAGAAATGAAATGACAATAAGTGAGCTGAGAAGTGAAGAGCTGGAAATACGTCATATAATTTTTTATAGCATTTCCCCATAGGCGGCAAGGATGACTCATAAAATAAGAAGCAAGAAAAACAGAATAACCAGTTCTTTTAAAACTGTTCTCTTGATACTACTGTATGCAAAAAAAAAAAAAAAGTGATATTGTATCCAAAAACGTACATAGTGGCAAAAAACAATGTTTCTGTCCCTGACCCCATTAGAGGTTTTCATATGTCTTCAGCAAGACTGTGTAAATCAGCCTTTTGGGAAGAAAATCTTTGCTTGAGCAAAACCAGCCTGAACTTTAACCATATTTTGATGCCAGGTCTCACCCGGGTGAGGTGCTCCTCCAGTTCTGGATTTGCACAACTAGCAAAATTAAAACCAAGAGAAAACCAAGAGAGTAATGATGTGTACGTCCTGGTGTTCCCTGAGTGCCCTACATGATGTAAAGGGTTGTGTCACAGGAAATTGCCAAAAGCCAACTATTTTTGACCAACAGCAACAGCAATTTTATGTTTCAAACTACCCTTCTGTTTGTTGCCCTCAGAAGTTTAGGACTGTGGGAAGCTGAGCTGCAAAAGCCCCTTTGAACTGGTAACAGCTTCCATACTGAGGGCCCCACATCTTCTAAAGCAAGACAGTAAGAAGCTCTCTTGCTGATGATTTCCCTTGTAGATCATTAACTTTAGTTCTGATCCAACTCTTCTAAAAGTTTGTTGCATTCACTAATAGGAACTTTAAAAAATTCTCTTGGTTAGTGCTATAGACTGGATGTTTGTGTTTCCTCCCCAAATTACATGTTGAAACCTAGTTCCTGGTGTAATGGTATTAGGAGACGGGGCTTTTTTGGGGCTGATTAGGTCATGAAGGTAGGGCCTTCAAGAATTGGATTCCTGACCTTATAATAGACTTTGATGAGATCTATTCTCTTCTGCCATATGAGGACACAGTGAGAAGATGGCTATGAACCAGGAACTGAATCCTCACCAGACACTGAATCTGCTGGCACCTTGATCTTGGACTTCCCAGCTCCAGAACTGTGAGAAATAAATTTCTGTTGTTTATAAGATACCTAGTCTGTGGTATTCCATTATGGCAGCCCAAATGGACTAAGGCAGTGGATGTGAAGCTTTGGTAAAGTAAGAATGACTGACTACCTTACTTTCAGGACAGTTGAAATAACTCCAAAGCAGTTGGATCAAAGTCACTCTTTTTTTTTTTTTTTTTTAATGTAGACAGTTATAGAAGTATGCATTTGAAAGGGTATGATACAAAAATAAAGCTGAAATCTCAGGTACTATAGAAGAGATAAAAATGAAAAGATAGATCAAAAATGGAAAAGCTTCAAGCTGTGGTACATTTATTGTTATGTTAAGTGATAAGAGGGAGTTAACATAAGAAAGTACAAACCTTAAGAAAGATTAAAAGGGTTTATTTTAGTTGAAGCTGAGGGCCAGAAGCAGAAGCAAAACCTCAAAGGACTGAGAAACTGCTCCTAGGAGTAGCAGTTTGTTAGTTGTTTTACATATTAAAATTAAAGGGCTAGATGAAAGGAAGCTTACGTAAACTCCATTGGTGGTAGATTAAGGAGGCAGGAGAAAGCAAAGTAGGGAAATCTCTAGGGTTAGATAAAAAGTAAAACTGGAAAGATATATACTTTTTTTACATTGGTGGGGGCAGGATTAGCTAACATTCAACATACATAGTTTACAGAGGTGTGCGGGTAAAGGATAAAATGAGAAATGTTGGGGTCATCTCACCCCAGTACCAGATGTTTACCTCTGAAGGTCTGGAGAAGAGATCATTCTGACAGACACACAGAAACAATGGACAGGGCTTGCTCAAGGTAAAGATGAATCTATCATATAGGCCTTAGGTTGTGACTTCTCATTATAATCCACTCAGTAGGAATTTTTATGGAGAGAACATCCCCCTTTTTCATTCACAAAAGGGTTACAATAATTCACCAATAATTCACCTGTTCATTTTCAATGAGCAAGGATGTAAAAAAAACATGTTTAAGGCCAAAGATAGATAACTACGTACAGGTCTCCTAGGTGAAGCCCTCCGCTCCCCTGGATCACATCTGCTTTCTTCTTTCCAAGGACTGTGGCTCCTCCAATCCCCCTGACTTTCTGTTTTGGTTTACTCTCTGGGTGAGCAGCAGATGGCCAGCTGCTGGGCAACTCTGATTTCTGGGGGTTTCTTTCAAGCATCATAGAGGCCGGGTAACCCAGACCAAGTAGAATTCCATGATTTCTACTGAACAATGTCCAAATGGCCAGAAGTCACAGAGCAATAAAGGCTGGCATTTTCTAGCCCTCGAGGCCTAAGTTAACTCTTACTTTCACATCATATTCTTTCTTTTTAGCACATTATTCTTCTACTGTGACAAATCCATTCTAGAACTTTCTTCCAAGTGGAGATAACTAAATTCTGTATGGTCCTTCATCTAATTACTGTTAACTTATGTGGCATGAGTTTTTGCTAACTCTAGTTATGAGAGTCATGATGGCATCAGGTAATGGTTAAGGACATGGACCCTGAAGCCCGCATACTTAGGTTTGAACCACTTTTTCGCTGGGTGATTGTAAGTCAGCCACAGTTTCCCTCATCTGCAAAATGGTGATAATATATGCTGAAAAGTTTTGCTGTGATTATTATTGCCTCATGCCCACAAGACCGAGGCCCTATTGTGAGGGCAATAAAGAGGGCAGCTTTAGCCCAGGTCTTTAACTCTCTGGTCCTATGCCCTCCTGTTGTTCTTGGCTACTAATTTGTGAAAAGAACATCACCGAATCCACATTCTCTATTTTCTCATTGTTCTTCCTCCACAAAATCTTTCATGTTTCCTCTCTTCTAAGTCAACCTGCCCTGAATGGTTTATCCTGAAATTATTAATTTAAAGTCCTTTTTACAAGCGAATCTTGATGATGGCTTTCCCTCCAATTATACCATAGATTGTCCCTCTGATCAATAGCTCTCACTCTTTATTTTATGCATCATTCCATTTTTTAAATACACACACACTTACCAAGAAACTGAATTACTCATTCATTGCTATTGAGAATGCAAAATGGTATAGCCACTCTGGAAAACAAGTTTGGCAGTTTCTGAAAAAAAAAAAAAAAACTAATCATGGTCCCATCTTTTCCTGAGTAGAGCAGTACAACAGAGAGATGCGGCAGGATCCAGTACTTCCTGCATCCCCTTGTTCCCAGTTTCTCCACAGCAGGGTGGTGGGGCAGGATCCAGCATCTCCTGCACCATTGTTTCCAGTTCTGGAAGAGGACAACAGGACACTGTGGAAAATTTAGAGGCCCCAGTACAGGAAGAATTTCTTTATGAGCCGTTACTTCACTTTCTTATGGATTGTGCCATTAACCAAAGCGACTATATGCAAAGACAGAAGAAAAGCAGAAGTCTTGCATTTGTCTACTTTGAACACCATGAATCAGACCCATATGCCATAGCTCTGCTAAATGGAATTTATTTATATGGAATAATAATTAATGTGTAATATCTGAGAATTCTATTTTCTGAATCGACTACCCAAAGTCTTCGGCACTCTGTTACGACAAACTTACCAACTATAGGAATAAAGAAATTATGGGTAGATTTGCCTTTCTCACGCAGTTTTTTCCAATCAATATTGCTGGTTTACCTCAAGATACTTATTTTTTCTTTCATAAGATGCAGGCACATGCATATAATCCAATGCTGCAGGTTCCTTACCATGAGATGACAGTGCCATTCCCTAAGCACATTCCTGACCTCTTTCTATTTGTGTTCCAGATCTCAAGGCTGGACCTAGTTCTTGGGAATGGACTCACCAATAACCAGATGACTCTGAGCTTTATCAGGTAGGTAAACAAGAGGTAAAAGTAAACCAGCAATAGTGATAGAACAGAAAATGCTAGAAGAAATGTATATAGCCTAATCCTGAATATGTATGAAGAAAGGGCATTAATATTACTTTCAAATAAAATATTTATCTAAGGGGATTTTAATTCTCTTAAAAGGAAAGAAACCTGTTGGGATTCATCCAACAACTGATTTCATGACAGTCATATTTGAAATATGTAACAATTTGACAACTTCTTTAGTATTCAAATTTGTCTTGAAAACTTAAAAATGGTAATAATGTACTACTACTTTTGTTATTTGTCATGTTTAGACCCATTGTGACTCAACAAGAGACACATGAAGTAGGAGAAACCCCTTCCTATCATACAACAAGCATTCTTGTGGGATCACCTGTTCTAGGAATGGAGACATCTACTAGGAGTATGTTTAAAGAACAAAAACAAAAACGAAACTGAAAGAGACATTAAGGGAAATAAATAATGTTATGCCAAGTATTGTTTATTAATCCAGATCATAATTGAAAGCAAGTTACAAAAATAGAAGTCTCAAGTAATGTTATTCTTATATTTTTCATACAAACAACATTTTCAGAAGATCTGAAGGTCAGGAAATGTTAGTTTTTGCATGGTAGACAGAAATTTTGCCTTTGAACAAGAACAAAAATCTCAGATACAGATAATGCATATCTTTTAAAAACTGATTTCATAGTCATTGTTCTACATGAGCCATTTTTATATTATCTTTATATTATAACAATATCAACTTCCCTTAAACTTCCCTTAAGCACATAATTTCTTTCCTTGTTAATATAAAAAGGTACATGTACAAAATCAGTGCATTTAGAATAAAAAGTAAACAGAGGGAACAGGAGACCTGGACTCAATAACATCTTCAAGGCTCAGTTCGGTTACCTAAAAACACAAACCTCTGCTGATTTTCAACTACTCTTCTCATATTTAATGCTTCAAATATGGCTGGTTCAGCAGGCCAGCTCTGCAGAACGACAGTAAGTATAGATCACCCAAAAACACATGGACATTTCCAGGAATGCTGCTGCGGGGCTCGTGAAGTTCTGTGCACAAAATTAAGAAAACTTTTTAAACTTTCCAGCTTTAATATTCAAGGCCAGGAGCATCGTCTCCCAATCCTATCAGTCCAAGATTCTTGAGGTTAGATTTCATCAGGCAAGAGAGCAGTTTGTTCCTCCTCTGTGCCAAGATTCTTTTGAACTTTTGATCTACATTGAAGAAAAAAAAAGAACCTCAAAATTTCTCACATTAAAAAACTCAGTACCCAACTGCCTCCTTAAATGTGTCTACCAAATCCCAAGGCTCAGAGCCCCCAGAAATCTGCTGACTGGAAGAAGAGAGGTAAAGTGGTCTTTCTTTTTCATTCCCACAGGCTGAGTTTTAAAGGAAGAAAAAAGCTCAAGAGTTGACCATACCTTCTTCTCCTTGAGTACTCCAATAGATAAAACGAGCCCATCGCTAATCCCTTAAACACAATTAAAGGTACTGATCAATGTCAATTCTCCAAGTCATGTTTCTCCACAAATGTAAAAAATATGAAAATAAAAGGCTGATTACTCACACTTATCAGAGCCCACAGACCTTGTACAGCCGCTGCCCATTCAAAACCAATTTTCTCATACAGAAATCCGCCCAGTGTTGGTCCTATAAAAGCACTAATGAAAAGAGAAAAAAAACTGAATTAGAAAGCACAAAAAAAAAAGTTCCTTTTTAAAGGCTGCATGATCCCCTAGTCATAGATCTTCATTAAATTGGAACTAAAAAAAAAAAAAGTGCTAAAGAAAAAAAACAATCCCTGGACATAGCACTGGATATAAGAAAATAATTCTACCTGATAATGATGATGCTTTTTATCAATTGTAAAATTATAACTGCTTCTGAAAAGTTGGTGCCTTATAGGAACATAAAAAAATATGACAGAATTCAGAAGACTCTTTATTCACTCTACTCTTCTCAGTATTTGTATTAAAAATAATTCAGTATATACTTACTGATGATATCTACATTGCCAGCCTAGTTATCCCTTTGGTATAGTAGAAAGTGAGAAGTAAACAGATGAATAAATTTTAAAAACTGAGATACACTCCTGATAAAAAAAAAAAAAAACTTAAAAATATCATTTTTATAGAACAAAGTATACGGGGCCATTTTGATTAAATATCGAAACTACTGGTACAACCAATGATCTTGGAGTCAGAGGGTGGGTTACAACACTGGTTCCACCCTAAACGAATTATGTGCCTTCATGCAACTCATTTGTCTCGGTGTCTCATTTTTTTCATTGTATAATAGGGATAGTATTTTCCATCTTTCACGTGTGAATGGAATTTAATGGCTACTCACCCAACTGACCACATTGCACTAAAGAGACCTGACACGAGCGCCAGTGTACTTAATCCTTCTTCAAACCCATTTTCACTGCAGAGAGACAAGAGTGTATCTGTGTTAAAAGGCAAGTCTGCATGAAAGAATTGTGTATGACAGAACAAACCAAAGATAATCTGGACAAAACTAACAGCAAAAACACTCTATTCCTAAGATAAAAAGCTACTCTAATTTGAAGAATCATCATACTGATGTTAATCTCATGGTTTTCTAAAAATAATTTTGGTACATATATGATAACGATATTAAGAATCATGATCCATTCGCACTAAATGCTCTGCAATATATATAATTAACACAAATTTTAAAAATGAGATCAACATGTAAAGAGAACAATGGGCAACTTTTAGAAAATACAGGGGCAGCTCCTTACTCCTGTGAGGGCTGCTGAATTGACACAGCCTAATTTCCAATATTCTCCTTGAAGATCAAGGAGAAATGAACTCCCTTGAGTTCACTTTGTGTTTATCACCATGCCTACTAAACAAAAGACTGATGTCTGGTGTGCTATTGTGACTTATAAGAAATACATATTTGGTCTTAATCCCCGTTTCTGGCAAAGAGCTCCTAAAACTCTTAGAATTTCCTGATGAAAATAATAAGTCTTTTGTTGTATTAATGAGGTGACCTTTGAAAAATACCTTAAAGATGTGGATTAATTTCTGGGAGAGCCACTCAAGTGATTAGAGGATTGAAGCTTTCAGTCACATATCCCACACCCCACCCCTCCACACACACACACTGCCCACTTCCTGGGAGAGAGACTGGAGGTTGAATCAATTACCAGTGGACAATGATCTAATCAACCGTACCTATGTAATGAAGTCTCCACAAAACCCCACAAGGACGGGGTTCAGAGAGCTTCCTGGTTGGTGAACCAGAACGCTTGCATGTGCCATATTGCAGGGCCCCAAACTCCATAAGGACAGAAGCTCCTTTGTTCAGGACCACACCCTATCTTATCTCTTCATCTGGCTGTTCATTCATACCCTTTATTATCCTTCTTAATAAACCATAATCTAGTGAGTAAACTGGTTTCCTAAGTTCACTGAGCTGCTCTAGCACATCTATTGAACCCAAGGAGAGGGTCGTGGGAACCTTTGATACACAGCCAGTTGGTCAGGAGTATAGGCGACAACCTGAACTTATGATTGGCATCTAAAATAAGGGCAGTCTTGTGAGACTGAGCTCTTAACCTGTGAAATCTGATGGTGTCTCTGTGTTGCCAGTGTCAGAATTGAGTTGAATTATAGGACATCCATCTGGTGTGAGAGAACAGCTTGGTAGTGTGGCAAAATCCCCCCCCACATTGAAACCCGTACTGCAATCACTTTACCTGGCCACTCTATGTTCCTGCATGGACCTCCTCCATAAGAAAGAAACAATGCTGAGGCTTTTCGTTTTGCTTTGGCTTTTTAAAAGTATATCTGTACAGAGGCATAAACCACTAAGCCTCTATCCACAACCCATTTTACCTATGATTATATTAATACTAGTATATATTATCATTTATATCATCATATTATTGCATATACTACTTATATCACAATAGTATGTGACATGAAATCGTGACAATTTAGTATTGTGAAAAATACATAACATCCTACAAAACTGAGAAATTCAAGAAAGTCTGTGATGCTTGCTGCTATTCAAAATACAGCTCTTCAAGCAATGGAAATAACTTACTATGCACAACTGAGAATCTCCGGGAAAGTTGGAATTACACTCATTCCAGAAGAGACGCCATTCACGACTAATATCAGTACCAGCAGCCAAAGCTGACTGCAAAAGAGTTTTGGAGAAAAAAAAATAGCATTTTAAATGACACAAAGCTTCATGCTAAAGAGGGCACATAGGATCTCAGAGAAGTTCCTTTCTAGATTCCAGGACTAATCTCATCCTCATTTGCATCTGATCCCATTTCATTCAGTGACAGCATCCTTTATTTAGCTCCTTATATTGGGGGAGTGGGGGACTGGAGATCAATTCATTCTGATATCTCAATGTCTTTGGTCACATGTAACATGCACTTAGAGTCAACCGGCCTTATCACCATACAAAACTTATCTTTTCAAAACTGGTGATAATAACAATGTTAACTTTGTTTCTTCAACTGCTCAACTTTGAAATTCAATTGACTGAAAAATGACATAGAAAGTAAGTGGTAACAAGACAGAAAACTAATATTTGTACCATGTTGGGCACTATTCTGGTTACTCAATATTCATTACCCCATCGAATTCTTGCAGCATCCCTGTGATATAAGTACTTTTCCAAAATGATTAAAGAAGACAATTTAGGTGATAAAAACAAACTTTATTTAACACTTTGTGAAGTGGACAATCTCTTTTTGGAGAACTGCAAAATGGGGCGAAAGGCAGGAAACTTTCATAGGATAAAGAATAAAGAACAAAGAAGAGGAAAAAGGAAAAAATCTGTTTGGTTAGGTCTACACAGTCAACCCTGTTCGGGGTGAGAGGCCCAGAGTTAGTTTGGTGTTTGGGGATTGGCTGACTAGATAGACTGCATTTTCGTGACGGAAAAGTTATATAAGCTTCCGTTTGCTGACATGGTACTCTAGGCTTCTTGGGCCTAGAAAGTTATTTCGACAGTACTATTATTGACTTTTTTATAGATTAAAAAAAAATTAAGGCTTTGGAGGTTAAATGATTTGCCCAAGTTCACGTATCTTGTAAATGGCAAAGCCAGGATATAACCTCAAATATGAAGGACTCTGAAATCCTTGTTCATTCCATATCATGCTTTATCCCAGAAGTACCTGAAAACGTCTAAGAAGCTCACTTTATATTATATTAAACAAGCTTTAATGAGCAGTTACTATATGCTAAGAATGATATAGGAAAAAAAATAATAAGATTTGGCCCCTGCCTTAAGGAGTGGGAGTACAAAAACAAAAATATATTCTAAGAAATATCAACTAAAGGCAGGTGGCAACAAATGCTGTTTTAAAAATAAAGTACAAGCAAGTGTGCAATGGAAACACAAAGGGAGAATAAGCATATTTCTCATTTGACACTTAACTTCCAAGATCTTATGCATTCTTCTTTGCTTGTACCACTGCTAGCTTCTAGTAAGATAAAGTACTGTCAGTCTAAAACAATTCAACATAGTCCTAAGTCAAAGTAATTGTTTCCATAATAAGGCTCCAAATACTAAACCATATCAGCATTACACCAAAATTAAAAAAAATAATAATAATTCCTAATGCTATTCAGCTAAAAATACAGAAGTAAAAAAATTACCTTTTAATATGCAAGACTGGGACAGGTCCTAACAGCATGTAGCACCCTGCTGTGATAAAGTTTCCAAAAACCAGAAACCATTTCCTTAGATGCTGGTAAAGAAGGAGACCAAAGAAACTCTTAGAACCCTCCATAATCAAAAAATCTATTAAAAAAAAAAAAACTAATGAACAAAAGTCATGATATTAAAAAAAAATCTAAATACACTGAAGAAAACAAAATTTTACATTGAAGAGAAAAAAGGTTGATGGTAAATACAAAAGCTGGGACAACGTACCCCGTGATAGGGAGTGTATAAAAGGCAAGGCTTCCTTAGAAAGGCAGTGGACTGCAGATTTTGCACAAGATGGACTATTTCAAATATAATAATATTAAAAAGCAGTCACTGGAAGAAACCTCTTAGTAGGTAAAACACCTAGAAAACTCACATTAAAAAAAAAAAGTACCCAATAACATTATTACTTATAAACAACTTGAATGCAGGCTAAAAATGATAAGTGTACCATAGCGGTACATATGAGACTACGTCTTAAAACCCAGTTCCAAATACTATTTAAGACACTTGCTTTTTGTCATCTGGATTACTTAGTAATCTCCATGTAATTTAGGTCTTGATAAAAATATATTCAAATCTTCAGAGGGGAAATGCAAAAAATAAGTGCTAAAGCCACAGAAGCCTGAACCTTGGTTGACAGCACTCATTCTGTATATTAGTCATCTGGACTAAATGGCTTAGACTTAGTTAAAGAAGAATAGAAGAGCTTTTCTGTCAGGATAGCTATGGGACAACCAATTCACAATACATGGTTCACCCTTTGATTCCGACAAAAAACTAAATTATCTCCTCTCAATCCGATCAAGTCCTAACTACCTCTGAGATTCTGCCCTAATTATTAAAATCAACCCAGAATTTTGCATCAAGGAATCTTTTTCCTAGAATGTTTGATCCAGTAGGTTTTCAAGTTTTAACATAAGATTCCTCTTTTCTCAAGGAAGTAATTAAAAGTAAATATGTTCAGGGTGATGGCAGGTTGGAAGTCACTGGAACCTCACAGTGGAACCTCTCCATCAGCTTAAAAAAAAAAATGAATATATTAGAACTTAAATGTTCTTACTCCCTCCTCCCAAAAAAGGTAAGTAGGTGAGGTGATGGACATGGTACTGTACACTTTAAATATCTGACAATTTTGTCAATTGAAGCTGAAATGAAAAAAAAAAAATGTCAATTCTAATAAAGCTGAAATAAAAAAAATAAATATATCAATTCTAATCAATGGACCTCTTGAGTTCTAGAGGTACAGATGGAAAACCACTAAACATACAAAAGCAACTCTTAAATATAAATTAAATGTACATACTGGCATTTTATCGCTTAGTAGACCAAAGAGTGGTGAAGAAATGGCATAGGACAAGGCCAAACCCAGGAATACGAGTCCCACATATCCAGTTGGTATATTAAACTGTGAAAGAAATCTTGGATTAAAGTTACATGTTTAAGTCATTTTTTAAATAAATACCTTTTATCTACTATTTCCTCAGCTCTTGTTATTTACCGTGAGTCTACTAATAACATTCAGCACTTTCCCTAATTTTTGACTTACTTTTGTAAATGAATTACGTTTTCTCTATGAGGGGAAACATCCTAACCGGAGGTCAGAAGTCCTAGATTCTTCACTTTGTAGCACTCAACATAATTTTGCTTTTATGAATTACAGTTTTTTACATGTAAACTGGTACTATGCAAACATTTGTGTGCATAAAAATTACCTGGAAAACTTGATAAAAGAGGTTCTTGGAACCTAGCCCTAGATTTTCTGATTCAAAAAGTCTGCAATGGGGCCTGAGAATATGCATTTCTAACAAGCTAGCAGGTGATACCGACAGTTCACAGACTGCACGCACTGGTATAAAATCCACTGATGATACTATCTATTCTATCCATACACAAAGGATACTAATATCTAAAGAACTTGATGGTATAACACATTTTAAGACTTTTAAAGCAGTAAGCTACCCTATAACTGATACTGCTACCACTACCAACATGATATAAATTCCTTTTTGTGGTTACCTGAGTTGTTCTCAGTTTCCTTAATTCCCCTAATTGATTTTTTAAATTAAATCCATAGGATTTATTTATAAGTCAGTATGTTTTAACAACATTAACGACAAAGAGTAACTCATGCTAAAAATTAGTCCTTTCAAAAGTCAGATATGTCCTGTTCTGATTTTACTACTAGGGGACACAGGGTGGTACCTTCTAACCCTAAAAGGCTGGACAACCAATGACTGGACAGCAAACTGCCAATTCAAACAACTACTAAGAAATCAGAAGGACAAAAGGATTAAAAAAATGAATAGAAAAACAGGAAAATACATTTCTAAAGATTTCTTATAAGATAGACATGAGCAACTTGAGTTTACTAGAGGATGGTTACAAATTTTTTCTATTGTTAAGAAACAACTCCTTATGGACAGAAAAAAATTGACCATTCAAGAGACACACTGTTGATGTGAATGGAATTTGTCACCACAAATATAAAGTATTTTTCTCATGTGTTACATCCTGGATGCTTACTGTTTAAGCATTTTAATGATAAGAGAATAATGACATTCTATTATTCTCTAAACCTAGTGCCACACATTAAAACTACAGTCTCCAAGTTTATCTTTTTGGGTAGTTCACGTACCCAACACTATCTGTAATGACTTGAAAGGGCTGTGTTTCTGGTAACTGCTTCTGGTAACACACATAAAGTCAGAGTGGGGTGCAAATGATAGATTTCTGCCTTTATAGACATATATTAATTCTCCAATATAATTAACTATCAGACTTAATAATATACTCTATTGTATTATTAATAATCTTTTTCAAGAACATCTAAGAATAAATTTCTATGATGCCAAACACAGAATTCGTTATTTATTTTTCAGCACTAAAAAAATAGAGAGGCTCTTGGTTCCTCTCACCATACCTTATTAATATAGTCTATAGTCATTCAATCATATGCATTAGCCTATGAAGTAAGTGGACTCAGAGGGGATCTATTAGAGAAGTAGGACACCTCACAGTAAATGAGCCACTGAGTACCCCAAGTTCCCACTGGAATTCAAATGAACAGAGGAAAACTATCCTTGTTAAACAGGTAGGATGATATGCAAGCCAGATCTATCATGACTGGAATTCAATGTTGGGGCCACGTCGTGAAAGGTTCCTTTGACTTACACTGAATCAAACCCCTCATTACAGGGATATCACACACAAAGGTACAGGCTACCTCGCTGTACAATTCTCACTCTGCCTCCTCCTCGCAGCCAATCAGAAAACTTTCCATAAAGCAGGGCCCGAGGGCAAGTAACTATGTCCACCTTCTACAACGCAGAGCCCTTTGGCAATCAGGCTACTTACCTTCTCCAAAACAAAGAGAGACAGGGTAGGATCAAGGAAGCCTAAACAGGAACTGAGCGAGTTGATGACGAAGGCTATGAGGGTGACCTTGGGTAAAGTGATGAGTTTCCAGAATGAGTGTTCACCTGGATCAGACTCTTTGGGGTACAAATGAAGAAAAAAATTAAAGTAATTTAAATCATTTAACTTTATAATTTAACCTATTTTGAAAAGTAAAACTGTAAGACCATCTTTACCTAGGAATAAAATAACTGTACCTCTGAGTTTGCCTAAAATTGCATATTATCTATATTTGCATATAAGTTGCTCAAACCTAGAGACTACATTTGGTTTTCTCAAAAATAGCATCTCAAATTCAAAAAGAATCAGCTAGAATCTGGATGTGAGGAGAAAAGAAGGGGTCTTAGGTTACAGGTTATAACCTAGCAGCAGGAGAGGCTTTCCCCCAGATGGCATAGAGAATATGTAAAGTTTAATTTGGTGCATGGGAAAAGCCAGAAGCTTTATCAAGGAACAATGTGTATATGCTGAGAAAGAATTTGAGTTAATCAAAAAAAAAAAAAAAAAGACATTTTTTTCCTGCCAAAGAAGAAAACACTGAACAGAGAGGTGCTGAATCATGTATAAATGACATTTAGCATTTAAGGTCAGTTGAGTGCTAATAATTCCTTTCCACCATTCCCCCAAGTTCTTCACTGTTCCCAGCATGAGGCATGGTTGTTTTCAAGCCTCCAGTCATATTCGATGACTCCTTTCTTTTTCCCCTTCTAATTCTTCCAATTCTATTCACTCTGTAAGGTCTGGCTATGTCCCTACTTATTACACAAATTGTACCTTTCTCTGGTTTTCTGCTGCACTTCAAGTCTATACCATATATGTTAGCACTTAAACTACATTTCATTTTACATTGTTTCCTATTGTTTGGTGGCTTTCTCATCCTCCAATTAATTTACTGAAAAAAATCTTTGCTGAGCCAGGTACCGTGCAAAATACTGGGCAGACAAAGGCAAAGAGCCTGACCTTACAGAAGAGTTACAATAAGAAGTGAAGAGAACTAGAAGGCATGGGGCTAGGACAGTACCTATTTAGAGCATTTGAGAGGGTTTCTTTAAAAAAACAACAACAAAAAAAAAGTTGGTGCCTAAAGAAGGAGTTTGAGATGAGCAAGTAAAGAAGGAAAGAATAATCCAGGCATATTATTCCAAGAATGGCACATTCAAGACTCAGAAGTAAGGAAGAAGAACTATTCTGTGTTTGAGAAAATGAAAGAAGGGAAGCAGAGTTGGAGGACAGAGATTGGGGCAGGGCACGTCTACAGAGTATGTGTGTGTAGGGGAGATCATATTGTAGAAAAATGTAGAGATAAGACAGTGCAGGACTTTGTAAAATATGCTAAGAAGCCTGAAAAATCACTAGAGATTTCAAAAGAGGAGTGAAAATTAGATAAATCAGATTTGTGGGTTAAGGCGACCTCTCTGTTGCCTCATGGAGAAGGGAAATGGAGGACCATTTAGGAGGAAGTTGCAGTGATCCAGGCCTGAGGTGATGTTGGCTAAGTTTGGATGAGGAAGCACTTTGAGAGCCACGATCAGCACTTGTTTTTCCTCATTTCTCCAATATCATCCACTGCGATTCATTACTGAAAAAATTCTTGTTGAATGATGATATAGTATGGACAAAGTACAAAACAGCACAAAGAATGGTTCAACTATCCAACCATTTTAAGTGCTACATTTAGACTTTTTCAGGATATGAGTCATAAAGTAAACCATGGTGTTAGTTTCTTAATTGTTAGCCAAATATTTAACAATGAACCAAATCTGAGCACAGCCCAGGATGCTCAACTACCAGGATCACTTGTAGTCAGACTTAGAAAGATGACAAGCACCATCGTGTGGCTAAGTGTGGTAGTGCCAGCAGGGAGACGTGTGGATTTTAAACTGTATGCTAAAGATGTTTATTAGTCATCTTTAAGGTATAAATTATAAAAGATCAACTTTAATTTATTATATTTCTTGTGCATGTAAAAGGTCTTATGCATTTATGGTATAAGACAAGCTATTATGACGTAAATAGTCCCCTTCTCTAAAACTAAAGTGTGAAAAAGGGTTACCAAAATAACATTTGAATGTCCGTGCAAACAAACACATGAATTTAATTAAGCTGTTGAAGAAATTCAGGTAATGAAAACTTAGGGTAATGTCTGCTTAGAGACACATGTCAGAATCACCTAGGAGGCTTTGCCAAGCTACTCCGGTACTCTCTCTCTTTTTCCTCCAATTCTGACATATTCTTCTTAGAGAGGGATGACTCCCTGCTTGATAATGTCTGCCAAAGGAAGCTACTGGTAGAGTTGGGAAAATGAGGAAAGGAGTGGGGTATCCTTCAAGTGTGGGGGGAAAGAAAAATACTGAGCACTGCAGTTCCACTTACTCAGCATTCAGTCCAATGATGGAGAAGGTTCAGAAAAACTTCCCAAAAGAGGTAATATAAATTAAGTTTTGAAGGATGCGTAAGAGTTAGGTAGAGTAGGAGGGGGAAATATTCCAGCTCATGTGACATTTCTGCTGAGATCTAACAACAGCTCCTAATGGCTTTCTGGATAAAGTTAACATTTCATAGATTTAGGGGTTTTTCATAAGAGGACTAACATGTCCATTACTGTGTTTTAGAAATATTTCTTTCGAGCAGTACAGAAGAGGGGACTTAGAGAGCAGATATAAAGGATGAGGGAGAGGAAGGGACCAAAGCTGACTTAGCCACCAAAGCTAAAGCCACATTGTCCATGGGTCTAGAAGGAAGTAAATAAATGGAGTAGAACAAAAATTCTGTCAATATTATCAAAATAACTGATTTAATTTTCTAGCTTCTATCTATAAGCTCTCCTAAAACAATAATTTTAAAAACTCTTAATGGCAACACCTAAATCTATATTTACAGCCTTACATTAATAATCTTAGAGCTTTTTTACCCTTTTTTTTTCTACTCACTCTAAGTATAGGATCCTTCTGTACATAAATTTCAAGTTTGTCAAACCCTTTTGTTCATAAAAATATAGCTAGCTGGGACTTTGCTAAGTTCAATGAATATGCAGAGACATTTTAATTGAGGAGTACAGGAACAAAGAGAAATAAGTACCTAGCAACAAGGCTGGTGGCGATTAGAGGGGGCTAAAAGATACCAAGATGTGAGATTAAGGGGAGAAAATGGGGAGAGCAGGCTGGGACTCAAAGAATAAGAGATGCTGGGGTCAGTCCAGCATGTAATCACAGATGTTCTCAATACCATGTCCTACCATTAATTAGTAAGCAAAGGCTTTTTTTTTCTTCTACAGTGTGGTAAAGGGTTAACAAAACTTTCCCCTGCAGTATGAGAATCTGACCTGGTGTCAGTTTCTTAGTTATCTGTTAAGTGTTCATCTGTGAACCAAGTCTGAGCACAGCCCAGCATGCTGGAATACAGAGCCATCCTTGTTAAGGTGTTACTGGTGAAGAAAGAGGACAGGCACCGCTGTGTGTTTCAGAGCTAAAGCAACATTCTTTAGCTCTCTCCTCTCCAGTTAATTCTCTAGCCCTGTTCCCCTAGTAATTTGATAAAGGTAAAACACCAACTATGTTACTAGATAATCTTGCTCATAAAAAAGATGACTCTTGATGGGCAAATTTCATCTGTACAGAAGGAACTATAATCAAATCATGAATAAATACCTGATGAAGTATTTGTGCCTCCCTGAGTATGCTGACTTGTGCCCTCGTGGAGAACCTGGCTGCTGTGCCCATGGCATTGTTACAGGATAGGTTAACTCCTATGGGGCATGAAGCTTTGAAGCCAGGATGACTCCCATTACTGTGGCCTGTGTCCCTGCACCTAGACTGTGTTGCACAGACAGCTACAAAGACCACTAAGAAGGAAAGTGTGACATTCCTCTCCCATCTTATATAGCCTAAGGTTTTAACAATGAGTAATAAATGTCGTCTTACCATAGTTGGGTAAAATACACATATTGAGTGGTACCATCAGCAAAATTATGCATCCCAGAAAAATAAAAGGCACCTCATAGCCAAAGGATTGATACAAGAAGCCACCTATAGGAGGTCCTAGCACTAGTCCCAGTCCAGAAAAAGTCTCAAGACTTCCCTAAAAATGGGAAAACAAAAAAACTGAGTTAGTACATTATGTTTGAAAAACAAACAAATATTTAATGGGCACGATCTGAAAAAAATTCTATCTACCTCACAATTTCTATCTACACACACACACACACACACACACACACACACGCCCAAGACAGATCCAAAATTTAAACATACATATTGAAATCATAAAAGTACTAGAAAAATATATTATGGGAGGCTTTTTTTGTTTTGTTTTTAATCTTCACAGTTAGAAAGTTTTTCTAATTATAACACAAAGACTCAAAAACACACACACAAAAAAGATTAATACGCTTATGTGAAAATAGGAAAAACAATGCATGGCAAAACAAAAGACGAAGAATAGAGGGAAAATACTGACAAAGGACTAATTTCCCAAATATATCAAGAGAGGTAACTACTGATTAATAAGAAAAAAAAAAATGAAGTACCTAATAGGAAAATGGGCAAATGCTATAAATAGGCTGTTGACAAATAAATTTAAATACAAAGCTCTTAGTTATGTAAAAAGAAGCTCAATGTCACTTTGAAAAGAAATTAACATTTAAAACACAAGAGACTTATGTTTATCTATCACCTATCAAACTCTCTATGCTGCCAAGGATGTGAAGAAAGAAGCACTCTTGTACATTGCTGGTGAGTGAATACTGGAGGGTGATCTGGCTAATCGATTATTACAAATGTACACATTCTCTGACCAAGAATGCTACTTCTGGGAGATAAAATTACATATCCATAATGATGTGACAAGGTATAGCCATAAAGATGTGACATAGTATATGTATAAGCTTATGTCTTTTGCACTATTTGCCATAGCAAAAGATGTAAACAATCTAAATAGTCATCAAGTTAAATAAACTAGTGAAGCAGAAAGAGAAACAGAGTAAGAAACTTTTCATGTACAGTTATAGAAAAATCTCAAAGATGACTTCATTGTTAGCATAATCAGCAAGATTCTGAACAGTTCGTAGACTATACTACCATTATTGTGAATAAAATAGAGGGAGGAAATCATGCTGTGTGTGTGTGTGTGTGTGTGTGTGTGTGTGAGTGTGTGTGTGTACATGTATGTACATAAATACATGGAATCATTCTGGAAGAAACCTATAATATCAGTTGCCTTCTCTGAGAGAGTGATGCTGCACTAGGCGTCTGGACAACAGGTGTGTCTATGAAGGGTGAGGAACTGTAACATATGGAACATATTCAGTATATCCTATATTTCCTTTTGTAAGTTTTGAATTTCGTAACATATAAAATTCTCTTTTTGTTAAAATTAAAATAAAATAGCAGTGTGGAAAAAATAGTTTACTATTACAGAACTCTTATCCAAATTACACCTTTTTAAATCAATCTAGCTTAGGGGCTTTAAACACAGACCTATGACTTGCAACCTTGTACCCCCAGCCTTCACAGAAAATACAAAAGTAGTCCAATAATAATGCTGAATGTTTCATAAAGAATATAGGAATTCTACATTTAATCATGATAAGATCATCCAGATTAACTACCATGTTAACTTTGTTATCTTTTGGCTGCAATTTTATATAGGAACTTGGTATGCCACTACTGGTTTCCCCTGCTGATCAGAAATTCCAATGGACTATTGGATTATAGTATTGATCATCATAATAGATATTTCTTGGGTAGCACTTTCCAGGGTATTCCACAGAACATTAGTTCTTTAAGAGTTAAAAATTGGTTCCATTCAAATTCCAGTCAAATTCAATTGTGGAACATTAAATAAAGTATTTCTACTACAGTATTCCTCAGAGCCTTAATACACATTGGTGAACTAGACGGCATATGTACACTCCAAACATGTATAGCCAAAAAACCTTGTTTATAAAGCATGTCAACAAACTAATCTTCTGAATCCTTTTTGAGAAATATATTTCTGGGAAATGTAAATAGTATATCTGTCGCAATGGCAACCACTGCACACTAAATGGCTATATAACCTAAAATGTGCCTACCGAGCTATAAACAGGCTTAATAAAAAGTGGGAAGACTACCTATCTACACTGTGAATAGTTTGTTTGATGATCAAAACTTCCAAACTATAGTATTAGTTGGGTAAATGAGGGAGTGCTTGATACCTGAGGTCTAGAGGACAATTATATGCTCTGAGGTGACATTTGGTGGGCTGTCCAGAAGTTCCTTCAAGGATGCATGGGTCCAAAGAAAGAGCTATGGGAAAGCCTGCCTGGGGTCAAATAGGCAGTGGCCAAGAGCTGGGACAGGAATCTGGTACATCACTAATACCACATGTCCAGGCACCTAGGCAATACATAAGAATGTACACCGATACATTCTGCCAGGGTCTGGGGAGTAACTCAGAAGGTCTGTCCACCCTGGCTTCATGTTCCATGTGGGAATCTCCTTCTGGAACAGAGTTGCTCATTTGGATGGGGCTTTGCTTCTCGGTTTGCCCCACCCCTTCATGCTGTGTGCAGGGCCCAGGACTCAACCTCCGGCCTTTTTAAGAGAGGCTCTGATGGGCCCAAGTCACCTGCTTACAGAGCTGTAAGCCTTACAGAAGGGCTTTTATGGCAAAGAAGAGTGCACTCAATAGACTGACAGCATAAAAGCGGTTATGGACTTCCAGATGATCTCAAAGACCCCCTCCATGAATGTGGGAAAAGTCAAGGAAAGACTCTAAAACCAGGTTTGGTCATTAAAGATAACTCTTTTCTAAAGCCTAGGAGCACTTCAGGAAGCCAAGCCCCAATCCAGGCATCTAGACTACAGAGAGACAGCAAAATACTAATAGGGAAGGTTTTATTGTTTTTTTTTTTTTAAGTGGTATAAAGAGTATTTGGCTTGGACTGCATTTACCTGCCAAACTGCCCATTTAGGGGATTCTAAGCCCAAGAAGAAACTGAGACTAATGGTACAATTATTGACAGCTTGTTGCTGGAAGTACAAATTCAGGTAAAAGGTCACAAACACAGACTGTAGAAAAGAGCAGGGTTAGTAGAATGGACCCCAGCTTTAACTTAGAAGGTAAAACAAATATTTTAGCTGACATTAAAAGGAAAATAGAAAAATTTATAAAATACATACCAATACTGTGGCCACATTATTTGGAAAAGCCTTTGTAAGGATAGAAAAAGATGCAGTTATTGCTGCAGCAAAGCTTATTGCATCTGCCACTCTCACTAGAAAACACATAGCAATAAATATCGGTCCCTCTGGAACTTGGTCCAATACACTAAAAGAGAATAAGACAAATCTCAAATGCAAAGTTGGTTTTAATTTTTTTTTACTTTTTAACTGTACTCACTGAAACAAGCAGTACCTCACTCATAGTTATTAGAATAAATATCTTTATATATGAACTTTTTTAAAGTTGCTGTGTTATACATTGAGTAGAAGAAAATTATCTCTCTCTTTTTCTGATAATTTGAATCATAATAAGAGCTTAGTTGCCCTTTTCTGCTGACATAATTAATAAATGATAATACTTAGAAGGCCTTTTGCAGTATGTGGAATCACTCTGACAACAAGCTATACAGAAGACTGCTTTAGTTTCAGCTCTCCCCACCACTCACCCCATGCCATGGTGGGGCTCAAACCTTCAAAAAAAAAGAGTGAATGCAGGAAATAGAAGACCCCACCCACACTCAAAAAAGAAATATTTTAAAAACAATTCGATATGAAGGTTTTCTTGAGCTTACCTCATCACAGTCTTACTAAACTCTTAGCATTCCACTATGTGTCCCAAGAACTTGTGTAAGCTCTTCCAAACTATTTTCCATTACACTGTTGGTTTAAGAACTCTATGCTTAAGAATGTTCATAGCTATTTTGCCTCTGGCACTTATTTTCCCTGTTTCTTGAAACAGCAGTGGAGGGAGCCATTCTTCTGCCAAGATCAGAAGTGAGCACATGACTCCGGCCTGGCCAATCAGAGCATTCTCTTCCCCTGAGCTACAGTGACCTTGATACAGGGACAGGGTCTTCCACAAAGATCAGGCCAGTGGGGCTTTCTGTTCTGTGACTTTACTAGAAACTATTACAAAAGTGGCATTTTCTTCCTACAGGAGCTGCTAAGGGCCATCTTGCTTCCTCGGGGAGAGTTTATCCAAGAACAAAGCACACAAGAGGAAAACAAAACTAGGAACTTCTGATGACATTATTTTAACACATGTATCTAGATGTTCTTCAGCTGGTTCTCTAAGTAAGAAATTCACTTTCTTGCTTAAGCCAAAATGTTTCTGTGACTCAGAAAAGCGAGTTAAACTTCTGTTACTCAGTCACAAGAGTCCTAACGAACAGATTCAGTAGCCGGCTTATTAGTGATCCCCTAAAGGCTCTTAAGATCAGTGTCATTTGTCCTGTTTTCTATATTACCCAACTGTCTTCACCATTAGTCACATGCCTAGCACTAAACAGACAATCAGTGGTACTGAGTATTATAAGGAATCCATTAACATTTTAAACCGAAGCTTCCAAATATATCAGAACATGACTTACCCAAAGAGAATTGTAACTCCTCCTGAGACAAACATTCCTGCTACAAACATAAATTTTGCTCCAATATGTACAAGCTATAATAAATGTCAAAGAAGAGTGGTAAATTGATAATCGCTGCAAGTCTACATGGACATAAACAAATCTACTGTATTAGGAAATACATGATTTGGAGAAGAGATGAGCAGTTAATATAATAATAATTTCTTAATAGAATAAAAACATATGTTTCTTGTAAACATAAAAAAATTTAATAATCAATCTACCCTAAGAATGTAACTGTCAACAGTGGCACAATTCATAAAATATAATGATAGTTATTTCGGTATCAATGGAAATTCTAGACTAATAAATTAGAATAACTCATTATGTAATTTTAAAAAATTAATATGTACATACAAACTTTAATACTTACATATTTCCCAAATACCAAAGATGCCAGCAATACAAACAAAGAGTAACATCCAAAGATCATACCAATAGCTGTATTACTGGCTCCTTTCTTTTCAGCCTTTAAAGAAATTGAAAAAGAAACAGAGTTTGAAAGACAAATTAGCATCAACATGGAAAAATGAAGCTATTAGATCAGAGCGTTGTCTTCTTGTAACCTTTATCTGTGTAGCAATCTTAAAAATTATTATTCTAAAATAAACATGGTGGGGAAGTAAGGGAAACTATACTTAAACTTAGCCCTTGACATGGAAATAATTTACTCACCAAGCTTATAAAGAATTGTTATGTTTTCAAAATATAACTGTTGTTTTGTATATGGTTATACCTAAGCCTAATGAAATTGATGGTTCCACTGTGTTAAAAAAAAATTATTAGCTTTATGATTTTGAGAAAGAAGAACAAAATTGAAGTTTCTTATTTCAAAAGTGAATTACATACAGAACTGTAATAATTAAAACCATATGTTCCCAGACAGATAGATCAATAGAGAGCCTAGATATAAACCCATGTTCTTATGGTCAACTGATCTTCTATAACAGTGCCAAGGACACATGATAGGGAAAAGATAGTCTCTTTAGGAAATGGTATTGGGAAAACTGGATATCCATATAAAAAAGGATTGAATTGGGCCCCTATCTTATATCATTCACAAAATCAACTCAAAATAAAACCAAAAGTAGATAAATGAGACTACCAAAAAACTTCTTTAAAGCAAAAGAAACAACCAACAGAGTGAAAAGACAACTTATAGAGTGGGAGAAAATATTTGCAAACCATCAATTAGATAAGAGGTTAATATCCAAAATATAAGAATCTCCTACAACTCCAAAAAAAAAAGTGAGCAAAGGACTTGAATAAACATTTCTTCAAAGAAGATACACAAATGGGCACCAAGTATATAAAAAGGTACTCAAGATCACTAACCATCAGGAAAATGCAGATTGAAATCACAATAAGATATCATCTAATACCTCTTAGAATGACTATTACTGAAAAAAAAAAAAGATAAGTGTTGGAGAGGATGTGAAGAAACTGGAATGTAGTTGGCAGGAATGTAGAATGTTGTAACCACTATGGAAAACAGAAGAGTCCTCAAAACATTAAAAATAGAACTACCAGCAATCCTTCTTCTGAGTATATATCCAAGAGAGTTGAAAGCAGTGTCTCAAAGAGATATGCAGCCCCATGTTCACTGCAGCATTATTCACAATAGCTAAGAGATAGAAACAAGCAGATATCTACCTATTGACAAACGGATGGATAAAGAAAACGTGGTATATGCATACAGTGGAATATCACTCATTTTAAAAAAACAACCACCTTAGCATTTGCATAACATGGATTATGCTAAGTGAAATAAGGCAGACACAGGATAAAAAATACTACATAATTTCCACTTATATGATATATCCAAAATAGTCAAATTCAGAAGCAGAAAATAAAATGATGGTTATCAGGGGCTTCAGGGAGGGGAAAGTGGAGAATTATTGCTCATTGGGTGTAAAAGTTTCTGTTAAAAAGATGGGCTCATGTTGTGTTTTTACCTCAAAAAGAGAGAAAGAAAAGGAAAAAGAAAAAGAAAAAGAAAATCTCACAAAAGAACAAGAGAATTTTTGTAGGGGATGGATACTATGTTTAGTACCTTCATTGTGGTGATGATGTCACAGGTATGCATATGTCCAAACCAAACTCAGTAAGATTGATGTATTAAATATGTGGGATATTTTGTATATTAATTATACTTCAATAAAGCCCCCATAAAAAAAATGATAGCTTTAGCTGGCAAAAAGTCAGAATTAGAGAGTCTAAGAGTATAAACAAAAGCAAAAAGTCTTGGCTGAGGAAATTTGAGCTCTACTTCACCCATGAAACCAAGCAAACTGCTGATTTTGACATGCCTCCTTTGTGATATCTGTGAGATAACTGGAAATGTATTGGCTTCTGCCCCTGGTTCCTGGCACAGAGCTTCTAAAATCCTTGTAATTGATAAGAACAATAGGAGCATCTTCTGTTCTAATATTTGGTTTTTGACCCTGGTTCCTGACACCAAGCTCCTAAGTCCCTTGAAATTTCCTGGGCAATAGGAATGTCTTTTGTTCTAATTAAGTGACTTTGGGTGGGCTCCTAGATGGGAGCTGGCCACCGGAAAGACCAAACCATAATTAGAAGCCTGGAATCTTCGGCCCCACCAGCCCCATTTGCAAGAGGTGAGCTAGTGACACAGAGAATGGCTTGGTGTGGGATAAAAAGCTCCACACATCTGGTGTCAAGAGTGTTATGAGTATGGTAGTAGTGTGAGAGTGAAGAAGAAAGACACAGGAGGAAGAATTTTCCTATTCAGCATCACATTTAGTTATAAGATTGAACTCCACTAAAAACAAAAAACACTTGGCTGGTCAAAAAGCTCAAGAACAGGAAGTTACTTGATGTTGGCATGAGTCATGCCAAGGCCCATTCAGTCCAGTTCTCTGTTTCTAATATTAGTACCAACCACCTGACAGTTTAAAGAAGCCAAATTTTTCTTTCCTGACATCAGCACAGATAAAAGATGCCTCCCCCAGCATTCTATATTCTCCTAAAACACTTATGAGTAGTTTATCATCCATCAACTATACCTCTTAATGTTGACTGCCTGTTCTATCAGTATGTTCCTAAAATTGCCACAGACAATAGGGTATTTATTTTAAATCTACTTTTTTGAACTCTGAATGCTATTAGTGGTGATGTACAACTGAATTCATGTACAAAAATAGACAGAAGGTCTGAAAAACATTTTAGATCCTAGAAATATAGGTCCTTACATCACATTCTAGCTATAGCCATTTTAAGGAGTTAAAATGAGTTTAATTTCTTTAAGATAGGATTGGCAACTTGGTACACTATGAAGTGTAAACCTGAACTACACAATTTTCTGTTTTCTCAGGCAGACAACTGTCATTTATTGAGTACTTTCTAAGTGCCAGGCATTGTACTGGGAGCCAGCAGTGAATATTGATGGTTAGAAGATCCAATTTAGAATCATCCTTTCACCAGAGCTTCAGCTATTTTGCAAATAACTTTACTCTTAATACAGAAATGCATGTGCAAGCACACACACTCCTACACCCCTCGAAATCCATTCTTTACAACAGCCATAATCACATTTCTTCACCTTTTCTCCCTAAACACAATTTAAGATAAAATTTTACATTGTTGCTGTACATGCAAAGTTACCATCATCACTCAATCTTTGCCTTTTTCAAAAATGTTCTTCTCATGCCAGACTATGTCTCTTTAAATAAACTCTATATTTCTCGTAACACCACAGGAAAACAGAGACGTGAACTCTATTATTCTCAGATAAACTTTAGGAAGAGCCCCCTTACTCTAAAAAGTACCCCCCTGCAATTCAGTCCTTAAGTATCTGGGCAGCAGTGGAGACATTGAACCTACAGTACTACAGTAATGTAGTAACTTAGGCAAGATTTAAGTCCATAATTCTATGGGATTCAGAATTAGCCATTCCCTTTCCATTGCTAATAACCACATGAGATAATGGTGTGGAGACAAGAGAGATCTCATTATAAGAGATGTCTTTAATGGCATCCTAGCAAAAAGTTGTAGGCCAAAACATGAAGTCAACTTTTCTATTACACAAAGGTCAAGTAGTGTTATGAGTTGAATTTTGTTCCTCAAAATTCATGTGCTACAGTCCTAACTCCCAGCACCTCAGAATGTGACCTTATTTGGAGAGGTATCAAGTTAAAATTAGGTCAGAACATTGGCTCTAATCCAAAATAATTGCACCTTTATAAAAAGGGGAAATTTGGACACAGAGACATGCGTAGAGGGAAAACCACATGAAGAGACAGAGCAAGCACTCAGCTACCTACAAGCCAAGGAGGGAGGCCTGGAATTGATCCTTTCCTCACAGCCCTCAGAGGGAACCAACACTGCTGCCACCTTGATCCAGACATCCAGTCTCCAGAATTGCAAGACATCACATTTCTGCTGTTTAAGCCACCCAGTGTGTCATACTTTATGACAACCCTAGCAAACTAGAACAGGTACCTCAAAGGGAAGGTGTTATCAAAAGAGTCAATTAAGATGTAGAAGAACACTGATTGGTCAAGTTATAGTATTCATGTTCTTGGCTTAATAGATCTAAGTATGGAATTCTAGAATCTGGCAGAAAATATATAAGAGTTACAGCAACTAACATTTATTGGGTCCTCGCTATGTGCCAGAATCTCCATTAAGTACTGTTTTACATGTTAGCTAACAACAATTAAATAAGGGGTGTATTTTTAGCTGGCCCTATTTTATCAATGAAGACATAGACTTGCAAAGTTTACACAATCACTGCTGCCATGACAGTTTCCCTCTAGTGCATATTCTCACATTCACTATGGACACAGAATTGTGACTTAGGATGTCCTAGAACCACATACCACAGTAGCAGCTGGTTGTCACTTTTGGAACATGGATCCTGCTTCACATTAGGAAGACAAGAAAGCTACTCTGTCTTACGCAAACACCTCTAATGAGATTTATTCAAATCTCTACCACGCATGTGAGGACTCTTGCATTCTAGCTCCAACCTGCCTCCCCAGATCCTCTGGGTCCTTGGAAACCTCATTCCACCCCAGGCCCAGGCCACACCTACTTGTCTGCTGCTCTCCAAGAATGAGTTATTTACTTTGCTAATCTTGTGACTATCTCAAGCTGTTTCCTAGAACACCACTGCCTCTGCTGGGCACCTTGGGGAAGACTGTTTCTCAAGATCCACCTTAGATTTAACCTGTGAAATCCCTTTTGGTACCACCCCTTCTTCTCCTTTCCTCCCCCAGCACTCCCCATCCCCACCATTCCTTTCTTTAGAATCTCATAACATTTTGGTTATCCTTTTCTTAAAGGATGACAGACAAGAGAGGGACATTTTCCTGATCTTTTTTTCTTCCCTAGCATCCAAAGCCTAGCATACTCTAAAGTGAGAAGTCCTTAACTACCTACCCTCATTCAGTCATCCAGTTAATGGATTGTATCAGTCACTTAACTTCTGAGTTGGCTTCTTCATTTGGAACATGATGAGATTCTCATTACTATGCCTATCTTATGGAGTAGCTGCAGAGACCAACTGGGATAAATGTGTGGAAAAACACACTGAAAACTAAATAGCATTGTATGAGTATAGAGCCATATTGTTCTTCAGCGGAGAACAATGTTTATCGTCTTTTGTGGCACACAAACTTTTATCAAAGCAGTTAGAGGGCTGAGAAGGGCCAGTGCACTGACTAAGTTGAGGCTTTGGCAAAGAACATGAAGTATAAAACACATGGGCATATTATATTCAGCCAAGTCAATATTATTCCTTTCATACTCTATCCTATCAACCTCCAGATTCCAAGTAGATTCTCCAGGGATTATTTCCTTTGAGTCTGTGCCATTATCTATAGACCTTAACACCATATCAAAGTTTATGATTAAAAAAAACATTGCTTCTATATTCCACAAGAAATTCAAGTCAGAAAAAGGATTTTAGTGAACCATGGCTTCCTAATTCAAAATATTAATAAACCCAAACTCCAGGAAACAGGGTTACTGTCTTAACAAAATCCTTTTGCGATACCATTAAAATCTCAGTTATTCATTGTGGACTTTTTTTTTCCAGTTGCAGAAACCAAGTAAAAATTAATCAAACTACATGGTAAGCAAAGTAATCCTCAGAAGATCAATTATATTTAGGTGAATTATCCCCTAAGATGATGTTCTGACTGGATTTTCTTTTTCTGGTATCAAATATTTTGTAAGATGTCTTCAGTTTGCTGATGTTCTATATATCATCTTTACTATATTCAGATTTTTATATTTCATATATTGTAAAATAAAATAATTCAAAGGGCTTTTTAAAAATTAAGAATTCACAAGGATATAAAAATGTCTTACCTCCTTGGGGAAAAAGGGTCCAAGGATAGAATAGTACATCATAGAACCTAAATTAATGGAAGCTGCCGATATCAGTACAAAAAGCTGTTCTCTGGAAACCCGGTTGGGTGTCTTTCCTGCATTCTCTGGAGGATCATCACCTTAAACACAAACATACTACTATTATAAGCATGTAATTGGATCAAAGTACACAAATGTCACTTCTGCGCACAATGCACTCTGAAGATAATATCTGATGAACTGAAGGCTATTTTTACATAACGGAATCAAATGTGACACAATCCTTCTACATCACTGCAAATTTGAAAACATATCACTGTCATTTACATCCTATTCCCTACTAGAATGTCAGTGCAGAATTCATCAAACCATCTGATCTGTTTTGTCTCCACTATAAAGCCTACTTCTTTCAGCTTTAATAAATTCCTTCAAGAATGAAGGAACATGGTCTCCAAAGGGTATAATTAATTTAATTTCTCCGGTTACCAGCTTCATTTGCTTTATGAACTAATGGTGTTTCCAAGATGTCATGTTAGCAGTTTATTAAGCATCCGAGAGCACTATGGAAGCTGAGTGAAGTAGAAGAAAACAAACTACAGTAGTCAATTGGCAAATTAATACAATAGTATGCTCCTTGAAAGACAAGTCCTACAAATTCGTAAATCAACATATTTTTTACACGAATTGCTCATCTTTTGCATCCATTAATTTAATACTTATCCCTAGGGCTAAATTTTCATTTAACTTAAAGACATAAGGTCAATTACTCAGTTTCAAACATCCAGCAAATCTATCGGCCATTTTCAAACTAAATGGTTTGATGCAAAAAAGAAATTTAAGTAAGAAAAACATGTTTAGTTTGCTGTACTTTTCAGAATTTGTCATAGCAGTACAGGGGGGGAAATCTGTGCAACAAGAGGAAGTGTGAAGAATGTAAAAATTTTGGAACAGGTTGGGAAGAGAACTGAAAGTTAAAAAGGGCGCAACAGTGGGAGCTCGAAACGTAAGGCTCTCGGTTGTCTAACGGCATAGTAAAACACACAGCACTTAAAACCAGAGCTAGAAAAGAAAGTCATTATAGAGATTACACCATCCCAATCCTCAAGCTTTAACCTCTTCTAGAGAGGAAAGAAACGCGGAGCCGAACGCCACCTTCAGGCCCCAGCCTTTTCGAATGTCTCGGAAACAAACCAAGCTAAAGCTAATTCAATGGTCGATAAAGACACTGGGCCCAAGCCACCCAGGCGCGTCGGGCCGCACGGCTCTCGGTCACCTCCAGGTGAGCGTGGGGCCTCGGGCTCCCCCGCCGCGTCCATGCGCAGTGCGAGGGCTCCGGTGCCGCTGCTCGCGGGTCCAAGTTCTCGACCTGGACTCCACTTGGGACGAGAGGACAAGCGGAAGAGCAGAGACTGCTCAGCCGGGCCCTGGCATCCCCGATCCGCGCAGGCAGCGATCAGCCAGGGGCTCGCCGCAGCCTCGGAGGACTCCGCACTCCGGGAGGCGGGCCGGGGGCGGGCCGGGGGTGGAGCAGGAACGTTGATTTTTTTTTTTCTTTTAATTAAGCATACGCTATGTAATCCACCTCTTCGGCTATGATGTGCTTTTTTACTCTGTATGAGGAAAAATTAAAGTGAAAATAGAAAGGACGAGTCTATATTCCATGCAGTTTAGTAAAATGAGTAAAATTTATTCCCACTAAAAAAAGAAAGGAATTATGTGTGAACACAAAAGGTAGACGGTACCTAAACTGAAAGATGTGAATTAGAAAATCAGGCTCATGCCAATTTTTTTTAAGAGTGGGTTATTTTTCGCAGTGGGTAAGTGATGTGGTGTTGTAATCTCTGAAACCAGACATTAATAAACTGGAAACAAAATTACTGATGTGAAGCACCAGTTATTTGAAAAAATTCATTATAGAATGTTGAGGAAGCTCGGCGGGGTGGCTGGAAGTAAGATCTCTGGAGGCAGGTGCTTGAGTTTTAATCCAGGGCGCTTACTAGCTGTTTGTGACTGTGTGGCCAGGTCATTTTCTCTATCTGTGCAACTGGGATTACAATGTCTATTTTGTAGAGTGGCTGCAAGCACTGGAATTAAGGTGCATTACGTGCTTGATACGTGAACGTGATGGATCTTACCTTACTCTCACCCTCAATATTCTGACGCGCGCACGCGCAGACGCGCGCACACACGAGACCATTTCCCTTATCTTCCCTTTATTGTTTGGGAAGGGTTAAAGTTTGCAGACGGGGAAATTCTTGATTTGGGGCCAAAATGAAACAAAAGACTATTATTGAGTTACCACCATTGTGACTTTAAAGATGAATGAGCGACATCTGGCCTCTGCCCTCAAGTAGCATACCTGTTTCTAGAAAATAAAACAGACTCCAATTAATAATTTATTCTAGCGCAATGAGTTCTATAATATATTGGAAGAACTGTTTACTTTGGCTAAATGAGTCCAGGTTAGCTTCCTGAGGTAGTGATGTTATCTTGGGTCTTTAAAATTGTGTAAAACTTTCTGGATAGGACAGAAGAGACTAACAGCCATTCTAAACAGAAGGGGTAGCCTTAAAGAGACCTCCCAGAATCTTTATGATCTCAGAACCCCTGTAAGCTTCTGCAGTCTCGTTTTATTCTACGTTCTCTCTCTAATCTAACATCACTATAGAGGAGAATTTTTCTTAATTATTTTTTTGTTTACATTCCCTTTTTTGTTTTCTCATTCTGGACTGCTTTTTATGCAGATATTGGGTCACCTAGACTGGTCCTGTTCTTTATTACTCTTTTTCTCTTCTACTTTTCATCTCTTTCTCTTTTTTGCTCTACCTTATAGGAAGTTTCCCCAGCTTTACCTTTCAACTCTTCAACTGAATTTTTTATTTTTGTTGTCATCCATTTCCTTCTATCCCCATTCCCCTCCTCATTGTCAATCATTTTTCATGTTTAATATAAATCTTCTTGTTTACATATGTTTTCATGAAATTTATACTCTTGTTTTGTGTCTATCTATTTTTAATTTATGTAAAAGGTATTGTGACATATATATTCATATTCCTATATTCCTCTCCACTTCTGACTTCTACCTCCCGCTCTCCCTCCAGATCATCAGTGTTAAAGGTAAATATATTACTCCATTCGTTTTCTGCAGCCTCTGTAACAATTTCGCACAAACTGAGTAGCTTAAAACAATACAGCCCTGTAGGCCAGAAATTCAGCATCAGTTTCATGGAGTCAAAATCCAAAATGATCTCCTCATCTCAAGCTTCTTAATTTAGTCACATCTACATGGACCCTTTTTTTAAAAAAAATAAGTAACGTTTATAAGTTCTAGACATTGAGATGTGGATATATCTTTGAGAGTCATTATAAGCCTGCCACAATAATCTATTCATATTTTTACATGCTTATCTAGACATATATATATACATATGGAACAATATTCTCTTTTTACAAACTGAAATGGAATAATATGATCTCTGTTCAAATGCTACTTCCTCAGAGAAGTTCATTCTTATCCCTTTGTCCTACATACAGCCTACTCTTTGTTCTTTCATCCTTCTTTATTTTTCTTCCTAGTATTTATATCAGTCAGGTTTCCCCATAGCTAATAAAAGAAACAACTTCTACTAATTTAAGCAGAAAATAGAATGTCAAGTAGCACAAAGAATCATCAGGAGGGCTATTTACACCACTTAGAGGCTAAAGTGATGTGCCTAAAATCACATCACAGAGGTGGTCTAGTACACACCTCTCTGCAACACAGCTGGACACACATCTGCAGCATGCGCTGCCAACACCACTGGAGCTAGGCACAAAACATTGTAGTTAGAACATTGTCCTTACTCCCTGTAAGTGCTGCTACACTCACCAGAAGGGATTTTAGATTCATTCGTCACATAATTCCAGTAATAGAAATTCTCTAAACATACACTTTCTTTTCAAGAGTGGTCTGAATATTCTGGGTCCTTTAAATTTCTGTAGAAATGCTGGAATCGGCTCTTAATTTCTCAAAAAAAAAAAAAGGAAACAAACAAAAAGGTAAGTTTTTATTAGGGTTTTGTTGACCCTATAAATCAATTTAGGAAAAACTGAAATCCAATCAATGAACATTTTATGTCTCTCCATTTATATAGAATTTTAAGTTCTTCACAAAGGCTTTGTAGAGATATCACATGCATTATGTTAAATTTGTTCCTAAATATCTTGGTTTTAGAAATGATTAAAATGGAATTTTTACATTTAAATCTTCAATTATTTGCTGGTTACATATAAAAGTAAATTAACTCTATATTAACCTTGGATCCTGTAACCTTGTAAATTCCCTCATTAGTTCTAATAGTTTTTTTATAGATTCTTTTAGATTTTCTACATGAAGTCATGTCACCTATGAATGAATTTTACTTCTTCCTTTATGAAATATATGCTTTCACTACTTTTACTTACTTTATGGCACTGACTAGGATGACCAGTAAAATGGTGAATAGAAGTGATGAAAACAGAGATGCTACTTTTTTCCCATCTTAGGGAGAAAACCATTAAGTATGAGGTTAGCCGTAGGCTTTTCAGATGTGCATTTTCTCAGATTGGGGAAATTCATTTCTATTCCTAATGTACTGAGAGATTTTAATATGATTTGATGTTGAATTTATCATATGTTTCTTCTGCAATTATTGTGAATGATTTTCTTAGTCAGATAGTTGAGAAGCACTGTCTTACAAGACTTTTCATGAGTTCTGGAAACCAAGGTCCCTGGAATCATCTTGTTCCTACCATTCCCCAACCTGATTGCTCAGCAACCTTTTTGTTCTCTAAACCATCCAATCCAGTAAATTCACTTTTTTGTTTTACGTTGACCATAGGTCATTATGTTGCATGCAAAGAACTATAATTGATACATATCATTCAATTTTTCTACAATGAACATGCTTACTTGTCCTAACATTAAAAAAAGCAACAACTACCATTTACAAATAAGGAGATCATCTATGACCTGGAGATACAGGAGGGAAGCTAGCATCAGGTATAGCTTATTGTCATGTGGCTGATATCATATGATATCAAAAAACATATATGGCAGACTATGTAGATGTTCGACATTTACTAAAAATCAAAGTTATTGTTTCAAAAAGATGACATAAAATGTCCAACCCCAAAGAATGTTTAAAACCATCTTATTCAACACCCTAGTACATTTTGTAGATGAGGTACTTGAGGCCCAGATACTAATAGTGTTTTGACAAACGCTACAGAGTCAGAAAATGCATTTTCTGGAGAATACGTGTAAATAATTTATTTTTTTTTTAGACGAGGCAACCCCTGGTTGACCTCACAGATTGCAAGGACTTTGTCAGTTTACAATCTCTTATTTTTATTTTTAATGCCTACAGTACCTGATCTTCCTAAAACAAACTTTAGAATTTATTTTTCATCTATATTTCAGATGAACATTTGTGTACATTATTATAATCTAGCCATTAGCTCCTATTTAGTATTGAGAAGAGGTAAACTTAAGCAAGTTTAGGAGAACTTACTTAAGTTCTAGGAGAATCTAGAGAATCTAGATTAACAGTTGCTGAACTAGGAGAATCTATATTAAAGAAGACTCAAACTGCCCTTTAACTTCATTTCTGGGATTAGAACTGGTTTTAAAACCAGGATTTAAAAAAAGTGTAGCTACAATTCTAAGAAGGGATGTTTACAACTGATAGAAAAGGTATTTATAAGGTGATATATTAAAAAATAGGTTCACGATACTTTACAGAATAGATTACGAGCTGCTAGAAACTAGAAACCAACCACAACATCAGAGTCACTTTCCCCCTACATAAATTTGTTGTTTGGCAATGATTATTTTCCCTATTTATGTTTCCTGTGTCTTTACCAAATTCCCTATCTCCACTCCAACATTTTTTTGTGGGGGAGGGGACTAGAAATCTATTAATATGTTTATCACATTAACTTTTATTAATTTTAGATAATGGAAAATTTGCTGACACACTATTTACCACGTTCTCATTAAAAAATACAAATGTGTTAAGATAACTTCCAAAAAAGCTAAGAAAGCATCAGTGCTTTCTGCCCTTAGTCTTTCTTCCACTTGTAATACCCTATCTTCATTTTGGGATCCTTTTGTTTATTTTCATTTTAGATGCTGCCACAAGTCTAAAGTCCTTCTCTTACCTTTCTACATCATCGCCATCTCCAACTCCCATGCCACTTTGTACCTCTCCTGTGGCCTTTACATATTTTAATCTTTGCCTCAAATCTTAATCCCACCTCAAGTATGGAAACAGCAGGAATAAATCTCAATTTTATAAACGCTGTAGTTTTTTTTAAGTGAAAGCTCAATAGTTAATTAAACGAACGGTGAATAATTTAGGATGATTTATAAATGGAAAGTAGGTTCAACACTTTAAAATGAAAATGTGCAAGCATTTTAAAAGCTAAATATGTACTATATCAGTTTATTAAAATTCCAGTAAAGCTCTATTCTGATTAACTCTACCTCGCTCTCTTATCCTGTTACCCATTTTTGTTTTCTTTTAGGCTCTAAGCCTGACATTAACTGTTCGCTCTTCACTGTATCCAGCGTTGGCACCTATTAAACTCTTAACAGGTGCTAACTGGTTTGGCGACTCGTAAGGAGAGGAAGGTAAAAGAAAAAAGACTGATTAGATTGGGTTATATTTCATGTGTTGAAAATTGGCGCGCGGGTTGCAGGGAGGATGGTCAGTCGTTGCAAAATTCAAAATGTTGCTTCCGGGGAAAATCAAATTTTAGGGTTCTCAGATTCCACTCCTAATTCCGCCAGTCTTCGCGATGGAATTTCAAAGACCACGTTTTCCTCTCTGTATTTGGATACCCTTCCTATCCCTGTGTCTGGCACATAGTAGATGATTTAAATGCACCTGTTGAATCCCCTTTTGCGCGGGACAACGAATTCAGGGGACAATTTCGCGTTAAAAAGGAAAAAAAAACTTCACTTAGAACCAACTACCTGGCTCGAGGTTTCCTTTTACTAACAGATCGCTGGGAAGGTGGAATGTAGATGCACTTAGTAGTGAAAATGTGTTGGCTTTTATGACAGCGCTCGCGCGCGCGCACACACACACACACACACACACACACACACGAGGATCACCCACAATGTCACACATTCACGGACATTCAGAGTGACTTTGATGCTAAGGGAGAGAATGTGCCACTCAGAAAGGCCCAGTTTTTGAGGTAGATGGGGATTATAAAACGGAGCGTTAATATTTAAAACGCGTTCTGAGTAATGAAAGGGTTACGCGCGACGGGCGCACTTGGCCCTTCTCGCGCTCCGTAGAAAGAGCTCCGCGGGCCTCCGCACGCCACGCCCCCGAGGGAAAGGACGAAGTGAGGCTGCCCGTGATGATGCCTGTTATGCGGTCCAGAGACGGGCAAAGCAGTCAGAAGTGTAGCAGTATCCTTGTCTCAGAAACACCTCGATCCGGAAACAAATTCTCTAGGCCCGGCACCACCGGAGACACCTCTTTTAAGGAGGGGAGAGCACATGCGCAAAGGGGTCCTGGGAAGCCCTTAAATACCGTCATGCGGTCGCGTACTGTCTTTTTCCCTGCCGCCGCGGAGTAGCGCGGAGGCGCGGCTTGGGGTGAGTTGAGTGACGCGAGGGTGGTGGTCATGGTGCACGTTTCATTGTATTTCGTCTGGGATTGGCGATGGATACTTGGGTTTAAAGTGAGTCTTTTAGTTAACTAGTGTCTTGTTGTTGTTTGTATTACAGTGTTTTCAAGATTCGGCTTCTCCCGTAACCCACCGTCATGGCCGAGGAAGGGTGAGCCCAGGGCGGGGATCGCGGTGCTAAAACGTTGGCCGCGGGACGGCTGCGTGGGCTCGGGGTCAGACGTGGCTTCGTAAGCGTATCGGACATCTCACTGATGATTGCTGAGAGCAAGGCGTTAGACCGTGTGCAGGAATTTGATCGTTTTGGTTTGTTGCATTTCAGCATTGCTGCTGGAGGTGTAATGGACGTTAATACTGCTTTACAAGAGGTGCTGAAGACCGCCCTCATCCACGATGGCCTAGCACGTGGAATTCGTGAAGCTGCCAAAGCCTTAGACAAGTACGTGTGTCAATTTCAATACTGTGGGTTGTTGGAACCGGAACAAAACTGCAGCCAAGGGAAGAAAGCGTGAAGTTCATGGTGTTAGCGCAAAGGTTCTGAATGGCATCCGTTCTACAGGAAACCTAGGAAAAGGTATCAGAATTCCGATCTATATAGCCCACTTAAGAGTTTGTGGGTTTCTGTTTGGAATGGGGATGACCAATTTTTAAAACTTCAGTGTTTGAATGATGACTCAAATTGTCGGATACCCCTTCACTCTTCTTATGAGTGAAACTTAAAAAGTCTGACAAACCTGTAAGTTGTGGGATTAATTTCACATCGAGATGAGATAGGAATTTTCATATGGTAATCTGCAAAACTAAATCAAGTTAAATTAATGGGATTTCAATTGTGGAAACATCTAGACTTGTAGATGAATTTAGTAAGTGAAATAGCTGTTGTAGAAATGTTAATATGGAATACTTGTAAATGTATTGAATTCAGTCTCTGGGTTGGTTACATTGGCAAAACTGAGTTACAAATCTTTGACTTCAATTTAAAGTCACTTTAAGGGTTTCTAAGCCAGATATATTTGTCAGTTCAATAAACTGGTGTAGATTGAGTTGAATCCATCGGAAACAAGACTTGATGGAAGTACTTCCTCTCAGGTCTTGGTGTGAGCCCTGAGCCCCTTGCACTATTTGGCAGTGCTGCACAGTATTAAGTCTGGGCTACCAAGAAGTGAGAACTCTGATCTAGTTTGTTTCACATAATTATATCCAGTGTAAGACTGGCTTGCAAGGGCATGTTTTTGTTTTGGTCATGAACTAGTTCCCCTACGTAAACATTGGTATAATTGAATAGTTAGTGTTTCCATAGATGAATCTGATGAATGTGTATAACTTGTCATCAAACTAGAGCAGTTTTGTTCATTAATGGTTTTGCTGCTTGTGTTTTGTCAGTGTAGCCAGTACTTAAGACAACTTCCCTTGTAAAGTGCAAGAGTACTGGACTTAAACCTGAGTTTTTTTCTGTTGGATTTTGTATTTCAGGCGTCAGGCCCATCTGTGTGTGCTTGCATCCAACTGTGATGAGCCTATGTATGTCAAGTTGGTGGAGGCCCTGTGTGCTGAACACCAAATCAACCTAATTAAGGTAAGTTACCTGTCTAATTTGACTTATCTAAACTGCTAAGAGATACTTTAATAAAAATTGGGCCAATGTGTCAGGATTAATGTAGTCTCGTGATTTTTGTCATACTACAGCAAATTTGTAAGGTTGAGCTTATTGCTTCCTTTAGGTATGAAAAACATAACATTAGCTTGAAACCGTTGGCTATGCTAAAGGTAGTTATAGAGCAGACATTTTATTTCTGTAGTAGTAAATGATAATTTTGATGTTGATAGAGAACAAAACTGAGGATGGAATCAGTTGATCTTGGTGCTGTACATGATGACAACTGGCTCCCTCTACTGAACTGCTATGAGGAAACTGCCATGTCACCCTATCTGACTACAGCTACCTTTTGGATTTGATTTATTGCTAGTAGCATTAATGCCTACTAATATAGTGAATTTTAAAATTTTCCTCAATAGGTTGACGACAACAAGAAACTAGGGGAATGGGTAGGCCTCTGTAAAATTGACAGAGAGGGAAAACCCCGGAAAGTGGTTGGTTGCAGTTGTGTGGTGGTTAAGGTAAGTCAGTATTTATTTTTGGAATGAAGGTTATGCTGGGTAACTCTGTATTGAATCTACATCAAGTCAGGAACCACCTAAAATTGATTCTCAACAGATTTAAAAAACATTTATCTGCCTTTCACAAAAGGAAAAATCCATAATTTAAGCCGGCCAATGAATCTGCTTACCTGAATGTGTTTCTGCAGAAATATAGAGGAAGCTGGCAATAGTAAAGCCATGTTACGAGCCTTAAAGACATTGACGTCATTAAGGTCCCTGAAAATGGCAACAAGAAATTTTAATGATGAACCATTTTCAGAAGATGAGTTAAGTTTTTAAAGCTTCACTGTAGTTAGTGCTAATGACTTTGTGGAATTTCTAAATGTTAGTAAAAATCCCATATGACTTTTTTTTTTAGGACTATGGCAAAGAGTCTCAGGCCAAGGATGTCATCGAGGAGTACTTCAAATGCAAGAAATGAACAAATAAACTTGGCTTTGGTTTTTCATCTCTGGGTTATTTTTTTAAAATTTTTTTGTGGCACCATAAAATAAGGTTCCTGTTAGTGAAGGACAGAAGATAATCATTGCAAAATAACTGGAAGCATGCTGTTTGTTTCCTCTTTGGTTTGTAAATATAAGCTTAATCCCAACCAGCAGTTAACTGCAGTACTGGCAATTAAACAGTGGTTAAAGCAGAGATAGGCTTAACAGTAGCCTGTTAGTTGATGGCTAGGATTTCTTGGGGTGGACATTTATAATGACTATTGGCCCGCCTAGAACCTGTAGAAATGACCTAAGGCTAGTTAAGTGTGGGTGTTAAAAAAGTTAGGATCTTACGGTTGGGTGGGTCAATAGAAAAGTAAAAAGGTGGGTAGGTTTGCATTTAGGCTATGGACACTAGAAGATACACGCTGTCCAGGAGCGCTTATAAACATGCCCTTTAGGAAAGATCAGTATTTTCACTGACGTAGATGTTAGGTGCCAAAGCAAGGTGAATGCTCTTAAGAATTCAGCAGGGAGAAATGGTGATCTATGTGTTTTTGTTTTAGGATCAAGTCGGCTATTGTATGAGTGAAATGTTGAGCCAAATAAGACTAATAGAAGTCTTGTATTTCTGGTAAATCACCAACTGCATGCAGTACTTTGAATTTCTCTACCCTGTTGGCCAACCTTCAACCTTATTAGAGCATATATTATGAAGCTGAATTTGACCAGATTTGGTTTTGAATTCTCAATTTGTATCCTGTGTCTCTGCATTTTGAGAATTTACAGATCTTATGCTCGTGACCAAGATCTGCCTTTAACACACAGCAGCCTCAGATAACCCTAAAGGCTGGTTACCCTTAGCATAGTATGCACTGGAGTGAATGGCCTCAAGTATAAGCTCTAGAACTCAATGTAGTTAAAGTATGTGGATAGATCCCTTAGATGGTGTGTAGTTTGGGATTGCTACGGTTGAATGCCAACCTGTGCTCTTTTCAAAGATTTTGAGTCCTATCTGGCACTTAGGTGGTGAGGCAGTAGCAAAAATACATTGTAAACCTTTGTTTTTATAGTCTGAGAAATTCTATAATTCCAGGTAGGGAAAATAGCTATTTTTGATTACAACATTTGGTGTATTTCCTTTTTGTTTTCCCACTCACAAGCTTTTTTTTTTTTTTTTTTTTTTTTTTTTGAGATTAGGGCAAGGGACTATTGCCTCTTGCTACTGACTTTAGCATTGGCATCTCTTAAAGGAATTTTCCACTCATAACCTTGCTGCCACTCAAGTACTACTAAACTGTCCATTCCCCATAATTGTCTGCAAGATAGTCTCTGTCCTCATTCACTTTTAATCTTTTCTGGCTCTTGGCCCCTGCTAAAATAATGGTCACCAAGACTTTAACGGTCAAATCCAATATTCAGTTTTTGTTTTGACTTCTCCAGGCATTTAAAAATTTTGTCCATACTTAGGCCTCTGCCACATTCTTCCTCCAGTCTTCATTCTCACTGCTCACCATTGTAATAGTTCCAGAGTTTAGGCTGTGGTCCTGTTTCTCTGGCTTTCTGGGACATAGTCCTACTAAAGCTTGCATTAGAGAATCCTGTCCTTTCCATGTGTGTTCCTTTGTTTTGGCTTTTATCAGCCCAAGACTAATGCAAGAACATCGGTTGGTACCTTAAATTTTGTATTCCTCAAAGTGAACCTAATTTTCCCTATAATGTATGTGCCTAGAGGAAGGGAAAGCTATTGAACAGCTAGTGTAGAGCAGGCTCTGCATCAAGTGCTTAACATCCAATATTTCTACCAATTTCCCAAGCCATGGACCACAAGTGTCCTCAACTCCTACCTCTACCTTGTCTTTCAGCTGTCATGCACATCCAGATCATAATAGCCTCCCAACTTCTATACTATGGGTCACTACTAACTTTGATCTCAGGGTTGTAAATAAAGTAGTCATACTTTTCTTCTTCACCCCTTATTGCCTGGCAATATACTTGTCCTCAAAATCTAGATCAAACAATTTTAACATTTGAGGCTTGTCTCTGTATCTTAGGTGGGATTCACAAAGGAACCTGTCCAAGCTGAAGTGCCAGGGCAGATGTCTTTTTTTTTTTTAATTGGGAAACTGATAGTTTCGAGAAATCAGTTTCCATATGTGCTTAGTCTTGGTGACATCCCACATGTACCCAAAGTGAGGTAAATCTAAGCCAAGCAATTGATGTTTTTTTCCTACCATAGTGAGACATGCATTCCTATATACTTTATAAGAAATCTCCAAGCCAAACGTTCCATTTTCTTTCAGTTCTTAACTCTTATTTTTGCCTGGTCTTGATTTTACCAAGATTTCTATCATGTGCTTATGGTAACTCACTTTAAGTGTTTTAAAAAATGAACAAGCACATAGGAAAATTATAAAAAGGCTGATTTTTGCCGCTGTCTTAATTGTCCATCTTTAACTGGATTGTTGAAGCAATGGGGGACTTTTTGGGAGTTATAAACTAGAAAAGTATAGAAATATGTAGTCTTACTAAAGATTAGTCTAACTCTGAAAGTGGAACTTATTTTTTTTTTTTTTTTTGAGTATACATAGACTTGGACTTGAATATGTTGAGCACAAGCAAGCCTATACCTCTTGCATTCCAAAGACTCGGGAGGGAGGAGGAGATTTAGCCAAGGCTGAGGATGGAGCAGGCTGATGGCAAGAATGATGTCATTTTCTTCTCAGCCAGCATCAGCCCAATCCACAAGCCAGAAAAACACCCCAGTAGTAAGTTCCTGTAAGAGCAGTAAAGGCACCAGGGCTGGGCTAAGGAAGTGTACCCAAGGGAGGCCGCCAGGTGCTCTCATCCTGTAGAGAACCTGCTGGATGAAGTGTAAATTACTGCTGGTGGCCAAATGCTAGAAGCGATTGAGGTCAAAGTTGATTAACCTTACATAGGGTGATGAGGTATTTTAGAACATGTGCTACAAAATACAGGCGTATTTTACAGAGATTGCAGATTAGTTCTAGAGCACTGTAATAAAGCAAGTTTCAAAAATGTTTTGGTTTCCTAGTACATATAAAACATGCTTATACTCTAGTCATATAAGTGCAGTAGCATGTTTAAAAAGAACGTACATACCTTGAAAAATATTACTGGAAAATGGTAACCATATCTGAGCCTGTTGGAAAAGTGCTGATAGTCTTGCTTGAGGCAGGGTTGCATTAGTGAAAAGCACAGTATCTGCAGAGCACAGTAAAGCAAAGCGCAATAAAGAGGTATGCCTGTACTGGTTGACATCAATGTTCAGAAGAACTGGAACCTGAGCTCTAGACAAAAGTAAATGACAAGTCCTTTATAAAAAATGGATTACACTTCAGATAGCATAAAAACACCTATATTCAAACTGCTTTGTTGGAAATGAGATGTTTCAGTTTATCTAAAACCCAGAGCCTAATCACAGTCTGACCTGTTAAAGTTGCATTACAATCTGACTTTTGCTCAAAAGGCTTAGAAACAAGAGAGGGATCCTAAGGATTCTTAACCCCCACTAAAGGGGCAATTTTCTAAACTAGTTTGCAGGAAACAAACTGAAGAGTATTTCTCTACTTTTTTCTTTTTCTCCATATTCGTTGACCACCTTCCTAATTTTATTTCCACAGCAAGTTGGCTTTGAGGAGGGAATGCATCACAGAAGAGAGCAGTGATTTTATAGGTAGAAACATGGTCTCACGTTCCCTTATCTCTGTGAATTGAACGGAGTTGTGAAGCATGGAAAGGTGGTGGCCTTAGTGATCATCCTGTGGCCCTGTCAACCCAGGAGGTTTCGTTAATCTTGTATTTTTTGATAAAGGGAGAGAAAAATTGTAAAGCATGAATTCAGAGTGCTTTTAATTAAGAGAACACATTTATTGACCAATTACAGATGAAAGGATGGTTATAGCTGTAAATATATCACAGCTATAAATACCTTCATTGATTGAAGGATAAAATGTAAAATGTACATTTAAACAAATGGAATATTATGGTGCCATAAAAATGGACAATATAGGACATTTGTTAATATATTTTTAAAGCAATATTCATAATGTCCAATAGGACCACTTTTTTTTTTTTTTTTTTTTTTTTTAATATAAGGGTCCATGCTGGCAGAGAAGAGAAAGGATATACATTAGGTTTTAACAGTTTCTGGAAAGGTGGGTTTTGGTTTTTTGCTTGTTTTTCTTTAATCAACATGTATTGCTTTTGTCATAAGAACATTATTAATTAAATGAAATTATAATGCAGGACTTCTTGGAGTTAATTTTAAGTACCATTAATATAAAAGTTTTAAAAAGTGCTACATTTTGTGAACAAGTAGATTTACTTGCTTAGTAAAATTGTAAGAGACAGAACAGCTTAAAAAGACTGAATTCAGACCTAGCCAGCAGAGGGCAGTAAGAAGCTGGTACCTGGTGAGAGACTTTTCTGGAAAACTTGAGGATAAGCAGTTTCTACAGCAGATTCCCCTTAGGAAAAGATTCTTCTCCCACTCTTTAAAGGTTGTTTTAAATCTCTCACTCTTTAAAATTAGTATACCATTTCTGGTTGCATTTTCTTTTGCCTTGATGTTGTAGAATCCACCCCACCTAGCTGGTGAGATTGTTTCAGCATGTCCTTGGGTTGGTTGTCAGCTGAGTTGATGTGGTTATTTTATATACAACTAGGAAACAAACTCTATGACATTTCTAGAGGATAAGGTTTTGATCTGTAATAGTAAATTTTTTTGTTAGGCTCATTCTCTTAAACAGTATTGAGAATTTTCCTGGATTTATCTGAAAACCAAAAGATGTCAGAGCAGGCCTCTTGGCAAATGGTCATAATTTGGAGAGTATCAAGGAAACAGATGTGCTTTGGAGATTATAGTCTCTGCAGAGGAGCTCCATGGAAGCACTGATTTTGTGCTGTGTCTCTGGTGCCTGGCTTGGTGTGGTAGGCACTCAAATATTTTGTTGGATGACTAGATTTGACCTACCTATTTAGTTATTTAATTTGTGGGCTTTCTCCTCAGGCTTAAACTTCCCAGCCTCTTTTGACACTTGAATTTCTCATGTTCCCTTTTTTTTTTTTTTTTTTTTGGCAACAAAAGTGAAATTCTCAAGTTGGGTCTCTTTTTAGACTAGAATGGTGCCAAGCTGTCTTAACTTCCCTTCACTCCAACGCCACTCTAGGGAGCAGGGCAGAGAAACATATCCTATCACAATATGGGGTACATAGCTCTAAGAGTCTGAAAAAATAATTTTAAAAGCTATTTTGAGACCTGGGAATAGTAAAAAGCATGTGAATTCAAGGAAACTTTTTACACTGCAATAATTTCTTTTTGAAGCCTATTTATCGAGACACATGCCAACAGCACAGTATTGTACAAGTGATGTGAATTAAACCTTGCACAAATGTAGTATTTGTCTTTTTATTTTTCCTTCTCTCAACAGCCCTTAGCTAAAATTTACAAACGAATATAAAAATCCTGTTTGTACCTGGTTGGCTTGTTAGAGAAAAATACTGAGTAAAAGGCCTGTGATATTTCACAGTGCTGCCACCAAGTTAAAGGGAGCAAAATGCACATAAAAAAATAATAAATATGAGATCCATAAGGGGAAAATAAAATATTAACATAAAAAAGTCTACAAATTAAAAACCTTGTCTTTTGGATTTGATAGACTTGGTGAGTTTTGGGGGTCAGCAGATGTTTTGTTAAGTAGGTGCATGTTGTGTCTGGGAGGTATTTACCCACATGCGGTACATAAAGTGCTGCAGTTTCGCCATTACTTCAGGAGGGACTGCATGTATAACTTATATGAAGAAATCAAACCCTTTTCTATCCTCACCCACAACCTGCATTTTGAAATAAAATCATCCAGTTTAAAACGTTATATTCCAAATTTCTGTCATGTAAAACGTCTAGAAATTGTACTCTAAAATAAACATGAAATGGTAACAATGTGAACAATGCTAAAGTTCAGAAGTGGAATTTAGACCCCTATGTGGAAAGAGAACAATGTATATTAAGTCGTTTAGACAGTTAACCATGATCTAGGCATAAAAACATGCTTGTTATTACCTTTACTGTTGCAGAGTGTTGTCATGTGAAGTGAGTCTTACTCAAAGCATTCTGGGTTGCATTGCTACCATCTGGAGTGCTAGGTAATAGAATGCAGGACAGATGTAAGTTTAGCTAACATTTAGTTACACTTTGAAACTATCCTGTTGGGTAGCAGTAAAAATGAAGAAAAGGAATGAGCTTATCTTCAAAGAAAGTTCTATGTTGCAGTAAAACTGCTGAGTGTTTCTCCTGTCCTGGCAGTGGGCAACAACAGGACCTTTGATGAAGCAGAAACTTGCCTGACCAGTGATCCCAGAACCTTCTAGCATAGTGACAGTTTGAAAGTAAGTGTTCTGTTTATTTGTGGCAAATGAAGGTAATATTTTTAAAGCAAGCCTTATTTCTGGGAAGAGGGGGGAGAGAAGAAGAAGAGAAACAAAAAGGGAAAGAGACAGGGAGAATAGGGTGGGGGAGAAAGAGAAAAAGGGAGAGAAATGTGTGTTCAGGTTATAAATTAGTACCAAGAATAGATTTGTTTATTCTACACTGATTATTTTCTTCTGTCCAAAAAATGGGAAAATGTCAGCATTTACCTTTGATTTTGGAAGGTCAGCGATCACTTAATGTTATAAATCCTTAGTTGAAAATAAGTATAAATGAACTGAATGACTATATTGGCTGACTGGTTCTGCTTTTATTGCATTGGATATAACTCCAGGAGTTGTTTTCCCTGGTAATCACAGACAATCTTAACCAAAATGTTATTTTATTGAAGTGAAAGTGTTCGTAATCATTGCCAGTCCCCAGACTTGTACTAGAGTATTGAAAATTTTTCTCAGCAACAAAATAAAAAATTTCATCCTACCTGTACTGTTTAGCTATTATCTTCCTTGTATTTGAATTTGGAAATTAACCAGTTTGGATGTAAAATGCAAACTCTTATTTAAGGGAAAAAATACATTTAATAACATTTCTATTGCTTAAACTGGAAAACAAATCAAGCAAAAATTCTCCAAAATATAAATAAAAACAAACAAAGCCCCTATATAGAGTTGAGTGGAATAGCATGTCAACTCTTCCTTTTATCCCTGTAATTCTATGATTCTTGATTTCTGCCTTGATATCTTGGTAATGAGAGTTAAACAATTGTGCAAAGAAATAATAGACTTTTTTGTTAATCCTAACATTTTACTATCTTAAGAAGTTCCCAAATTACTTTTGAAGAGCATCTACCAGGAAGGGGCTCTTATGTGATTCTGGACTCTAAGACTTTTTAGTGTAAAAAAAAAAAAAGTATTTCTATAATATCTATCACAAACACCTCCTCAAATTAGCTTATTGCTAAGTGATACAAAATTTAGGGATTTAAAACAATTATAGTGTTCTACATAATGACACAAGTGATATTCCTTAATACAACACCTAAAGTAATCATTAATGGCAATTTTAAATTATTTTTAGAGAGTCAGTGGTTACCGGTTGTGTTATTTTCTTAAAGTAACTATGTGAGCTGACCAAAATGTGACTTTACTACTTTCTTCCCATATTTTTGGAGAATATGCCCCCTTTTGCCTAGAGAGAATTAGGCCAGAAGATTAGGCCAAGATTTTCACGTTGCAGACTCTGCTTGCAGATAAAACCTGAGAAATGATCCCATTTGCACATTTGGGTAAACTGACTGATTATAGGATTTATCATTTTGATGATCAAAATATTCTGTCTTTAATATATGTAGAAGCAATATGCTTTGGAAATTGATATGGGTATATTGGTGAAGAACATCAGTGAAAGAGGAACATAAACTTACTATGAGTCTCAACACTTTTTAGAGCCTGAAAATAAGAGTTGGTTTACACAAGAGGTGTGTACAGATGCGGAAGAATGTTTATACAAAACTAAAATGTACAAGCATAATTTTCACAGGATATCACTTGCAATGCTCTGCACTTTGAGTTTCTGCAGTATTTTCCTGATCTGCACTGATTCCATACTATCCACATTAACCACGGTGATGCAGAGTGGTGCAGTTCCCAGAACTAGGGATCTATAGAAGACCCTCAGTACACAAGTGAACTAACAGGTCCAAGGACGTGTCTAAGGAAAAGGGAAGAGAGCTATTTGTCTGGAAGAGTGAGTGAAGAAAACCTGCCTTAGAGTATATGAGAGTGTATTTTACAAAAGATTACAGCTGGCTGCTTTGTTTGCCATTAAATAAAGTAAATAAATTAGTCTTAATTTTCAGAAGCACTTTAAACAAAAGGGGATTGGATTTTTTAAAAAATAATCCTGGATTAGGTATTCATTCTTCTGAGATGATAGTTGGCAGAGTGTTGCTAATGTTTGCAGAGAAAAGCCTGCCTCTTAAGGGTCTCCTTAAAGTGAATGAGTGTAAGACTTAGATTCTCATCCCAGACTGGAATACAATTCTGCTCTACAAAAATTTGGAGATATAATTGCATCAAAACACCAGTGTTCTTGACTTAAAGCAATAACAAGAACAAAGGAAAAACTTTTTTGAAGATATGGAACTTTTTGATTTTCAGATTCTGAAATTTAGAGATGAAAAGATACTTTTGAAAAGTTCTTTTGTTTCCTTGTATCTGTGCTTCAGTAAAATTCCAAAATGAGACTAATTTCTGTTGTTAGCTTTTGCTTTTCACTTCTTCTCTGAGTGTTTCTAAATTTGGAATTGTTGGAGAGAAATAAATTTCCTGAGAACACTTTAGCGAATATTAAAATTCAGTACACAATTGTTATTTTCATTACCTTAAAATGTTTTATTTATGTTTACATTGTGCAAAATAGGTTTGAAAATTAGTTTATATGATTTTTCTTGATTCAGAAAAATCAAGAGGACTACCAATTTAATGTTTAGATAAAAACTCCAAAACTAACAGAATTATTATGGCATTGCCATTTTAAATAAAATTGCTTTAAATCTACTAGCTAAAAATATATATAAAAGCCATAGTCTCTAGTTCGGAGTTTTATCCAATTCTACTTTGCATTTCATTTCTTTTGAGGGTAATTTCATTACATTCTATGCAGTGAACAGGAGATGGCAGCATTACTTCAGCCGTTCCAAAAGAAGCTCGAACTAATCCCTTCTAAAAAGAAAAGGTTGGGAGAAGATGGAGTGTAGAGCTCTAGCAGCAGGTGCTACAGTGTGTCTATCAAACGGGATACATAGGAAACAAATGTGAAATAAAACTATTTAATGCCTCTGAATGCTGCAGATTTTTACGCATATTTTCCAGTGTAATGGCCCCTTTTCTTGTAAAAATGAAATGGGTCAGATGTTGAGATTTTTACAGGATTTAGAAATCTGTGCATACCTAACAAAGAACTTGGCTCTACAGCTGTGGGATTTTTTATGGAATAGTAATTTTCTAAGAATATAAGACAGTCATCTTCCTTATTCTCAAATTTCTAAGCAGATTTTAATAATAAGCAACCTAGATCTCAGATCAATAAAAATGCATATGTGCAACTGAGCTACTACTGTCTGTTTTGTGACAATATTAGCACAGGAGAGAAAAGATTAGATTGGTAAATCCATCTAGCTTCAAAGTCTCAAGGATTCAACTTCTTTTTGATACCTCTCCATGAGGAGGCAATTTCCAAGGAATACATACCTGTAATATGCAACCTGGATGTATTTTACTGAAATACTTTAAAAATATATATCTGTAAATAAATTTATATTTGTTATGTGTATAAAAAACTTATTCTTTCTTAGCTTTCTTTAGGAAATTTAACCACCTATTGGAAGGGTACCTGGAGAATCAAATTTATTGTTTTAAGGAAAAAGGAGAAAATGAAGGTCTAAATAGAAAGTTTTCTTGCTACCTATCTTAGGTCCTTACCGTGGTTAAGAAAGAAAAGAGTCAAAGGATTATTTTAAATTAAATGTTGCATTCCAGCCTTTACCATCATATTACAATTCTGTTCTTAGAAGTTTGAGATCTTTTCCCATACTCTACCATTATAACATGAATTTCTGTTGTTCCTTTTCATTAATCTTTAAGCTTTAATTTATTCATGTCTGCATATAATTTGCTTTGGGCAGTGCTCGCTTATTATTTTTTTCTTTCTTTCCTATTTTGAGAAAGCAACCCTTCTCTAATGGCATAAATTTGACTTGTGTGTACTAAACAGAACATTTTATTAATATAACTTTTTTAATTGAAATCCTGGGTTAACAAATACATAAATATAGCTTTTATGGGTTCACCAGAAACCCAAAGGTGAGCCTGAAATTTAGTCGACCACTTGGCAGCTTGTATCACTGGCAGGGCTACTATATCAGAAATAATGACTTGAGTGTGAGTTCGAATAAATGAAAACCATAGATATTTAATCATAATGCAGTCAGAGGTTTATCCTGGCCTCTATAAATAGTAGGAAGGGAATATCTGATCTTAAAACTTGTTTCACCTTTTGGCTTTAATATGTTGGGTCTCCTCATTAAATAATTGTGAACAGAGACACTGGTAGTAATTTTCATCCCTTTTGACATACAAAGAACTTTAAAATGGGTTTTGACAGATTTTTGGTGTGTTTGTAGGGCCAACCACTGGGCATCAGATTGCTTAGTAGAGATTGTCATGTTCCTACCAATCCATTTGAAAAGTGATAACTCGGAGAGGGAAGTGCAATGGCTTAAAATTCTGAGGCGGGGGGAGAGAAGGGGAGGGGAGGGAAGGGAGGAGAGGGGAAAGGAGGGGAGAGGAAGGGAGGGGAGGGGAGAAGAGCAGAGACTTGGTATGAATCCTGGCTTTGCCAGTTAGTGATTGTGAGATGCTAGGGGAGTCATTCAGTTTATATAAACACCATTTTTTTCCCTCCAAAATAGGAATACTAATACTGTTTTGTAGTATTTTTGTGAAAAGTAACTGAGATAATATATGTGACATGCTTAGCCCAGTGTCCAGAATATAAATAGTGGTGGTTGTTATGATGATGATACAGAAAATCAGATTATTTTATTTATTTTTTTGCAAAGCCCTAACCTATGTAAAGATAGTTTTAAAATCTGTTAAAAACAAGGATATCCCCTAAGGAATAGGTTATAACTTTTAGTTAACAGTACTTGAGACAATATATTTGTGTAACCTTTTCAGAAAAGTTTTATAAATAGCTTTCATGGGCCATGGACTTTATTAGGGTCCCAGTCCTAAGGGTTTTATAGAAGCTGATCTAAAGATTATTTAGACAGATTATAGAAAATTGTTCTGCCCAGTGGGAGTTTGTCTGTTCAGATCCTTGCTATTGACTTCAGCTCTCAACTGTGGCTTTGTGCCTCCATAGATAGCATGCATGTTAAGAGCGTGGCCATTTAGAACTGGTATTCTGAGAAGCAGTTCCCAAAGAGGACATTCATTTTTGTGCACTATTTAACATAATATGTTACTTTTTATTTCTGTAGAATTTTTTTTAATTTAAAAAATAAAATGAGTTTAAATATTTTCAAAATCTATGGCTTTTGCCTTCAAAGCTCTTTGATATTGGGTCCTTTGTGTTTCTTTCAATTACAATTTAGGTTTTTGAGCAATGAGCCACAATTTTGAGCCAGAATCAGGATGAGGGAGGAATGATGGCGATCTGAGATGAGAGGAGACATCCAGGAGAGTGACAGAGTGAATGGACAAAGCATGTGGTCCCATATCCCCTTCAGCTACTGTCCCCATTTCTCAATTTCTATTTACAGCAGAACTCCCCAAAAGAATTGTTTATAATCACCATCTTAAGTTCTACTTCGAGTTTATCTTGAAACCACTCCAATCAGATATTCACACACAAAATTCCTCTGAAACTTCTTTTGTCAATGTTACTGGTGAATTGCATGTTAAACTTAATAGACCATTCTCAGTCCTTAGCTTCTTCACTTTGCACTAGCATTTGACAATAGATCACACCCTCCTTTTTTGAAATGCTTTCTTTGTCTTCTAGGACACTCTACCCTTTTGTTTTTTGGCTGTTTCAGTGACTCCTCCTTCTTGGTCTGCACTGCTAATTCTTCATCCTGTCTCTGACCTAAGTATTGGAGAATTCAGGTTTCATTCTGGATTTCTTCTCTATATACTCTCACTCTTGGTTGTCCCATCCACATATATGTGGACAGCTTCCAAATTTATCTTTCTATCACAGACCTTTCCCCGGACTCTAGATGAATATATGCAACTGCCTACTTGACACCTCTGCTTGAATGTCTAGCAGGCTTTTCTAGCAAAACATTTGATCTTTCCTCAAAAAAATTTATTCCAGAAGTGATTCCTCCACATTGCAGTAAATGACAACTTTGTTCCTTAATTTGCTCAGGCCAAAAAACTTGGGAGTTATCCTTGCCCCCTCTCTTTCTCAGCAGATCTGTGTGTTTCTACCTTTAAAATATAGTCACCATGTGATCTCTTGCCTTCATTGTTTCCATTCTGGCCTAAGTCACTGTTACTCTCCCACTTGGACAGCTGCTTTCTCTATTGACTCTCGACAGTCTGTTCTCCTAAACAGCAGCCACAATGATCCTTTGAAGACTTAAATTAGATCATTTTACTCTACTCCTCTGTTCAAATTTTCTAGAGGAATTTCCATCTCACTCTAGGTAAAAGCCAGTCTTTCAAATGAATTACAATGCACTATGTGATCTGACTCTGCTACTTTATGATTTTTCTCCCACTTTCTTCCCTCATCCACTTTGCTTAGCCACACTGGTTCCCTTGCTGTTCTTTGATAATAACAAGCATACCCCTGCCTAAGGACCTTTCTATTTGCTATCTTGTTTGCATAGAATCTGTTTACCTTGCTTCTTTCGTCTGCTTACCTTGCTTTTTCATCTTCCTCAAGTTTCTGCTCAGAGGATACTGTAAGGAATTCCCATGATCATCGTATTTAAAATAGAAACCATTCTCCATATTAGGACTCCTTTCTCCTCCAGTTTCTTCTTTAATTTGTTTCTGTACCACTCATTGCCATCTGACACCCTATAGTTAAATTACTTATTTGTGTATTATGTATCTTTCTCTACTAAATTTTGATTTTCATTTTTATAAATTGGGAGATAAGGAAGGACTTTCTGAAGAAGTAATTTTTGAACCGATGTATGGAAGAGGAAGGATAGAAGCTAAATAGGCCAAAAGAAGAGAAGATTCTTCTAGGCAAAGGAAAAAACACATGCAAAGGTTTTCCTCATGAGGGAGAAAGCATGGTGAGAACACGGGATTAATGAGGCCCTCATTTCCTAATATTGGACTTCTCCCTGTAGGCTGAAATGGCCACCAGAGCTCTCAGACTCAGTTCAACACAATGGTGACCAGAAAGTAACTGTGTTAGTCTCTCTTGTTCCAAGTTCAAAAATTCCAGGGAAAGACTTTGATGAACCTTCTTGGCTCAGGGGAATGGGAAGGCAGGAAGGCTGGGGTTTTTAGTCTGAGGCTCCATGTTGGTTTGCCCTGATCCTATATAATGATAGGGTAGTTCTTCCTGCCTCCAGAGGTAGAAACAGCTTTCTACTATTGCTAGTCCTGGGGTCCTATATCATTCTTTACTGCTTCTCCAAACCCTCCTTACTTTTTTGTAATCAATGCCTTCATGATACTCTGCTTAGTTATCTAATCTGAGTGTGCTATTTATTTTCCACTGGGACCCGGATTGATATAAGGACATAGGGGAGCAATTTATGTACCAATTCTATAAAGGTAGAAGTATTTTCAGGAGAAAATCTGACATTTCACCTGTAAGGAGACAGCAGCAAGCTGGGCACTCAGGAGATCAATAGACATAGTTTTTTTTAAATGTATATGCATTGATTTTGCAGTTGTATTTGTGAGTATGCACAGTGCTCATGGACTGAATGTAAAGAATAAATTATTGTTCTTTATTATTATGTTAACTTTGTATAGCACCTAACAAAAGGCTTTGCATATTGAAAATGCAAGCATTGGTTGAATGAATAAATAAAAATTGATCTAAAAAATAAGCATAAACCACCAGCATATTAATATATTAACACTTTTGCTCTCAGTTTTATGTTTTACTATTTGTTGTTTTGATTGGGATCTATTGATATTAATTGTCAATTATTAAACCTGTCAATGAGGTATAGTGAGCATCTGTTTACTTTGCTAATAGTTAATTGCTGTGATTTCAAACATCTTTTGGTTCGAACCCTAAAGGAGTTACAGAAAAATATTAATTGTTAATCATTAATATGTAAGTGGTGACTTGTGTGTGTAAATACACAAACGAGATACTCATGTTGTCAAGTTACTTCTTATTTCTAATTTGGATCCTGTGTTTCTGGGGCCATTTCTAATCGGAGCAAAAGTATAGATGACAGAGCAGTCCAATGCCTCCTTTGGATGAACAAGGAAAGACATATCCAGGTGGAGAATAACTACCATCATCTTTATGTATTTATGCATTTACATAGTAAAGAATTCCATTTTAAGTCGAATTACTATAATTTAATTAGTGTGTTATAGTTGTTTCAAAAGCTAATTTTGTGCCGTCTGTAGTCATTAGGTAAGAGAAAAATTAGAAAATATTTTTCATATGTTAGATTTGTATGTAAATTTAAGTGCAGCTTTATGCCTGAGCACTGGGCTCCCATAGAATTTTTCACATACTGTATAATAAAAGTCTGCAATCTGATACCTCACACATCTCCATTAACCTCTGACATTGAATTTGCTCTATTCTGATTGTTTTTTCATTGATACAAGTGTTCGGTGAAGAATTAAGGAGCTTTCCTTCATAAATGTTTTGTTTGATTTACAGCATTTTGGGCTGTGATATTTCTGGTTAGAATATTTTACTGTTTAAATCTTTAAAGGAAAAAAAAAAAACATTAGTTGAATTCCCAAAGGATAATGTGCATCAGTTCTTTGTTAACCCCTTTGTTCAGACTTATTATTTCAGCCTCCAAAATGTGTTTTTACTAACATAATAGCGTGATAAATGCAAAAAGTGTGTGCATGGTTTAAAAATTTGGAAATGCTTCTACATGTTGCTTTTATACTAGTTGGCTTACTTTTCCTATAATAGTATTTCTATTCCATATCTACCATCCCACAGGTTTCTGAAAGGTAAGCATGAACTGTGTGGGAATTCTAGTTTTGGATTTAAAAGCTCGAATACATGGCAGACAGTTTACTCTTGTCTAATTCAGTTCTCCAACTTCTTTCCGTGTAAATAGACACCAGTTTTGCTTGTATTCCTTTGAATTTTTATGTGTGCTTCTGTTACTTAATAGTACATAAAACTTCCAGTACAAAAAAACATAAAAACAGAATCACTTCCTTTTCTCAGGTACTTAGTTGTGAATCACTAAACTACAGTACCATCACTGAGACAGTCTACATCACTAAGACAGTTTACCCCTTTATGTTCTGTATCTGCTCTTTCCGATATGACAGCCAGTAGCCACATGTGGCTGTCCAGCACTTGCAGTGAGGCTAGTTCAAATTGAGATGAGCTCTAAGTGTGCAAAATACACAGGATTTCCAAGACTTAGTACAAATAAAAAGAGTATAAATCATCTTTTTAATAATTTTTATATTGATTATGGAAATGGTAATATTTTGGGCTTATTGATTTAAATAAATTATTTTATTAAGCAGTTAAAATGTATTATTAAGAAATTTTATTTTTCTCTTGTTTAAATGAGGCTATTAGAAAATTCTTTGTAAAGTGTGGCTACCAGAAAATGTGGCTCACATTCGTGACTTGTGTTATATTTAGATTAGACAGCACCATTCAACATTGATCTTTCTTAAACCTGGTTACCCATCAGAAACATCTTGGAAACCTTATAAGTTTTCTAACCACCTCCCCGCACCCCCAATCCTCACCCCCGGTTTCCTGGGTCCTACTCCAGACCTACTAATTCTAAATATGTGGGTCTTAGGAATCTGTACTTTTAGAAAGCTTTCTTGGTAATATTGAGGCTGCCAGTGAGAAGAGCATTTGAGAACTTCTACTCTGTGCCCCTCTTTTGCTACCTCCTGATGCTTTTCAGTCCTGGATCTCATGTACTATAAGAGGTGCTCTTTACGTGACAGAATATGGTTGTGTGTAAATCACACACAAAAACCAAGTCCCTACCTACTTGCTTAAGTAGATCCCTTCCCTTAAGCTATTTAAATTTGTAACTGTCCAAGAAGGTGCTTAAGGAGCAAGGGTATTTGCATAATGCTGTAGAAACGCTTTTATGTGATTGAGCTGGGACCAGCAATAATCATTTACTTTTTTCTTAGGACTTTAAATTACTTTTTAGAGCCATTTTAGGTTCACCACATAATTGAGAGGAAGGTACAGAGCTTCCCATTTACCCCTGGTCTCCACACATGCATAGCATCCCCACCAGAGGGCACATTGGTTACAAATGATGAACCTACAATGACATATCATCATCACCCCAAGTCTATAGTTTACATGAGGATTCACTCTAGGTGTTCTCCTGTTTACTTTTTAAAACACCGTTGTTGGGGAGGGGGTGATATATTTATGTATCAAACATTTTATTTTAACTTAACAAATATGTGCAGCCATTACATTATCAGTCTTCTGATGTAAGGCCAGAGTGCTTTCAAAACATACTAGTCTGCTGAGTAGAGCTCTCTAGTATCTTTCTTCCATAAGCAACATCCAAAACACCTCCTTTATTACAATTTCCACTTCCATTTCTTAAAATGTCAGCAACCTTAAATATACTTATGAGGCAATCTACAGTGCTTTCTAGATTATTCTGATTTTTCTTTAACTGTAGTTTTTCACTTAATTTGGCAGATACCATTTTTCTACTTATCTTTCCAAAGCATTTAATTTAGTTTCCACAAGGAAAACAACTTTGTTTTTGCTCTAATGTTTCATAAGTTTCAAATTGATTAAATTACAACATTTCAATAACAATTATATCTATCACAATCAGGTTTTGGAATAAATATATTTGACTTTCGTTAAGCATAAAACTCAACTGGCAAGAGCTGTATTATATGGGTCTTCTCAGGTATAGTCTGCTGTGGAGTATTAGAATGCCATAGCCATCAGACTCTATGCTTAACAGAAGGGATGGATAAGATGGTGAATTAATTTGGCAAATCAGTTAACTGAAGGTCATTAAGAGAAGCTCTACTATGAAAAATAATATAATAGTAATAGTAACTCATATTTATTTATCACTTACTGAGCACCAGACAGACTATATACTACATCACATTTGGCTCACAAACATTCTTTGAAGCATGATTTATAATTAGCTTCATTTTACACATGAAACATTGAGTCCTGCAGGGGTTCAGTTATTTAAGGTCATACAACGTTTAAGTTTGCAGTTAGAATTCAAACCCAGGCCATTCTGATGTCAGAATCAGGGACTAACTTTTATCATTGAGAGCCTAACCTGTCTCTTGCTGGAGACCTCACTTGGCCTGATGTTGATCTATGGGACTGGGTCAAGGGCAGAGACACTGCAAAGTGAGCCATCACCGTAACAAATAACTTGCATGTGTGTCCTAGATCAGAGGACAACTCTATAAACCTTTTTAGAATATGATGAAGCATCATGTAATTAATATATCTAATGTCTTAAACCAATGAATAGATTGGGTGTTTTCAAGCAAATTTTGCTAAGAATATTACTTGAGCTAGATCCCAGGCATCAGGGAGATAAATTCTTATTCTCATTTCTGGACACTCTATCCTGGAATCCTGAAACCAGGTATTTATCATGCTGTCTCCTTTGTGGTGTTTTTCCTTGGTGTGATAAATGTGGCTTCCTGGAAAGGCTGCTTTACGCCAGCCTTGAGGCAGAGTCCTCTTAGCTCAAAGAAAAATAAATTGGCTTCAGAAAAAATAAAAAATCACTGTCAATCTTTTAATCCTTTCTTTTCCATCTTCTTTTTTCTGACTCTGGTACCATGCATAGTTCAGTCTTCAGGGATCCATTGTTCATTTCTGGAAGAGCATCAGGTGACTCAGATATGCACTTTTGAGTGCTTTTTATATGTTTTGTCACACCCATATTTGTATGTGAAAATTAATCACCCACAGATCAATCACCTAAAATACTGCCCTAGGCTATCTCTATCCCCACGATAGTTTTCCTCCCACCGGAAAGCTAGGTGGATAGCTTTGCTAAAGTATCATTTGGTGATAAAATATTTTACCAAGAAGATTTTTAGTGAGCTATGAAGCACTTAGAGCAATTTGCACCTATTTTCTTGTCTTTGCAAGTGAATAATGGCATCTACTTTCTTTGAAGTATAATTAAGTCCAAAGAAGTCAATCCATTTATTTGGTGGTTCTAGATTTGTATAAAACTTTATTTGAAACTGCCACATTAGAAACATTTTTATTTTCTAATAATAATTTTGGTCTGAATGCTTTTTTTTTTTTTTTTAATCAAGCTGTGTAGCTTCTCTTTTGCAGTGGTAAGAGCAATCAAAATTATCCTGTGAAGTTTTCAGTTGATAAAACTTGCTGCCAAGGAAGAGAGCAACTGTTAGAGCCTTAAACTCAGTTGGACATAGATTGGCTGTGTCCTGTCATTTGAAATTAAGGATTTCTGGCTGCTAGAAAATAAGCAGCTGCCATAAGTAGGTCTAAAGGGAATAAGAACACTGAAATTACTCTTCTGTCAGGCCTGTTTCTGAATATCTGTGAGAGAATATTAAGCTGAATTTCATTTAATTTAAAAAAAAATTAGCTTCATGGTTAAATCAGCTTCATGATGAGAAGAGATTCTATCTTCTTTCCCTAGAAGATCTGCATTTCAAGAGTGGATGGAAAGCATAGACATGTCTTTATAGATGGACAGACTCAAATAATTTTCTGAGAGCACCAGAATTTGGCTAATGACACACATCTCTTGTAAAATAAATATTGCTGATGTAGTAGACCAAGTGGTTCTCAAACTGGTTCCAGACCAGTGACATTAGCATAAGCTTCATCTTAAAAAGGCAAATTCTCAAGCACTGCCCATGTTTTCTTAAATCAGAAACTGTGGGGGTGGGATCCAGTGTTCCAAGCTCAATCCCTGCACTAGATCTGTATACTAATGTTTGTACCACTGCTATACACAGTTATTTTAGCTGGAAGAAAATTTTGGCATCATCTCTCCAAATGCATAAAGATTTGAGGCTCAGAGAAGTCACGTAGTTCTTCTAAAACTTGCAAGGAACAAAGTCAAACAATAACCATTTAGTTCACAGAAATTTTTTGTAGAGATTTGTAGAACATCACTGATTTCAAGTCTTAGGTTATCATTATGTGGACTCACACATCCCTTTTTCACTGTTTCTTTTATTTCTAATACCTCTGATTAATGCCCCTTTCTTCTCTTGCCTAATGGCTTCTGCTTATGTACATCCTTTATTACCACATTGCTATCGCTTAATGCCTTTTCTCTCCACTGATAGTTTTTTTTTGTCTTGTTTTCCAGTTTTTGCATCATTCCACAGCATGTTTCAGAATTCTATTTTTTTTTTTTTTTAGAATTTGTATGAAGGCTTATGGCATACTCCCGTAAGGATCTTTGACATAAGAGTCTGTAAATAAAACTATTTAAAGTCCCTAGAGAGAGGATCTCATATAAATTGTAGAGTTTTCCTATTAGGCAGAGCTCTATTGCCAGACCATCTCATTTATTCATTCATTTTCTTTCATTTTACAGCTATTGTTTTTCATTATTCTAGAATTTGGAGACACAGTGAAGAAGATAGATAAAATATTTAGGTCACCACAAATCTTAAATCCTAGTTAGATGGATGGACAGGAAATGGACAAAGAAAATATTTACAGATTCATAATTTTATCTGTGATTCTGAAATTCAAAAAGGCATTCAAACTGAATGGTATTTCCTAACTCAGTTGGCAGAAAAACCTGACCTGACTTGAACTTCTCTGGCAGCAAAATGTGACCTGGAGAAAGGTGAAGCTATTTGTAGTCTTTGTTTATTCCTCTTTGTATGATTTCCCATGCAGTACACATTGTAGAAATACTAATGTTTGAGTAGAGAAAGCTGTCACAGACCCTTATGAGAGTATGCCACAAGCCTTAATAAAAATTTTAAAAAGCCCCAGAATTTTGAAACATAACTGGTCCCCAGAGTTTCAGATAAGGGTTGCAGCTTCTAATTAGGGGGGCTAAGTGCTGTGAAGATTTTTTTTTCATTTGAAAGATCATTTATTTACTTAAACTATATATACACAATAAAAGATATTGATGAATTATTAATAGTCATTATCTCAAGGAAGTATACATGCAGAATTATAAGCTTAAAATATAGAAATTTAATTCTGTTAGTTTGCAAGTTCTTTCTACAAGAAGCACATGAACAGATCATACTTTTTTTGGCCTCACTGTGTTGCTCATGCAGATTCCAAATATACCTACAACATGGTAAGACATCACCATCAAAGGAAGGTGATCTGAGCTTCCAGGTTGCTTTTAATCTCCATTGTATCAAGAAAATTGAGGTAAGAGAATAAAGAAAAATGGGAAATGATATGATGTTATATCTATCTATCTATCTATCTATCTATCTATCTATCTATCATGTTATATATACTAAACATTAATGATTGTTATGGTTCTCAGCAGGCATTCAACTCTAGGAGCGGTCACTGACCTGTGGAGATGAGGAAATATAAATCACCAGTAGAAGATAGAGGAGCTTTTGCAAAGAAATCATTCAAAAAGAACTTAATTTCAAAACATCTAATCAATTCCCACCAACTAATTCCTTAAACACATGGAAAATATTATTAAAATTATGACTTGATGTGGTAGGACATTAGTACTCCTAAAGCATATAGAGTCAAAGGAGACGGATTTAAATTAAGCCTTTCTGTAATGAGGACATAAATAATTGTTTAGATAAATGACTAAGTGGATTAATTAATGACATGGAGAAGAGAGTATAAGGAGCAAGGGAACCTGAATTATATCTGTATGTGTGTTGTTCAACGTACGCAAATTTATGACCTTTTCTTACACGCAGGAATGTCATCTGCTGGATTCCAGCTTTTAAGTGATTTTTGGATTTTTTATTTCTAAAATTTTAAAATGCAAAGTTATATTTGGGAAAGGATCATGCTTTGAGATCTACAAAATGACAATATTGGATGAAAAGTTAAGAATCCCTTCATCATCCCTCTTGGCACATGATCACACAGTCTCTGCTTGGATGTTTAAAGTAATACTCAGCCACCTCTATTTCTTTTTACCATTCCATATTTGCTTTACATAGTGCAAAATATTATATGAGCAAAAGTGCCTTGTTATGTTTCTGAAGTTACAGAGACCAGTCTATTTTTTCAGTCTTTGACATATACTATTACATTCTATTCTTATCTTTTCCTTCTCAAGTTGTCACAAAAACTAGTTTTTGCAAATTTTTTTTTTATAGTTTAGGGTTTCTAAACCAATTGGTAGGAACCAATTAGTAGCACTCTTATTTTATATTGTCCATTAAAAAATATAACACCCAGATACACGCACAATAATCTAGGAGTGTTCTCATCAATATAGAATACAATGACACTGAAAATTTTCAAAATCCAGAACCTTACTGTTATTTTGCAATCCTGTCATATTTTTTCTTTATTTTTCTACTCAGAGCTGTTGTCTTTTGTACTTTTCTGACACCTCACTTGAGCTAGTCTGGGTATTAGATTATTTTCATCCTATGCTACAGATTCATGATTGTGTGTGTAAGCGATATGCAGAAACCAGCCTGTTTGCTAGATTGATGTGAAGGCTACACCAAGAAATAGTTGGAGTTAACTGGAAAAACTCTGATTACATTAATTGAAATTTTAAAAGAAGAATTTTTCATTCCGCTTTAAATTTTGAGGTGTTAACCCAATTGTTAACCTTATTGTTAATAATACTTCCATCACTTTGTGCTGGAATCAATCATTTATTAATTTTAGAAAATGTCAGTTGAGATTCATGTTCAAGATCTGAGCCCTGAACTAACAAGTAATAGCTTCAAGTAGTGTTGATGTATATAAAGTTCTCCAAAAAAGAAAAATACAATTCTTGGTATTTGTTTTCTAGAATTGATCATAAAGATGTTAGAGATTCCTTTTCTTTTAAACGTATGTCGTTAGAAGAATGAGTTACAGTGTTGATTACAGATCTTCGTTGCAGACCTTCAGCTTATGAGGTTAGGAGAGTGATTTATAATGTTGTCTACAGGTCAGATTGTCTTTGAGAAAGCTGTGCTTTCAACACCACAGGATTAAAAGGAAAAACACTATATTAAAAACAACCCTTCCTCCCAGCTCTATTCTCAACCCCCCACTCTCCCAATATCCTGCTTTATAAACCAGTGTAAAATTAATGCTGGTGACTGATTGTCTTTTCCTCCATGTGTTGACTTCTTTCCTTACTGTTTTACTTTTTCCCAGCCTCTCTATCTATGCTCGTTAATTTTATTCACTCTGGTTATATCAAGATTATTAAACTGATTGGGTCTTGCTTTGTGGTCTCCTTGGAAGGAAATTCATAACTGCAGCCAAAGACAATGGAAATTTCACTTTCCCAGTTTTAGCACCATATTGCTAAGGGAGTTACATTGTCATGAAAAATTGGTTGGTTACCAGATTTCTAAGACTTCACTCATGGATGTAACTCTTATAAAATATCAATAAAGGCAAGAGTCCAAGAAAGCCATACTAAACTCTTCAGAGGGAGTCATATTTTCAAGACAGTAAACTTTTAAATGTATCATGTATGATCCTTTAAAATGTTAGAACTGATTTCCTGATTATACAGAATAGAATGGCCAAAAATATAAATGTAGCAAATAGTAGTTTTGAAAAACTGCCAAATAAGCATTCACACTGGATGTGGCAATATGTATACTGCATTTTTTTTTATAAATTAATTTGGCATTTATTTTAGATTCAAGTAGTCTTACTTTTTATCTTTTATTCTGTCCTCTTCACTTTGAAGTTTTCAAACTGACAAAAACCTTTTAATTGTGCCTCTATGTTATGTGATAACTTAGAAAGTAAAAATTCTAATTCATCTTATATCTTAATAGAACCAAGTTACCAACATAAATGTGTGATATTATTTTCCATAAAGATGACTCTCTTGGGAAAGACCTATTGACAATGATAAACTGCCCAGATTTTACGCTTATAGTGGGTAATAAAATCAGAAAGACCATGGACTCTAGTCCTTAATAAATGTAATATATTTCTTTGGAGGAGTCTAATTGTTGACAAATTATAAGAGTCTTCAAATGTGCTCCATTGCACATACAGACTGTAGTTCCACTGAACTTGCCTTACGACCTTGTAAAACTCAAAGAGCAAAAAGTCGAGTGGTTAATCAATGTCAGTGACACTCTAGCTGGGTGAAATTTGAGTCATCTCAAATGTATATATGTTTTTCATTAAAATAATTTGCTTTTTAGAAGGCTTATCTATATTAAATGTACACATGAAATAGAATTGTCATCTGTAAAGAGATAATCAAATATCGATGTGTAGGCCAGGGGAAAAAAATGAGGAGTGGATGCTGGGTGATAGAAGACATTACAGAAAAGGCCAGTTATCAGAGAGCTAAAGTAGCATTTGGGATTATTGTCAGACATCCATCCAATAGGTTTTATACTTTCTCTGGTTTCCCTGGGTTATAAAGTTTTGGTTTAAATCAGGGACAGAAAATCTGTGGCAATTCAAATTTTAATTAATCTTTGCTCCACTTATGAGAAACTAACTGATGAAAAACACTGACTAGCATTATAATGGAAATGTGTACTTTAGAATCAGATTAAAAAGCTTGTAGCTAAGTGAATCTTTCCAGTTAGTCACTGTGCTACCTATAAGTCTTCTCTAGTCTTTTCATCCGATTAAAATTATTCACTTAGAACTCTATACTTTCTTCCTAATTCTAAAAGTAACGCAATTCATTTTTAAAAACAAAAGCAAACAAATCTTTTATAATTTTGATATGTGCTTGTGCCTGTTTATTGTACTAATTTAAATTATTCCTAACATTCACATTCTCTATTTAGATCGTCCATGCTATTTTCTGTTACTGGTTTAGACCTCAGCTTTGGGTGGCACAGACATCAAAGCTTGGTGGAAGCAAATGGAGAGGACTGGGTTGGGCACCTGGTAGTGGGTGAGGGAGGTTCAGAAGTGGGCTAGCCATGAGTTAATAGGCTCTCAGAGCAAAGTGAATCCTTTAACTTTTATTTTCCCAAACCTCTCCTCTCCCTAGTTGTTTCTTCACCCTAGGAAAGAGCCAGCTATGAGACCAAGTTCAAACAGGGGGCAAGACAATGTAGTTCAGGTCCTGTCCGGGCATGAAAAACAACGGAAAATCACACAGGACTGGGATGGGAGCTGTCCAGGGTCATGGTGAGGAGTGTTGGAGTGTCAAGGCAGAGCTGCATTTTTCAAGCATTTCTTTAGGAGACTGAGGGAAAAAAGAGAACAAAGCCTAATCCCAGGGATTTCAACTTGGATATCAAAGTGGGAACCATGGTGTGTTTGGACTGGAAGAGAAGGAATGTGGGTTCCTTGGATAGTTGGAAGAGTATACAATAACTTAAAAGATAAAAACTCTTGATTCTTGTCCACGGTTAGTACTTCTTTGTGTATTTCTCACGGCAACCCCAGAAATCTACCAGAGTATTATTCTGGATGTTGAATTCTTCAAGGAATTTTTTCCTTGAGATGGATTCCAAGATGCTGATTTTATTAAAAGTATTACAGTAAATAAATGTTATCAGATATTCCTACAAATATTTAAATACTTTTTAAGATAGCAAGATGCCACTAAGAGAATGTTTTTAGACTCATTACCGGTTAGTTAACTTGCACGCACCAGTACTGGACTGAGTACTGTGGGCTGAGTGTGGATCATCCAATTGCAAATCAATGCAAAATACAATCAATGTCAAAATGAGACTGGTTCAAAGATGAGTGTTAATGTAAGTTCAGGAAAGAGAAAGAACTACGTGGACTTGAGTGATCAAGGGACCTGGTTGGAAGAGGTGTCGCTAAGATACTACTAGGTATTCAGAGAGAAGAACATGGGTATTTTTATGTTCCCTGATGGCAGGGAAGTTATGTTAAGGGAAATGGTAAAGAACGTTGGTTAAAACAGAGGTAATAATTATATAGGACTTAGAAAGTCAGTCTGAGAAGTATATATTTTATACTGAGTGTAATGGTAAAGCATTGATTTATGGATTGATTTTTACAATATTGTATCTTGATGAAAAGACAGTTTTAGGAGGATTATCTGGCTAGAAGAAATGCAGTTTGGTTTGGAGAACAGGAAAACTAGAGTTAAGGAAGACGATGAGGAAAATCCAGATGAGGCTAACCAAGGCCAAGAGAAGGTGAGAAGAATAGGAGGATCCAGTGAGGCAGTGCTCCTTTTGTTTTGCAACAGAGTTATGAAAAGTTTAAGACCTGCCCACAGTTAAGAAGGATCACAGCTGTGAGAAGTGACCATCACAATGCTCCAACCCAAGAGAAGAAACAAACTTTATACTTTTGGAGAAAGAGATCAAGTGTCTTGATTTTTTGCAGTGGATCCACATGACCCAACAAGTTTCAATACTGAGGCCGTGGGCTCTGACTGGCTGCACTAAGAGGCATTCTAGGAAAATTTTTTCAAAGAAATTAACTCCATGCAATATTGAGGCCTGCCACCTCTCTGTTAATTCTAATGTTTCTGACATAGTTTTTAATTGCCAAGATGATGCATGTCAGTTTCATTTTCATCACTTGGATGAAATGCCTGGAGGAGGGCCTCAGGTGGTTGCCACATCTTAATTCCTGCAACCTTTCTAACTCCTTGTCTTTGAAGTTCTTAAAAAGCAAACCTCAGAATTCTAGGAGATAGTCCAAGCAATCAGTCAGCCTATTCGTCCACTCTTCTTGATCCTAAACTGAATTTGCATAATTTCATTCATTCTCCAAATATTTACTGATGGACTATTTTGTATCACATTTGCCATCACAGTGTAGTGAAGAAGTCAAATAACCAGATTGGCACTTGAATAGGGGCAGCTGATTATAATTAGTACATAAAGTACATATGAGAGTTTGATAGCCGGAGTCTACTTTGATCTCTCATTGCATCTATCCTGAATGATCTCTATGTCTATTTTGATTGATTGGTGACTATGCTGTATAGATTTTTTATTACTTTTTATATCATCCCAGAATCTAAGTCACTGTCCCTGAAACATTTTTTTTTTTTTTACTTTAGAATAAAGGGAATGCTTGCTAAAAAGTCAGTTTCTTGGGCCCCAGCCCAGAGAATTTGATTCTGTTAATATGAAGTGGGCTCAGAAATAGTTTAAACAAGCACTATAGTCTGCCCCCTGAGACACTCTCATTTAGAGGGTCAGAGAAGATCATTTGGAAGAAGTAACATTCAAACTCAGACCTAAAATTCTAGTGCCTTTAGATGGGGAGTGGGGAGAGCAGGATGGAGTAGGAGATTATTCTCCTCAGAGTGAACAGTATGGACAAGCACAGAAGTTAAGGGAGAGAAGTTCATAATGGCTAGAGTTTGAGGGCAAGTTTAGGTGGAAGATCATAAGCACTGGCAAAGGCTCTGATCATAAAGGCATTGTAAACCACAGTTTTTTATTTTATCTTCAGGACAATGAATGGGAAGTCACTTAAAATATTTTAAGCATCGGTGACGGGACTGTATTTACACACTAGGAGAGCTCTGGTTTTGTGTAAAGGGCAGGCAAGTCAGAGGTAGGAGACTGGCTACTAGCTCTCCTCACTCTTGCATTTGGCACTCTGCCTGACTCTCCCCTGCTGGACATGGGACCTTTCTTAACTCATTCAGCCACTCAGGACTTACTGTCTTTCTTTAAGTCAGGTGTGGCCTCTCTGCTCCAGTTTCTGGTAAGACAAGAATAGCAACCATGCTTGGGGATCAGCACTTGACCATATGGGCACCTGAGGAAGAGAAGGGAGTCCTGGGGGTCATTGGAATACCAGATATGGGAAGCAAGGCTCTATTTGTCTATCTCTCTGTGGCTATAAAAGTGGCAACAAATATAGTGATAGTGACTAGGGGATCAGCATATAGTAAATGCTCAGTAAATATTTGCCAAAAGAATGAGAGCTCTGTTAACGAATACCAGAAGGTATGGATAGTATGGAATGAGCTTTGATGACCCACTTTGTCACTGTTGATTGGGAGTTATCTTAATTCATGCTTTTGATCATACTTCCTTCTTTTTTTCTTCATTCTTTGCATACTTCCTTACAGGAAAGGGGATTGGACATAATTTTTCATCAGTTGGCCAATCTCAAGGTATTGTATTTTAGCTGTACAAATGGTCCTATGGTTGCTTCTTTGGCTTATTGGGAATTGCTTAGTCAAAGCGGAGAAAGTACAAATCCTGGAAACATGTTACTCACTACACTCAGTTCATAAACCCATTCAGAGTCATTTTCTACAATGAGATTGAAAAAGAAGAACAGGCAGTAGTCACTTGTAGCACTTATCACCTTCCTCCTCAGATCTCACACTTCTGCCAACACTTTGGTGTAGGATCCCAGGAGGGCAAGACATAAAGAAAGGGGGTTAATTAAGCTTCTAAAATTGTCAAATTTTTCCAAGGGCAATGTTAAAAAGAAATTCTGGAATCAGTCATGGAAAACCATTTATTCAATTATCAAACAAAGTTATAAATAATGTTCTTTCCTTCACCAGCTGCCTGCATGTTTGTTAAAGCTGAGTTAGTTGTACCTATTGTAAAAGGGATTAGCAAGGGTTTACTATTAAGTGCCAACTGTGTGCTTAATTGTTTAAATGCAAGAAAAATAAAACCTACTGGTAAACTGTGCAGAATTTGAAACAAAGTACCCTTTTTACTTTTGTAGGAATGTGGATGCTAACCAATGTGTCTGCATGGTTTCAATTAAGCAGAGGAATGTTAAATGTAAAGCTAAATTGATGAAAATAACCAAACTTTCTGACAAACCAATAAATTGGAGTCTAGAACTCATTGCCCATACTGAATGGAAGCCAGAGAAAGATTGCTAGATCATCAATTTTTACTTAATTTTTTGAGTTAGTTTATACTTGAAAAGAAAAAAGGAATGCTAGGAAAGTAATTTAAATTCTTCCCAGCTATAAACAGAGAATATGCACATTGGATGTAGACCTTATTCTTCACTATATGCAGTTCAACTGATTGTTTATTCTTTTAACAATTTCCTCAGTGAAATTTTTGGAAACTTAAGACAAAGTTTTCAGGGAACTCTCATGTCAACATTTTGGCAAATGATCTGGCAAAATGCTAGTCATTGGCCTATTTTTCTAAACTCTATGGCAATCCTTATTCTTTTAGAATGATGTTTTAATTTCCTTTCCCTCAATTTTTTTAGTCTTCAAGTTGCTGTCATATTGAGATGACAGTGTACTAGAAAAATTATGAGTTTGGAGAAAATTCTAAAATTTCTTGCTGAAAACAGAGGATAAAATTACATAGTCAGAAATCTAACTCTACACATTTCTGCTTATGTCAGAAATTTCCATTTCTAATAGAAATGTACCTCTGAATAGATTTTTAAAAATTTTGGCAAATGGCAGGAAATAAACCTTTTTAATAACAACAAAGAAATAGAAGCTGAGGACATCCTCTTTACCACTGTGATCTTTATGTGACGTGAAATGGGCATCTCTTACTAAGATGTTATCCAGTAACCTGGTCCCCTACATCTTGGTGCCTGCTGTCCTATAGGTTCAGAGGTCTCCTGTGAGCCTCTTTGCTTAGAAAGTAGAACTGCTGCCAGCTGTGAGGTGGAGTCTCTTGGTTTTCATGTCCCAAGAAGCTCTGTGTGCCAAATGGACGCTATGTTCTAATTTGGTACATTTCTAGCCAATGGCCTATTCAAAACCTATTTTGGCTATAATTTTAACAACACTGGAGAACAAAAATTTTTTTTAAAGTTGCATAGTCACTCAATACATGTTGTTTGGTGGACACTCAACAAATATTATTTTTTACAAAATTATTTCTTGGGGACTGTCATGAAACTGCTTTATGTGCTTTTTTTTAGATCAAGTTTTCAAAACTTTTAAAATGTTTTTCAAATTAACCTAAAATATTATATCAGATTTAAGTACATTAGATAGTTACTTCAAATCTATTTCAAATTTTTGTTACTTATTTAAACAGCATCCTGGACGGGGGGTGGGGAACAATCTTGTTTGAGAACAGGCAACAACAGTTTTTCCTAAATTTACCTTTGTAATGGTTCTGATTTCATATAAGTGCTCAAGTAATATTGCTACTATAATTCCCAGTAGCTGCTATGTTAAAGATGTGTGGTGATGCTCTATCGATATATAACAATAACTATCCCTTCAAACTTTGTGTCATCCACACATTTGATTAGCTTACATTTGTCAGGTATTCATTCATATCACAGATAAAAAAAATAAACATCTGAGTTCTGTGATAAGCCACTGGACATCTCCCTCCCAGTCCAATTGCTCTAAAAATATTGTATATCCTTTGTTCAGCCTTGGGATGCAAAGATAAAGGATATTACATGGTCTCTGCCCCCAGATATTCACAGAAGAGGTAACAGCAATGCACTGATTCATAAGTGTTCTTCAGACAGCTATGAATCCATTTAACATGGTCTTCCCTGGGTCAGATTCTTCATTCTTTTAATTTATACAGCACCCACTACATGTCAGATGATATAATAGGTCTTGATAATAGATAAAACATGGTCCCTGACCTTTATTTTATCGACAAATTTATGCTAAAAGACTATTCAAGAGTTTTGCAGTAATCAGAATCTATTATACCAGTTGACAGGATAGTTTCAGCCTGATTTTACCAAATTCAGACAGGCATAGATACCTGATGCTTTCTGATACGTTGGGTCCTTAGTCAGACATTCCTCTGATTTAAACATCCCCTTTTCTGAGCTTGAGCTTGGTTGTATTTTTCTAATTACTTTGATTTTAGAAAATTTCATTGTGTTTTTGTGTTTCTATTCTATCCTTCCTTCTCTTTCAAAACTCCTTGTTCTCCAGTTCCATCTAGCACTGCTCAATTTTCACACTAGTGTTCAAGCTTTAGTCAATTTATTACCCATTCCAACATTAGAACTTTCAAAAGATATATAAGGATATCTAGTAAATGTGTTGGAAATAATGGCCATTCATTAATCATTTTACATGATTATTTTCATTATATACATTTGCTTTAAATATACCTGAGATAACTTTGTCTTTATCCAAAAGAAATTAAGTCATGTGTGATATGGGATAAGAAACAATACTCTTTATACCACAAACTCAAGGCCTAATAAATGCAAGGTAATTATGAAGGTGGTGGGCAGTGTTTTCAAAGTGGGATTTTCAGGAAAGTCTTTATTCATGACATTGTGCACTGAGGAATAACATGAGGCCCACTTCATCAAATTTGCCCTTTAAAGGCCCACCTAGACTACTTATGAATCTGCCTATCACAGCACAGAAGCCAGTGCAGTCTAGAAAGTTTTCCACTTGACTGATGGTCACCTGTTTTATAATCTTTTAATTACAATTCTTTATTGTCATTTTGGTAGAAAAGTGATAACAGATTCAACAATTATTTATTAGAAAGGCCTATTGTGTATAAGCATTCTTATGGGCACTTTCACAATATATTATTATTCTTTATTTTAACAAGTATATGTCTTGATAATTTATTATGTGCCAGGTTTGTATATTATATGAAAGATTTGATACTTGGTCTCAAATCTTGAGAGAAATTGCATAAAATATAAAATATAAAGTTAAAGCTTCTCAGAAAGTTCTTTTTGTTGATTTTACCAAAATAATTGTGTGACAGTTTCCCATATAGAATCTATAGATACTAAACAATAACAAAACAAAACAAACAAACAAACAAAACCTTTGAATATAGGAATCAATAATTTCTTAGGCCAAGTATTTTAAATGAACTTTTTTTTCTTTTTTTTCCTTTTTTTTTTTTTTTAGTGCCTACAGCACCTGATATTCCTAGGTGTAAATGAAATTTCTTTAAATACTCACAATGCTAAAACTGAATTTGTGACTTAAGATAATTTTGTTCAATTATTAATGCTGTCAGAGAAACATTTGAAAATATTATAATAGAAGGTTAAAAAAAGTAGGAGAGGGGTTCCAATGTAATGGTAGTCTCTGAGATTAAGAGAGAAACCAGTACGGTCCTTGGCACTGTCTTTAGAAAAGACTTTTGCACAGGGCTACTTTCTTTTCTTAGGGCTGTAACAAGGGCATTTTGTTAATAGAGCAATTTATGTCAAATCCCTTTCTGAGCCCAGGAAACTGGCCTTTTGCTTCTAGGTTATATTTCTCTCATCCTTCCAAGGCCAAGGTTTGAAAAAAAAAAAATCTCTAAGAGCAGGATTCAATAAATACATGAGCTTGCTAGGCATATTTAGCCACTTGGTCTTGTGACTGTGGCAAATCATTCACTTGAGCAGAACCCGAAGGGCTTTTATTTCCCGTTATGGGAAATACAATCTGGGTGAGATGGAGAGTGTTCTTTAAAGCGAACTGTTTGTGGGTCACTTCAAAGTTACCCATGCTTACCTAGGGCTCTCTCCTTGAGGAAACTTTGTTAGCATCAGCATCCATGTTTCTGTTTTTAGTTTAGAATGCACATTTTTCCTCCCCTCTCACCCCTCCCTTCCTGTTTTTCTGGTAGCTTTGCAGACTCAAAATGCCTCTCTCAGGACCAGTGCTGTCGAGGCCTGGCATGTGACGCCGAACAACCAGCCGTGACTTAGAACAATTGAGCCCCTTTTGGACGTATTTTTCTGCTTTACCAGCAGTTTGATAACTAAGGACTATAAAGTTTGAATGGTGATTCCAATTCCCCAGAGACTGTTCAGTTCACAATTCACTTTCTACACTATTTTATAGAGCATAACATTGGCTCCTGCCTTTAAAAAAAGTAATTTCTGGTTGTTTAGCAATATTGAAATGTGATATTTTCCAAATGTGGAGAAACTATGATGAAGGAAAAGACTAAATTTATAGTAAATATTCTTATGTGTAAATTCCTTCTTAGAATGGTCTTTTCCTTATTTATTACTTATAGTAATAAATAATAAATAATCAGTCCCAGTAAGTTATTTGAATGTACATATCCATTACAAAAAAACAATTAAGGACCCTTTGCATCCTTTTAATGTAGAGTGAGGATGTCTTTCCCTGTGTAAAAAATGGATTCTATTTTAATATTTTTAAATGTAACAAATATTTACTGAGAATGGGCTAAATGCCTTATACTGTGCTAAGTGCTGGGGAGTAAAAAAAATGCAATTCCTTTACTCAAGAAGTTTCTGGAGTATGATAGCTCACTTTCACAAAAGTGCACTATGCTATAATTTGCTGTGCTTATTACAATTATATCAAATATTATAACCAAAAAAGTAATTTTCAAAGTATGTTTTTACTGTAACTATTGTTTACACTGTGGTATATGAATAGGCAATACTTCTAGAAAGTGTTCTGCAGTCAAATAAGTGTGGAACATGTGTGATTAGGCAAAGCTAAACTGATTCCTTTTGTGACCTACCAGGAGGAGGGATGGTGTACCTCAAATTTACCTGAGCCTAGCATCCTTTTTCTTAAACATCTCCAGGGGCAGAGTCCTGTGAAACACACTTTTTAACAATTACATTAACTTTTCATAACTTTAAAACTTTATTTAAAGGAGACTTGGTGGGCTAGAAAGTTCTAAGATGACAATTCTCATAGGACTGAAAGATCCACTTTGTGACAGAGAGTGTCTAGAGCCTGTAAACATTTTACCTGACATGCTCATGCTCAGAAAGTAACGGCTCCTGCCTTGCCCTGTTTCCTCAGCCTTCCCACAGTCCTCTGCTAACAAAGGACGAGTGTAGAAGGAATAACCGAGAATGTCACAGAGTCGGGACAGGTGCGCTGACATGATGGCACGTTCCTTGTCTTGATTTGGAGAGCAGCTGGATCAGGCATCACCCTGTAAGTATCTTGGGATAACTCAGCTCCATGACACTTTCATAAACCTGAGTGTTTGTTTTACCAAATGAACATTTCCCTGAGGCTTTGTAGGTACACAGGGATGGTGGAGGCAGCTGTGAGGGAAGTGGCCAAGACATTTAAGACACCAACCTAAGCCTTTTGAGTTTCCCCTGGATACAGGTGCCCACTTTAGGGGAGACTTCTAATAGTGCTTTCTAGCTTTCACATAGTTCATTGAATTTGATCCTTCTCTCAGTAAGCTGAATTATTATGGCAGGAACGCTTTCTACTTTAGAGATGAGCGATTTAGGTTTAGAGATTAAAGGATCTGTCTAGAGTTACATGCTAAGGAAAAAAACAAATCAGCATTAGAACGCAGGTACACTGCTTCTCAAGAACCACCTGGAGATTCTGATTTATTAGGTTGATGGTATAGCTAGAGATTTTTAACAATCTTCTAGGTAATATTGACATAGCTGGTTCCTGACCACACTTTGAATAGCAAGGTTCTAGACCTCATTGCCTTACATAAATAAAAATTAATTGAAAATGTATGGAAAATTTATTTCTCTAACACCATCTTACAAAGATGTCATTTGAGTAACTATAAGACTTGATGGCACTAGAGGTGTCTCTATCATCATGTAGCTATGCTGCTCATACTCATTCATCCAAATCTGTCATTTTTTTTGGCCAGGGAAATGCCTGTTTTATACTTTGCAATGAGTCCTCTTTTTTTCACCTCATATTCTTTATTCACATCTGTCCATCTGTCCCCTGTGTTTAAGTAGTTCATTTTGTCCCTTCTACTAATATGGATCTATTTAATTCTTCAAAATCCAGTGTATTTTACAAGAATTTCCCCCAATTAAATTAAACATTCTCAGTCTATATCTCAGTGCCTCAATTAGTAAACACATGCAACTATTATATCTATTAACTTTTTTGTAATCTATGATATATTCTGCATAATCCATACATTTATAGATAGTAACATGTACTATAAGGAAAGAATACATTTTTCACTGTAGTTCTCTTATGAATACATTCTTCCTAGATAGAGAAGTATGTCAAAATTATATCTTGATTTTGTAGAATGAGTAAGGAGTACCATATTATAGTAACAATGTGAGGTAATGGTTTCCAGCTGACTTCTGGAATCACACAGACTTGATTTGAATCCCAGAACATCTATCTATGTGACTTGGGCAATTTAACCTCTTCTATAAAATGGGAATAAATGATAGAACTTATTTTTAAGATTATCTATTCAATAAATGTTAGAGCATAATTTTCTGTTTTACAGAGAATAATTAATATATATGACTGATAGTGTCAAAATATAACACAGTGAATCTCACTTTAGCATCAATTTCATAAAATTGTACACAAGGATAAGGTGCTAAGCAAATAGATCAATGATTAATTGACAGATATATACTTTTAAAGGGTATAATATATGATCCTACAGTCTGCTTTTCTAAGGCTGTAAGATTTGTTTTCTAAATAAAAAATTCATATTATGTATATGTCTTATACATAGCATAATAATTTTACTTGGGGTTTTGTAAATATATATATATAATATTAATATATATTTGGAAAGTTCTTATTAAAAAAATTAAAAACAAAAATAATCTGTGACCTTATCAAGGGTTTGTTTTCAGTAACGTGTGAAATAGAAAACTGAGTAATTCTTATTGGCTACAATTAATATATACAGAGTCATTTAAAGTAATTCTTAAACATTTTTTTTTTGGTCTGAATTATAGAGAGTTTGAATGTAGAACCAAGGAAAACAAAGTCTGAGAAGAAAGAACACATTGTGTGTATTAAGGAGAGTAAGGAACCTGGACTGTTTTGAGTGGACTGTCTATAGTATAGCACGGAGAAAGAAGAATATAATGGAGCAAGTAAGGGTGAATTTGTAAAATCATATGTGGTGAAGTAATTTGAATGTGATGCTGAAGGTTTATGCTCTAAGGTTTGTTAATTAGAGCAATCACATGATGAAATCTATGTTTTAGTGATAACAGCCAGACATGTCGTGTGCAGAATGACTTGGATCCAGGAGAGATAGAAAGCAGAAACCCATTATAAAGTGACTGCATCAGTGCAGGTGCAAGGTGAGAAGTTACATCCTAGAGATGACCATGGTGTTAGAGAAGGCAGAATGAGAGTGGAAGACAATCGCTTTAAAAGAACCAGGGCATTCTGTTGTCTGTCTGCATTTGGGGAGGTAAAAGAAAGGGAGAAATTAACCCTAACAGAGAGGTTGAAATCCAGGGAACTGTCAGAATAAGTAAATGACAAAACAGATGATTCGTTTGCTATTACGTATGTTGCTTTGAGGTAATTTCAGAACCTTTGAATGAAGATGCTTTGTGGTCAACTGAATCTCAAGAGAAGCAGGAAGTAAAATTGAGAGGAAACAATACAGAAGTGGTAGTTGAAATGTATGACCACATTAATTTTCTAATGGGATAAGTTGAAAAGGAGAAGATACAGAAAGCTGAGAATGGAATCATGTTTACACAGAATGGAAAGGGGTAAAGTGTTAACTAGAGACAGAGGAGGACTGGTCAGTGAGGTAGGAGAGATGAATCAAGGCAGAAGGCAAAATGGTAGAATTTCTTGAAAGCTGGTTAATTAATTGTGCATCATGTAACAGAGAAGTAGGGGGGTCAGGTTCTAGGGAAAACTATATTCTTTTTAATTCACAATATGCCTCTCAACTTTCATGCATACATTGCTACTTTATGTAAACATTAGTGTAAACATGGAAATATTTATTATTGAATAAATTTTGAAAAATAGTAATGAGAAATGGAGCAAGATTACTCATTCTTGATAAATTAAATTTATATTGTGTGAGAAAAGAGGCAGTCTTTTTAGCAAATCACAAAGTTTAAATCTCAATAACTACAATATAGGAATAATTTTGAAAATCATGTAATATATTGAATAACTACACTCATAAAAGCATGCATACTAATGGGGTGAACTATCCACTCTTTTAAGACTAACTTCTTCACTTTCCTCATGCTTTCTCCTTTTATGAGAACAAACTTCATCCAATCATTGCTTTCTAGTGGGTTATTCCTATCAATACACAAATATGTTATTTCTTCACTTTCAACCTGTTAGGAAGACAATCTTCCTCAACCCCACTCTCTTTCAAGTTTTTCCCATTTTTCCTGCTTATAGGCTAATTTCTCAAAAAACAAAACAAAACAAAACAACTGACTTTAACTTGCTGCCTTCAATTCTTCTCTCCCTGTCACCTCTTAAATCCACACTAATCAGACTTGTACCTCCATTCTTTCACTCCACCTACAATAGCTCTGTTCAAATCACCAAGATCTCCATATTGCTAAACTCAATTGTCAATTCTTAGTCACTCATCCTCTCTGTAGCATTTGATGCACATGATTACTTTTATGAAATACTTTTTCCATGCACCAAACTAAACTCATGATATTTCAAACATACTCCTTCTACAGTAAATGACAACTCCATCTTTCCCATTGCTTGGGCCAAAAACTTTGGTTTCATCTTTAACTTCTTTCTTTTTCTCAAACCCTCATCCAATATGTTAGCAAATCCTAATGACTCTGCAATCAAAATAAGTCCAGAAATCTGGCCATTTCTACCCTTGATGGAAGATATTATCATCTCCTACTTTGGTTATTACGAATCTAACTCATCTCCCTGTTTCTATCTATTCTGTCCTTTTCTGTGATCCATCTCCATACAACAGCCTGGGATACTTTTAAGAAGTTAAGACATATAATTTATTTGTTCAAATTTTCCAATCACTTTCCATGTCTCCCAGAGGAAAAGCCAAGCCCTTCATGATGACCTATAAGGCCCTATACAATCTCATGCCTGTTACTTTTCTAATCTTGACAACTGTAATAGCTTTGATTTGCCCACGTCTGTGATGCTGAACTTGATGTATCCTTTGCTTGAATCTCTGTGTGGTTTACTCTCTCAATTCCTTTAGGATTGAATCTGTTTATATTTTACCTTTCAATAAGGCCTTCCTTCACCTGCTTATTAAAAATATAAATCCTAGCTCTTTACATTCCCAACTCTCTTTCATACTTTATTTTTATAGTACTTGCTACATTATGACAAAATATATATTTTATGGTAACATCATTGAAGGATTTTTTTTATTGCTGTATCCTAGCACCTAGAACTGGTCTGGCACATAATAGGCACTCAATATATATGAATGAATCAAATTAACCACAAAACCAGCTCAATCTTATTTAATAAAATTACTTGCATTCATCTTATATTGAACATTTGGAAAACTTTTTTAATTGCCCATAGAATATTTTTATTCCATTTCAGTTATGCTAAGTTTCAAAGGTTTGTTTAAGTATTTTAGGAAATATTGGTTTCAATGGGAACATTACTTTATGCATCTGTAGTAAATGCATCAAGGAACTAATATATGTGAGAAGGTCCTGGCATGGATTACCAGTGATTATCAGCTTCTCAACAGTGTTCTCCTGGCTATAAATATGTCTCACTTTCCATAGTCGATGATTTAATGAGAAGCAGTGTGGTCAATGGAAAGAGACTGAGATTTTAAGAAGCCTAGGCTAACCTCATCAGTTGTGTGACCTTGTATAAATTATTAAACCTCTTTGTGGTGTTTTCCTTTTTTAAAAATAATAACAACAGTGATTTTGTTGTGATTATTATATGAAGTCTCAGAAATTCTTTGAGAGCATGAACTTTGTTTTGTTCATTATTATGTCTCGGTGAGTATGTGGTATCACTCGGTACACTCAATAAAATAAATATTTGTTGAATGAATGAATGAATGAATGAATGAATAAAGTGTGCACAGCACCTAGACTAGTGCCTAGCATAGTGTAAGCGCTAAAAATTTTAATGATTATTTTAATAAATTTAATAAATTTAAACATTTTAATAATTAGTAAAATTACTTATACAAAACAGAGATTTGATCACCCAGAATAGGTTGTAGCTGACAACTGTTTCTTCCTTATTGAATAGAATTGAAGATGTTTGATTGTGCTTAAGGAATATTTTTAGCATTAGAATTAGTAAGTGTTTTCTTTGGCTTTTCTCTTGACGAAAAGAACTATTCAACACTGAAACTATAACTGTAGTTTAAATAGTTGCAATAAATTTTGGTTAACAGTTAATGTCAAAATACAACTTCCTTGGAATTTTCTAGAAATTTGATGGTACAGTAGAACTATAAGTAAGTGGTCCTAATGTTTTTAACTGAACGATTTACCCATGGTCAACAGTGCTACCATGGCAGAACCCAGATATGGCAACTACCAGTTACATCTCCTCGTATGTTATGACACTTCTGCTGGCGTGTTCAATTGCTATCAGGACAGCATTGGCCATATTTACCTCTGAACAGAGAAAAGTTAATAGCGGCATAACTGGAATGGAAAAATCTAAGTTCTAGTTACAGGATTTAAGTAACTAAGCATATAATATTTAACTATTGGACTCAGTTTCTGATCTATTAAAGGTGGATAAAAAATACATACTTTATTCACCTTTCAATGTAATTTAGAAAGGAAAAGTACTTATTTTACCCAGGGATGCTTTAGTTGCAAGCAACAAAGTAAAATCTAAAGTTTATTTAAATAAAGGAAGAGTTTTAATCAGACATCAGCCCTATCTTATGAAACCAGAGATAGGATGTGAGGGCCTTAGTGAGTGCTGGAACAGAAATCTAAAAAGCCCTCAGAAACCACAGCTGCTTAGTCAACCACCTTTTCTCTGTACCACTTGTGTTCTTTATATTGCTTGTGTTTCTGCTTAATTTTCTTGATTTTCTCCATAGACTGGCTCTGTTGGTTGGCTCATTAATATATGAAGTCCTCATCTTGTAGTCTCAACCACTAATCTAGTGAGTAGACTACCCTCAGAAAACAAATTCAACTTCTCTGTGTTTTAACTGCAAATTTCCAGAAAAAAAGAGACTATCAGAGACCTCATTTAATTTAGGTGTCTTGGTCCAATTAGGTATGACCCAGGTTTGGGTCACATATCTTGCTGCCCATTCATGGATCTTGTGGGAACATTTGTAGATTGTTTACAAGTGTTAGGAAGCATGGAGAAATAATGTGCAAATGAAGTGGTTGGCTTTTGCAGTTCATGTCTTTAAACTTCTTTGGTGGTTAAAAACAAATGTATGAAGAATTTAAATCAACCATCTCTGTTTTCCCAGTATATTGATTATGAATGTAAAACAATTATATTCAGATAAGTGACTTAATTATGATTCGAAAAGATTAATTTAGCTCAGAGAGGGGTCTAATTTACAACTATGGAGTCATATGGTGGGCAAGTATATGTTCAGAGTGCTTCATTGAGGGTATAGCATCAACGAAGTTTTCTTTGTTGGGGAAGTTTCCTTCTTCCCCATACTTCAGTGACACCCACTCACCAAACTTTCAACTCCTTTTATCTGAAATTAAAAAAGAAGAAACAGAACAAACAAACAAATAAAAAAACTCCAGGAAATATTTAGACCCTTATAAAAACAGAAAAAGAGAGCTTGCTTAAAAAGTTTTTAAAAAGTAGGTTTGATCTCTGAGGTAAATGGTTCATCTCGAATGGTTTTTTCTTCTTTTAATGTAAATATGTATTTATATTACCAAATTAGCATTGAGTAGACTCCAGTGTTTTTTTGGTTACCTGTGGAGAACCTCTTCTTGCTCTTCATTAATGTCTTTTCAAGCATGAATTTTATTTGTATTGCACTAGTGGCATATATGGCTCATAGAGAAAAGTTTGGGGAACATGGAAGAGTATAAAACATAGGAAAAATGCCACAGATAATCACACTACCTACAGGTACTAATTGTTCATATTTTGTCATATTTCAGTATTTTAAAATATTTTTAATTAGTTATTTTCCTAATACATGTCATACTGCATATGCAGCTTGGTATCTGTGTTTTCCACTTAATATTTTATAGTGTGAAGTTTTGTGTGTCTTTAAACTCTTCATAAAAATCTTCAATGATGTCATAATATTCTATAAATTGATTGGCTATATAGTAAAAAGTTTTGTTTTCTTTACCCTAAGAGTGGATGTTTAGGTTGTTTTTTATTTTACATTATTATAACAGCAATGTACATGACAATGCAAATTTTTAGCGTACATGATTTGTCCAAATTTTTGTTTATTTAATGGGATAAATTGCCAGAAAAATAGGTACTTGATTAAAGGTTGTCCATTATTTCCACATTTCTGAAACCATTTCCAAATTTCTTTTCAGAATACTTGTACTATTTATTATTTTAAATTTCAAACTTATAGAAAAATTGAATAATCTAATGAGCCCTGTATACCTTTCACTTAGATTGGCTAACTGATAATATTTTGTCACATTTTCTTCTCCCCTTTTTCGCATATATATGATACATACAATATGTATATATATAAATATATGTGTGCATGTGTGTGTGTGAATGTGTGTGTGTGTGTGTGTGTGTGTGTGTGTGTATGTGAGGGATATTTATTTATTATGGTTGAACTATTTGAAAATAAGCTTCAGATACTTGACTGTTAAATTCTTTATTGTGTATCTTCATATCTTCTACATATCTACAATACTATTAATACATCTAAGACAACTAACAACAAATACATAACATTGAATATCCGGTTTATATTTGCATCTCTCTGGTTGTCCCCAAATAAAATGTATTTACATCCTTATTTTAAATCCAAAATTCAATAAAATCTCATCTATTTTATGTTTCCTTAGTATATTGTATATTAAAAATTATTTAAGAAAGTCTTTTTAAGAAGAGATGAAATGGTTTCACCTATATATTTTATTAGTTTTTTTAAATAACAAATCTTTATATCCAATTGGAATTTATTTGGGTTATAGTGACTGCTGAATATCTCTGATTATTTTTCTTTCTAAATAGCTTATTTTCTTCCAGCAAAATTTATATGTAGTTTTTGAATTTCTCACTTACTTCTGAAGTTTTATTTCTAAGACCTTAATTCAGCATTTGTTAAATTTTTGCACATGTTAACTAAGATATATTTCAGGATCATTTGTTTATTGATCTTATACCAGTTCCAGATGACTATGATGATCGTAGATTTATAATGGATATTAATAAATGGTAAGTCCAATTATCATTATCCTCATTTTCCATTGTCTGTTTTTTGAATTGTTACACAAGTTTTGTTTCTCAAATAAGTGTTAGGATTTTAAAAATTTCTTCCTCTATAATATAGAAGAATATCACATTGATCTTTTTATTGAAAGCCTCTAGAATTATTTTTTATTTAAAGTTATCTATTTCTCTTGATTGGTAACTCTGGTACTTGACAAGAATTTTATATTAACATTACTCGATAACTTTCAAAAGCTAAGGAGAATAGGTATGGAATATTGCTCGCAATATGTGTTAGCTACTTGGTCATAGATATTCCAAATTCTATGCCAAGACTACGTCACATAGACTCATAATTCTGCACAATATTATTACCACTTCTCTCTTCTGCCCTAATCCACCCCAACTGCTTTGATGAAATTGTACTTTGGCGTGGAGTCATCAGCTTTGATAATTAAAAAGATTCCCTGATTTAATTTGTTGCTATGTTGACATTAATGAAGCTCTTTGTTACATTATATAAGGTCTTGCCTGTGAGAGCCTATGGGAAACTTTTCTCTCTAGCCCCACTATGAGGAGTGCATTTTTCAAATTGTTATGTTTTAATCTTGTGGGTATTGAATCTTATAACTTATGTTTGAATTTATACTTTTTTGGGTTGAAATCATAGAGCCAAATTTATTATCCTCATTCATTCATATATTCCTCCAGGTCTCCAACAAGTTAATGAATGATTTTAAAGCATTCTGTTTCTCTACTTTTCTTCTATGAGTAAATACTTGCATCCAGATGGTGTTTGTGCTACCTGTTTAAATTGTTGCTTTAACTGGTCTCTTTTTTTTTTCTTTTTAAAATATTCTGAACTTACCAATAAACTGAAGGAATGGTTTCGGGGAGCAGTAAAGGAATGGAGAGAATACCCACTATGGTAATAATGAGCTTGAGTCTCATATTTTAAGGAGACTGTAAGTTTAGCTTTGCTCTGTCACTGGAGCAGAAGTGTTGTAAACACTTGAAAATCACTACATCCAGGCTTAAGCTCCCTTTTCTCCATCTCATTCTATAAACCTTTACTCGTGCCCTTCAAAATATGAGAGAATTGACCTCATTACTATTTATAGAGATTTTACTTACACAAAGCTCAAGGCCCTTCAGAGGCTCTTAATATTACAGCACCTATTGAGACAATTTAAATAAGTAAATGTTATATATTCCGAAATATTCCTGTAAAGAAGGGTGCACCACATTCTTTCTTTCCCAGTTCAAGAACAAGAATGAGTTCTGATTCTATACTTAAACAACTGTATGAAAGGAATCACACAGGGCGAAGTCTCCTGACATCTCACAGGACACTCCGCTTTCAGACAGAATAATGCGATGACAGGCTATTTACACACATATATCAGGAGAAAGGGCTTTATACTATTCCCCCCAACTGCCTTCAACTTTATCTTTTGATGAATAGTTTTCTTTAAAAGCTAATATGCTCATTGTAATATAAGGTGTTATAAATATATATACTTCTTTCTCTTAGCGTTATATAATAGGTCAAAGGTCATATTTACCATGACATCCCTTTATAGAGAAAAAAGAATATAGAAAATTTTTTTATTGACAAGTAGTATAGCTAGAGCAAATAATAAAGATTACCTTTTCACAAGCTGAAGTAACAGCCTGATAAGTTCAGGGCCTGATATCATGGAGACAAATGTCTGGTTTTATTTCTAAAAGTGCAAAATAAGGCTTAAAACCTCACTGCATTGCATAAGAGGTTAAGCCAATTCATGTGAAGAAGTAGCAGACGTTTTTCTTTTATCCCTGCGGGTTATGCCTTCATCTGGAGCTTTTGCTCTTTGCATGTTTTAGGTTTTGTATATATGTAGCCAAGCTTTGAAGAAGTTCATTCTAAGTAATTATACCTCTGAAATTGTATGGAGTGTTTGGATTAAGGTCATAATTATTTGGTTGCTCAGCTTTTCTTCTGATAAAAATGGTAACAATCAAACTAACAAGACTCAAGAATTTCTGAAAAGCACTTAGCTAAACTATATACTATTTGCATTTTAGTATCATGTAACATTTAAATAAGAAAATCATTTATAGAAATTAAAAAAGAGAGATCTTTTTAATAAACCAAGTTTATTCTGAATAGGAAGCAATATTTATTGTTTTAAAGTGATACTGTGAAGGAATTATAGATTTATTTCTTTGAAGAAACACCAAAGGTGAAGAAGACAGGGTAGAATCCTCATTGTACTTTATTACTAAAGAGCTACATTTTATATTATTTAATAAAATTAAATTTCAACTTCATCATAGATTTTTTTAGTCAAGTATTGTTTCTTTTGATGATCTCATAATGCTATTTTCTGCCCTGCAATTGTTACCATTGTTAGTGGGGATTCTCCTTTAGACACTTGGAGTACCATGTTAGAAGACAATGCCAAACCCTGAAGTGCCTTCTATACCTCCAAGGAGAAACTGTGAAGTACATTTTGTATTTACTGAATGTTATTATAATCTGCCTTTTAGTAATGTAAAAATAGTGTATGGATCACAGGTAGTTTTCTTTAACCTTAATGTTTGATTATCATATGTACATTTCCAAAATATTCTGGATACGCATTTGCTATAATAATTTTGGAATGCTTTTGATGTGTTTCCAGACTTGAAAAAGCAAAGTAGCTGTGCCAGATCTTTCTGAATCAAGTGTCTGACTTGATTGCTTTTCTTCAAGGAACCATTTATCAATCAGGTTTAATTTCTAAGAAATGCTTTTTTATGTTTGAAGCACAACTATTCATTACTTCTAATAGCAAAACACAGAAGCTGAAAAAGAGTTTTTTAAATGGAGCTAGCCCATTTAATTACTGAGCATAATCTTTTAATAAAATTTTACAAAAATCTTTTCTTCCACCTTTTGCATTCCTATTGAGCTTGATCGCTTCGCAGGTTTTGATGACCTAGCAAGTATGAAGCACTATACATTAAACACAGTGTTGACAAAGGAAATTCACTAGCAAGGGTTTCATTAACTGGGGATTAAGCTAAAACCTTTTCCCAGAATTACCAATAAATGAGACTCTAATCTAAAATTTCACATTAAGTTTACTACAACTAAAATGTGTGTGTTTGCACGTGTGTGTCTGTTTGCTGAAAGAGTGTGTATGTGAATAAGGTTGAATCTTAAAATGAGTTAAAAAAAATTTAGTTGGCTGGAAAAGTACAACTTTTTTTGATTATTTTGTAAGTATAATGTACTAAGTGGGAGAAAATCTACAACTTAGAGCATGCTCTATAGATCTATCCAAGTAGATAGAGAAACATGTAGCTGAGAGATTTAAAAAGTAAACTCTTTATTACATTCTATGGTTGGGTTTAGGCTTGATTTGAGAGAATATCTTTAATATTTATTTCGCAGAGTGGAAATTTTTAAAAAGCTGTTTGTAAAGTTGATTCTGAAAATACCACTCTGAATGATTTGCAATTAAAATTTTTTTATATATTTAGATTTAGTTATGTTTATTAAATTACCCTAAGATTAGCATGGAGATTGCTCAGACTTTGCTGAATTGTTTTTTTTATATTATTTATTTAAATGTAGATTTTGAAGCAAATTTGGTTGTAATTGAACATATTAACAGAAACCTAATTACATGAGGAAATTATAATAGTTTACTATTTATTAACCATATTTTTTAGTTAAGGGTATTAGCTTTACCAATTTTTGGTCTGAATAATTTGAACTGATACTTAAATTCAGTGGATAATGGCTTATTAAACTTCAGTTTCTGCTGTTATGATCTAATTTCAATCATGAAGGTTGTGTTAAATATGGACATGTTTATAAAATAATAGTCTTGGGAGCTTAAAATGAACTCTATGAAAAACCTGGTTGGTTCCTACTCTCAGGCTGATAAATTATATCCAGCAAATGAGTCAATGGAAGCTTTGAGAAGTTAAGCGACCTGCTCTAGGCCTTACATCGTATTTGTGTATTGTAAATGGGGGACTAGAAGGCGGGTAGATTTCCCATCATCTTGTTAGTTTCCTTCATTGCATAACACTGATTTTTTTAAAAATGATTTTATTAGTATGAATTCATTCCATAAGTTCAAGTTTACATGTATTTGTTATAAATTTAATCTGAGAACCATGAGCTATTTCAGTGAACACAACATTTGGAATTATAATATCACATTGCATTTTAATAAACAATTTTCACTTTGAAAAGTTTTATTATGGAATTTATTAATTTTGAATATATCTGAAATTATAGAATAGTATAGAAACCCTTATAAACTCAACATCCAGATTAAATAGTTACCAGCTCATGGCCAATCTTGTTTTCATCTATACCCCAATTTACTTTCCTTCTTTCATATTATTTTAAAACAAACTCTAGATATTACATACACTTGCACAAACACACATGTATACAAAAGATAAAATTCAAGTTTATATCGATGTTTCCACAGGACTATGGGATTTTAATTTCCCTCCCTCCCCCTTTTCCTAACCAACTTAAAATGTTCTCTGTTGTTTGCAAGCAAAAGATACTAATTAAACTAAGCATCTTTCATGGAAACAATAAAATTAATTACCATCTTCTACTATGTGTCAAAGGAGAGTTAGAAAAATTTCATAATCATGGATAATGAAATCTACGTGAAACAACAATAACAGCTATTTGAATTTATTACATCCTTGGCACTAGACTGAACTCTTTAAAACATAATCACATATAATCTTCATGCAGCCCCATAAGGAAGGTACTTATTAGTGGCCCTTATCAAGTAAAGAATGTGGGCTTAAGAAGTTTAACTTTCAGGCCCAGATCACAGTTAAAATGTAACCTCAGAGCCTGAGAATTTAGCCACCGTACACTGACTTTTGTGATAAATATAGATATTGAGTATAGAATTGTCTAATTTGAAAACCCCGATAAGACATTTAGACAATGACCCATAGGTGGGGGAAGATGCTATCAAAATTGAACCATTGTTAATATGCGTGAGCTATACCAGATTAAAATTTTGAGAATCATTGTTGATCAGATGAAAGAAGGTGAAAATATACTTGGAGAACATATTACATGGTTAAACTTAAATACTGCCCTTGTATAAAACTTTTGGAAATAAGTGACATTTTAATTGAAAGTAAGAAAAATGCTGGAATAGCAGATCCAGTCAGATTATTTGAAAATTTTCATCATGAACTCTACTCCTTTATCATTTCTTCTTTGTTCTCACTTTAATATTTGGTGGGAGAACTAAAGTATTTGAATTTTTACTTTTCTTTTTTTTTTTAATATAGTCAGTGGGATCAAAACTCCTTGGGACCAAAAACATATAAAACAAATATAAATGAAAAGTACTTTAAAATGCACTCAAGTTTATTAGAATTATATCTGCTGCTCTTATTTGTGTCAAACAGAAAAATGAGATGGCTTAAAAAATAATAAACTTTTTTTTTCCTCTCAACAAAAAGCTCCTCAGATAAGGGTGGTCTCAAGTCATCATTAGCTGATCTTGACAGAGTAAATCTGAAACAAATTGCAGCCATGTTAATCCCTTTTTAGTATGACATGCTGACGAGGAAAGAAATCACAAGTGTCTCAGAAATAAGTTGACTTAGTTGGTGAACAATACATTCATTATCATCTACTGAAAAGAATGTAATCTCTTTTATCTTTACACATTAAAGTATTTTTTTAAGGTACAGGTATATTTATCTAGATAAAATAAATGATCATCTAATTATATTTGACAATTTAAAACCCATTATGAATAATTTTAAATGAATACATTTTGTTTGATCTTTTATTTGTTTGAATTGCTTATGATCTGCATACAAAATGGCATTAAATAAAATAATAGTACCATGTGAAATTCAAATAAGGTTTAATTAATATATAAGGTGGTCAAACAAAAAAAGCATCATTGTTTAAATGTTTTTAGGATGCAAATGAAAAGCAATGCATTCTTAATGCACAAGTTTGGTTCTTATCCCTGATTTTGTACTTAAATGATCATCCTACCTCCCCTCTAGAATGTATTTTACATGACACTTTAGGACTCCTATAATAATACCATAATTAGTGGCTAAATCACAGGTCCAATCATTGAGCTAGCAAGAGTTACACAACAGGTCAAAAGGCTTGATCTGGAGAATAGAAGTAAAAGACCCTTTGTTTTATCAGGTTGGTGTTATTTTTTAAAAAGTCTTTATTTTAGTTGCTTATATTTGGTTCATTTAATTTTGGTTGTCTCAACTCCAGACCTTTGACCAGCGCAAAAATTATTCCAAATCACGTTACAGAGGGACAGTTTTGGATCATTAAGATATAATACTTGCAATTATATGTTAAATACTTTATAAGATAATAGCATTTGATGCCATAAACTACTTTTTAAAACGATATGACGAATGATTTAAGTATGGCTTAAATTTGAACAAGTATTATATTAAAACCTCAGAAACAAGCTTTTTTTCTTTTTAATTCTAGGATTTTTAAAAACCCTATAATAGTAAACAATTAGAAAATGTCAATATTTTGAGCAATTGATACAAGTAAAAAATTCCAATGTACCAAAAAATGGTACTTAGATTTCTTTGCTGGCCAATTTATATTAAGTTTCAAATCTAGCAAGGAAGACCCAAGCATGTTTTTTATTAAAGCTTAAACAACCAGCTAGTGTAATGTTCCTGAATTTTCATCCATCATGCTACCAATTTCTTCATACTAAGGAAACATTATATTCTCTTGTTATGTCTCACAGACAAGAAATACATTCACAAAATTTTGCCAATGACAAATGGATAATTTGAAAGTGAAAATCAGACACAACACAGTGCTTACTAGAAGGTGTTCAGAAGGTAGGGCAAAGAGATTTCCAAAGCATTTTACAATAGTATGAACCATACCTAGTCAATCCTTAAATGATGAAATCTGCATTTTCCCTGGTCTCATGAAATTTGGGCCTCATAAATCAGTTAGCAGTGGAAGTAGTCCCAAAAATCACCATGCATTTCGGTATGGAAAACAAGTCATTATGGAGAGCATGTAACACAATCATAGACAATTAGGATAAAAGTGCTGAAAGAAATTATAACATAAAAGTTTTGTAAGAAAGCTTGTTGTTCTCATATTGTTGGCAAACTAATAGTATCTGGATACTCCTAAACAATGCGGAAATATTTGAAAATTAAATATCAGACAAATGAGTCGAATTTGGCTGCTGAAGAAATTATTACTCATTATTACTTCAGTGGAAGCAGGCTATTATAACAGATATGTTCAAGAAAACTCTCAATATGTTTCCCACTGGTGGTGGCTCAGCTCTGGATGTCATAATATGTGAAGCAGGAAGTTTTGATCTCATCATTTTAGGACTGTTCCACTCTGCCATTTTGACTGAAAATACTAGGTAAATAACTAACAAAAAATAAAATGCATGAAGATCAAATCTGTACACAATTGTTTTTCGAATTCAAATTTAGATATGCAAAATGGGGTCATGAGACATTGTTCTTAAACAAATAAGAGCCACACATATAATCACAAACCAAAAAATCCACATGGCTTTGGTAAAAGTTGGTATGGACACAAATCCCTCAGATTTGTTAAATCTTCATTGATGATTTATATTGTAAAATTATATTAAAAGTAAGTTTAGTAAACTTAAAAAAATAACAAAAAATGTAAATGGTTAACTGTGCCACTTTGAAAATTATCAAGGGATTAAATTGATGATAAATTCTGTAAAAAATCATTATATATAAAAATTGATTGTTAAAGTGTTTTTTTTTTCATAAACATGGATTCAAATTGCACTCAGATACAGTATAGTAGATAAAAATGACCATAAATTATGATATTATATATTCAATTTTATAAATTATTATTCATTTATTGACACTTAACTTTCACTTATTACCAGTTTAATGATTACTTAGGAGGATAAATCATGCAATTTACTTCAGAGTTTTCACCCAAAAAAGTTACATTCTGTAAGTTCACTGAAATATTTAGGACAATATTTAATGCTTTTTAATATGATCACTCTCACCTCACTTTGATTTGGTGAAGCATCACTGTCTTTTCCTATTCATGGTGTTCTGCCACTATTTATTTTAAAAAATAAGACTAATTTATGCCTAATGAATACTTTCTGTATTACTAGAGTTTATAATAAATACAGAGATTTTCTGCCTATTTTTAAGCATTAAATGAAAGAAATTGGAAATATGAAATTTAAGTCCAGCAGTCCAAGACAAGTTTCATGTTAAATAACTAAATTCTTATCAACAAATCCACTCAATTATAACATTTTTATAATATATAAGACTAGAATTTATTTCAGGTGGATTGTTACCATTTTTATGGTTCTCCAGATTTAAAAATCCAATCTTCTTTATTTTCTTTCTATTATTTTTAATATCCTTTCTGTCATCAATCTCATTATGAATCATTCATATGTATTTCCCTCACTTTTTTCACAACCACAATCTTAGCCTATACATAGAATAATTCATACTGGATTACTCTGATTTGCCTGCCTTTAGCCTTATCTCACTCCTCTCTACCTTTTATAGTGATTTCCCACAGCCTGGATTTTGTTTATATCTATAATGATTCCTTTTATAGTAGACTCAGACTTCTGGTTCTGGTGTCCAAAGTCCAAAATTTGGCTCATTTTACTCTCTGACATTTTCTTGCCCACCTAAGCAATCTTCTCTAATCAGATCATTCCTATCAGAATTCCCATGTAGGTACCCACTTCTTTGTTCACCCACTGTCTGCTTCTCTTTAACTAGAATATCCTCTGCCTTCTCCTTATCATTCTATTATTCCACATCAACCTTCCTTTGAATACTTATTTCAACATCCACCTCTTCCTTAAAGTATTTTCCTGTCAACCTTAGCCTATGTTGAAACTCTACACATAATTATCTCTGTTGTATACGTTCAACCATGGACTTTTCTTAAATTGTTTTTTTTAAATTATCTTTCTCCTAGATTTTAAACTTTAATAGTAAAACTAATGATGCATTGGCCTGTGCTGAGCAATAAAGCCATTAAGACAGTGAACAGAAGGTGAACTTAAAAGTATTGAGATCTAAAGAATCAAAATGGCTTAATTTTTTTTTATCAATAATGCCAAATACATATGCTATTTTCAGGCTTTACAGACTTTAAATTGCTAAATAAAAGAAAAGATTCAAAAAGGGAAACTGAAATTGTAGGGATTCACATATTCTTTTGTAATCACATATGCATCAAAAGGAATTATAATTTAAATTTAAGGTGGAAAGAAGTTATTCAACAAATGTAGCTTTTTTTGTGTAAAGATAATTTATTTTATCAGAAGAATTTTAGCAACCCTTGACCTTGACATAACTAAGGTTTTTACAAAGAACTGAATTTAAAAAATTTTTGTCACTGTAAAACTATATGACAAGTGCTGTAGTTATTAATCAGCTTGAGAAGGTGAAAGTCATAAATTAAAACCCTTAAGAAAAACGTTTTAGTTTCTTCATCAATTTGTTGAGAGACTAGGAAGAACAGATAAACTGAACTGATTTCTCTTAACTCGTCCCTGGTTTGATTTATTAAGATTAACCACTAATTTCAGTGTTCCTAACAAAAATGTTCCATTTAAAATGGAAATTAAAAATATATTTATTATCTCATATATGCTCATCCAACACCATGCTCACTTTTCTTTGGTGGGCTACTTCAGACAGTCTGAAGTTGGAAATGTCTTGTTCTTATCTCTGCTCAGTCTTCCAAATCATAGTAGTCCTTCATTTTATGGTCGAAAGAGTTCAGGATTTTCCTGTTCCTTATTTTTACTTTACAAGTTCCTCTATTTTTCATCTTTAAACCAAACTGATTTTCTGAATATATAGAATTCAGTAGTCCAAGATTATACAGATTCAGTCTTTATAGATATATTAACTTTCCCTTTTTTCTCTAGAATCTGAAGACTCGAGATGCACGCCTAACTCTGCCATCAACAAACCATTGACCTTGAGCCAGATAATTTCTCAGAGGCTCAGAGTGCTTACTTTTGAAACCTGTGAGTGATAATAATGCTCTCTTTCATAGAGCTCTTGGGAGAATTGCACTCACTCTGAAGTATGTGGGTACCTTCTCCTTTTCAACTTGGAAAACACACATTATTTGACTGAGTCTGTATATGCTGTGATTTAAAAGTTATTAAAAAGAAAATTATAATGCACACTGGTTCATCATTTAATAGATTTATTTTTGATCTGACCTTTAGCATGTGTTGCAGAAGCAAGAAAAAGGTCATCGGTGCTTAATGGAAAAAATAAAAAACTAGAAGCAGGAAGTATAGATGAGTTTACAGACAAACCTTTTTGCATGAGATGCTCTTTTACCACCTTTCCATCTTTTTTCCATCATCTTTTTTTCCAACAGAGCAGTGTGTTTGCCCAATTTATTCAGTCTTTCAAAAAGACCTTTTTTAGTGATAATGTCATAACATTCAGTTATTTCTAAGAAGTGTCAAAATTTTGACCTGTTACTATCTGATCTCATAGTTCTAACCTCTTAACATCAAGTCCACTGAACACCAATATGAAAAAAATATTAGAGACAATAGTAAGATTATTGAACACTTGATAATTTTAAACAAATATTATAATTATTATTTTATACAGCAATTGAAAGAAAAAATCCAAATTAATCTATACTTATTATTTTTTCCTCAGTGCCATATCGAAGTCAAGATGGTGGGAATAGTCTGCCTTGAAGGAAGGCAGTAAGGGGATGCAGTACTCTTAGCAAATTTAAAAACAATAATACAACCAACTTTTAGTCAATATGCTTTTTAATATCACCTCATGCCACAATTTAAAAGAAAAAGTTATTTATAAATTATTCTTTGAAAAAAAATCTTTTGTTTGTCTAAGTTTAAAACATTGATATGGTTACTGTTTAGTTTTAGTTACATATGTGTGTAAGCTTTAAATGAGCACATTTTTAGTACTTGTTCTTTAATAAACTTTATTTTCTACATAAAGTATATTTGGAAATCTTCCAGTTTTTTATAGTCTGACCCCAACACACAAACACTCAACTACACACATTCATTTTCAGAACATGTTCTTAAGCCTTCCAAATCCTTCTAAACTCACTTTGGGGGCAGTTTGTGTTCATAACCCCTGTGATACTTTTTATTCTTGTTTTTTAAATACTGGATTCAAAATCAATAATGACAGGATGGTGACTGCCAAGAAAAAGGAACAGAACATGAGTTGCTTCAGTTCTGTTGTTCTATTTATTCACTTAGAAATTTTATTTATATTTAAAACTTTCAACTTGTGGAAACATTTAAAGTCTCCTAGGCTTGATTCCAAAGGAAAAAAAAAAAGAGAATTGCACTTTTTGGAATTTATTATGAAATGAGATTTTTATGATTCTTCGTCACACTTATTCTTATGTTTAAGAATTTTCCTATTTGTATATCTATTTCCTTATGTGAAAGAAACTTTTCAAAGTTAAATTGATAAAAATATTTTTACTCAACTATAAGCAAAGATAAATTAAAAATTTGACTGTATTGCCTATGAATACAGATAGGTAATTTTGTTAAAGTTAGTTACAAATTTACAGAAGTTAAGCCCCCATAACAGGGAACATAAAATTTATTAATCACTACTGTGATTGACTAATATGCATGACTAATAATTCATTACTTTTCTTGTATTTTGTAATAAATATTTATTTTTTATTTTTTAAACTAACTTTGAATATATACAAGGTTCGATAAAAGAAAAATTTACCCTTCACTTTTTTTTTGTGGCCTTATTATTTGTTTCATTACACGATTACGGTTGGAGATAATTTTTTTAATGGGAAGTTATTAAAAATTACCTTCTCCAAGTATGTCATTGTCTCTTTATCAATATTTTAGATACCTAAAAGCAAATGAGAAAAATAAATATTTTTTAACATAACTTCAGAGGATGCCAAGGAATTGGTCTTACTCTTAAAAAAAAAAAGAGTTTAAACAAAATACAGAGACAAAGATAGACATTGTGATTTAAAAAATTATTTTCTTGTTGAAAGATAAGTCAAGGAAGTGTTAAACAGAGTTCCAAGTGGAGATAATTATCAACATTTGAATGGCTGTTAGGTAACATAATTGGTGCAACATTTTTTTCCTGCATATTTAGGAGATGCAATTAAAATGATCAACTATGGGAATTTTAAAAGATTTTAAAATTTTAAAATTGTGTTTAAAAATTTGTGTTTAACCCAGGTAAAAAAAATCCAAAGCAGACACTAATAGCATCTCTTTCCTTTTGCATAGACTTTATGATCTAAAAAAATAAAACATCAGAAAACTTATTTTGTCCAAACATGGTTTACTTCCTTACTTTCAATTCTCTATTCCCTTACCTCCTCCCAAACAGGACTAGACTAAACTAGATCAATCTTTTTTTTTTGATCTCTCTAAAGCAGAGTGCTCATTAACATAATTTTACTTAAGTGAAGCTATTTGATGTATGAGAAATCCAAAGCAACAGAATAAGGAAAGTTAATTGCAAGCTTTTGTTCTGAGGTGAGAGCACAAGGCCAAGGGCTCCAGCTTCCTTCTGTAAACAGACTAAATTGTCTTCATTATGTTTGTGCTATTGTCTGTTTTTAAGTTTGTAGATTTTTCTAAAGTGATTAAGTACCCAAGGAACGTGTCCTGTCTACCAGGAAAACACAGATTTTCCTTAGATGTTTGAATATCACAGGTAACAAAACTTGTGCTACTAGGGTCATAAGGAAGAGTTCCTGGTAAAAATAAGCTCAAATCTTTCCAAAGTTCCAAAATTCCAAAATTTAATGAGAAGTAGAACTTTTCACTCTAGAATTAAAAAGAAGTCTTAAAAAAACCAAGGTATAAGTAGTTTACATCAGGTCCTTTCTGATGCTTTTCCTTAGTAACAGATTTTGCTAAAGAAAAATTATCAGCTGTACGAAAGGACACTACCTACATAATGGGACACATATGAAGGAGATGGCATGAAGGGAGGCAAAATTTGAAGAAAGATTTAGCCTGTCATGAACTATGTGATGAAGGTCATCTTCAATATTCCCATTCACACATGTATTTGATACCTGGTATCCAACCATTTATCGGCCTTTTACTTCATGATACCACATAGTGTTGAAATGTATTTCAAGCCCTAAAACAGTCATGAGCTCCTCTTAACATAAAATAACTTCTACATATGATTATTCAAAAAAAGACCTTGAGGAATGGGAAATGACTAATCTGATAAATGAGCCTCTGCCAAGTAATGATCTGGGTGCATTACTCCTTCTTAGCCATGTGGATTTATGTATTCTGAAATTCTTAACCAAGAGGCATTCTAATAACCTAGCAGGAAGATAGTTTGGTTGGAGTGTGGGCAAAGTCCCTAAATAATTCTGAAGAGGCAACTTCTTACTCTGCCTATGGGTAGAACTGACCCTGTGTCTAGATATTATGTAAGAGTATGGAAAAATGTTTGTTGGACTTATGATTTTTCAGCCAAGACTAAGTCTTTCCCAAAAAGCAGGACCCTTTGATATGGATTTAGTAGTCTATCATCTCAAAAGAGATGTAAAACATTTCATTAGAGCCATATGCTTTCATGGTAACTTATATAGAAGTGAATATCTACGGTATACTAGGCATTGATGTAAACTTTTTACATGCATTACTTTTGCTAATCCTTTTATAATCTACTATCTTATTATATCTATTTTATGGATAAAGAAGCCAAGGCAAACAGAGGTTAGGTGATTCGAACTGGAGTTGCTGGGATTTGAATCTGGACAATAGCTTGTACCAGAGTCCATGTTCTCATTGATCACTCTATACACCTCTCTGCCCATGACCTACAAAAAGTTTCACTCACCATCATAGAAGTCACTCCATGCAAGTATCCTCATAGCACCATTTCTGTAATGCACTTGCCACATTGTTCTATAGATTTCACATTTCTGCCTCTCACCAGAGTGTGATCTTCTTGAAGAGAGATATTTTACTTTATTCATCTTTGTTTACTGTTTGTAAAATAAATCAGTTCATGTTATTTTTTTGTGTGGAAGGCGGTGCAGGAGAAAGTTATGTATGAGAAGATCTGATCTGTATCAAATGAGCCTGCATTGCTATCACAAGATCCAGGGAGTTGTTTTGTATGTAACTGGTACTGTGACCAAATCTGAGCTGAGTATTGATCTCTCAGTGATATGACTCTAGAAGAAACAAATAATTTAACCTACATGACCCAAATATGAGTCTTGAGAAAACCGTCTAAACACAATTTTTCAGTAAAACAAGAAAATTTTAAATATAATCAGGATATACCAAGCTTCTGGATAAAATCACCCAAATACAGTGGACAGAGGAACTTGTTAAACCAAATCACAGAGAGCTAGTCAGTAATATACAGGATGTATGAAACTCTACAGGACAAATGTCTAGGGTTCTTCAATAATAAAATACAAGAAAAAAATAAAATGAGACAGAGAATCTATAGATTTCTCAATGACAAGCTACAAATTAAACCCAATCTTTGTGTGGATCCTGACTAATAAAGTAAAACAAACAAAACAAAACATTTCAGAGACAATTGGGGAAATTTGAATAGTGATGGGATATTTGGTAATGTTCTTTTCATATCTGAAAATAAAATTGATATGTTTTTAAAAAACTGTTGTCTTTTAGAGACACACTCTGAAGTATTTAGAAATAAAATGATATGATGCCTAGGATTTGCTTTAAAATGATGGAGTTACCATGAGTCGACAGTTATTTAAGCTGGGTCATGGGTAATGCACGATGGGTCTACTCATCTCATTATTTTTGTATGATGTAAACTTTTCCAGTATAATGGCTTACAAGTCCAGTATGATTTTCTTAAATGAAAACTTGGGCTGGAATTGAGCACTTTCTTGTCTTTCCTTAGTCAGTTACTTGCTCTATCAGTTATGTGCTGCTGTGTGCCAACTCCTAACCCCCAAACAATCATTTATTTTGTTCTTAAATCTGAAATTTGAGCAGGTACAACTCATCCTTGGTCCATGCAACATCTGCTGAGGAAGCTCACCTGGAGTCTGGAAGATTTACTTTCAAGATGACTCATTCATATTGACTGTGTTAATGACACTTGTTAAAGATGGTAAGGCAGACTTTATTCAAGACCATTTTGTTGCAAATAGAGACTACTACAATAGTATCTTACCGTTGGGGAGAGAGATTGGGCTCAACTCTGACTACAACATGGGCAAGTGAGAATTTATAGCCGAGGAGCTGGGATATGTGTATGGGTGGGCAGTGTGGAGAATTACTAAGAGGAAACAAGGACAGGGAAGATTCTGGCTAAATTGCCCTAAAAGGATTTTTTTTTGCTGAATAAAGGCCAGGGTGATTAGGCATCACCTAGAAGTTGGCAGGTGAAGAACCCAGTCAGATCTCAAAAGTGATCAGATATCAAGGGTGGGGTCTTCTGGTCAAACTGACTTGGCAGGGTTCTTACTAAAGTTGATTTGAAAGGAAATAAACAGATAGGCCTAGGAGATGTTTCAAGAATCTGACTAAAGTTTGTTTAAGCAATCTTCGTCAGCTGACAAGTTGGTGCACGCTATCAGCTTGAGAGTTCGGCCAGCCTTGTGAGCCAGGGGCCTTGGTTTTTCTCTACCCAAGCTGCGTGGGCCTCCTGGGAACACAATCCTCAGCCTGGATTCAAGAGGGAAGAACACTGACTCCTCCTTTCAATAGGAGGGTGTCAAGAACTTAGAGGTCAGATTTTAAAACTGATCTGCTAATCTACTTTGCAGTCATCCATAGAGCCTCAGGATGGGTGTCAAACTACAGAACTGTTTATGAAAATAACTAGAATATATGTTACTGATGTGTGGGCCTTTAGATATAAACTCTTCTCCTAGGGTAGACCCAGCCTATGAGTATAGATGGTGTCCACATCATGCAGGCAACACTCAGGCAGGCTGAAGTAAGAAAGAGTGAAACAGATCACTGGAATTGATTGACATGGCTGGGAGTTAAAGTGTGGTAGCAGGAAAAGTAAACTACTGCCAAAGCCCTGAATCTAATTGTCCTCCCAATATCCCTGCTGGTCATAGAAATATACTCATCTGGCTGGGCTGTCAGAGGCTGGCCCTCACTCCTTTTATCCACCCTATTTGTGTGGTAAAGCCAAGGAGTCACTGCCATCCAATTCTGCCCATGAATGTGGTAGACACGGGAGATTTGGAAGGAGGGCAGAGGGTAAAGAAAGGTTGACAGTAGACATATTTTGTGGACAAGATTGAGGGTTAAATGAGTGATTGGGGAAAGGTGTAGTTGGTATATTGCTTGTCTTGTACCAGACAATGAAAAATGTAGATTTCCTCTCCAATGAGTCTGAACATTTAGCTAACATGTTCTCAAGGTTAGAACCACAAGTAAATAATGATTTGGAATATAAATGATATTTCTTCTGAGACTTTTCCAGCTCATTTTTAACTATGTTTTGTTGCCAACTATACCTTCTGGGAATCTGTTTTTGCTTAGCTGATTTCCACCCATCTGTCTTTAAGGAATTATTTTAATTGATACATTTGCTTTGTTACCTGCTTCTGATGGAACTGTCATTTCAGACACCTCTAGATTTGGTTGTTCAACAGACATTTATTAAGTACCTCCTGTGAACTGTGCTTGGCCCTGGAGATCCTGGCTATTGAGATTTTAAATGAAAAATATATTTCATAAGAGAGGTACAAAAGTGCTATGGGAACACAGTGGAGAGGAATAAACTTTGCCTTGGGAAGGTGGAGAAAGCTGCACAGAGCAGGTGACATTTGAGCTGAATCTTGATGAATCGGTGGGAGCTTGCTAGTTGGAAAGAGAGGAAATAACATGTTCAAATGTCAAGAGTTGTGAAAAATTCATGGTATGTTGTGTGATAAAGTGTAATGAACTGACTCAATGGGGAACAATATAATTGGTGAGGCACCCTTTCTCTTGTCATTGTTTTTTTCTGAACTAGACTGAGAAGAAAAACATTCCAGAGAAATAAAGATCTCTGTGTCATAGTCTGACAAACCACTGGTCCCCTAAATGTCTCCCGTGCCCATATAGGTTAGGATAAAGAACCAAGGAGTTAGAACTTTCACTTATAGGCAAAGGAGAACTAGTGGAAGACTCAAAGCACGTGAATAAAATAATCTTATGCCTTGTCTAAGACATATGATGGCTAAGAAGGGATGGGCTGAATGGATATAATAGGAAGGGAGGAGACAGAGTCTCTTCCAGGATTTACTGTTTTATTGTTTTATTGGCTAAGGAGGTGAATGAAAAAGAAAAAAGACGTCACTGTGTTTGGGCACCTGGTACTATGGTACTCTCATTTGCTGACAAACAAAGTGGGTGTTTTAGAGGATGGGGCAGTGGAAGAAATGAATTCATCTCTGGGCTAGTGATACCTGTGGAATGTGAGGTATATCCAGGCATTATTAAGAGTCTGACACTCAGGATAAGTCAAGATGAGGTCTGAAAACATGTAGGAAAGTAGTTACTGAAGTGGTAGAAATAGACAACTTTTAACATTTTGTTAAAATTATCTTCAACTTAGCTCCTTCTTTATTCTATTTAAGGCAGTACTTGTGTACTTTATATCTTTTCTGGAATTAAAACTGAGATTTGAATAGATTCTGTACAGTTTATTTAATTTGACAGTACATTAGTATTTCTTAGAACCTTGCTTCCCAATGATCCTATTTAAGACAACTTTGGGGAAGTCACATATTTTTAATAGCTATATTCTCTCTTTTTAATCCCTGGATTCAGTGGTTCTTTACCTTTCTTACCTCTTTCCCTTGACAAATATTTTTTCTTCCAACTTTCTCTTTTTCTCTTGACTCATGACTGATGTCTAAGGCTTTTCTCATTCTGTTATATGTCTTAGAAATCAGTCATTCTTAATTATCTCAAAATTTCTCTTTAAATAATGCTTCTTTCCTTTTTCTATATTGGTCAGCTGCCCACTGACCTCTGGTTATTACTTATTTTGGAATTAGGTGAGTTTACATTGTTGAATTATTCTGTGCAACCCATTGTCACTTTTCAGCTCCTTCTATAAAGAGTAGAGAATATTAGTAAATTGCAGCTATTATGTTCTGTGTTCCGCTGGGCATTTAGATGTCAGCAGCAATAGCAACAGTAGCAAAGACTTGTACGTGTGCCACACACAATTCTAAGGGCAATATACGTATATATTGTTACTTGATGCTTGCTGTAGTGCCATCAGGTTGGTTCTATTATTATTCCCACTTTAAAGCTAAGAAAGTCTGACACATTGAGTCAATTGCCCAGAGTCTCCAAACTAGTAAATGGTTAAGTGATTAACCAGATTCTCATTTATGTACCAAGTCGGCCTTTCCCCTCTACTATTCTGGTGTCCATAGTTGTTCTTTTTCAATCATAGCATCTCACAAATATACAACACTGATTTTAAGTACTGAGGATACTTGGCATCTTTTGTAAAAATCTAGATTATTTCTCAACCACATACATGAAGTAGGTAGTCTTATTTATTAAGGTCAAACTCACAAATACCATTGAAGACTTGTCATAGGTAACAAGCATTAAATTTGACCCTTGTGAGCTTCATGTATTACTTCTCATTTGTGGGCTTTTTCTCCTAAAATACCACATGGCTGTGGAACTCTCATAAGAACCTCTTCCAATGATTTAATGGAAGTCAATGAGCACTTCCTATCAAATTCTGCCTTCCTAGTATCAAAAATATGCAAAAACACTGAGGAGTGCCAAGTGATGTTTGGTCTCTGAGATCTAATTTTAGATTTTCTTATAGTAAATGAGGAAACTACCCATTTGTATTACCCCGAATATTTAATTATTTTATTAGTTGGTCATTCTGATTACAACATAAGTTACTATGATCAGTATTATGAAGATTGTACTTTTTGTCAGGAGGACCTGACCTCTCTTTTAAGCATTGAATCCATTTATAGATGAATACTATTTTTCCCTAAATTTTCAGATAAACTGGTGTCAGTATACATAAAGATGTTTCCTGATATCTCAAAAGTGCTGTTGGCTAGCTGGTCCGTGTGAAGGGCACAGCGAGACACCTTATTGAATGAACTACCTTGATAAGGACAATCTCTTTGAAATATTTTTCCTAATGAATATTTTGTATTCTATCACCGTGTGGTCAAATAACATTTCTGCGTAAAAATTTGGAAATAAAAAATTCTCTGTTTTTCATTTTTTTCTCTTTTAGGTGAGGCCACCCTTGGTTGACCTCATAGATTGCAAGGACCTTGTCAGTTTACAATCCCTTATTTTCTTATTTTTTACACCTACAGCACCTGATCTTCCAAGGTGGACTCCCATCCATGTACTAACCAGGCCTGACCCTTCTTAGCTTCTGAGATCAGATGGACTTGAGTATGTTCAGGGTAGCATGGCCATAGACACAAATTCTCTGTTTTTTTGACAGTCAAGGTAATTAATAAACATTACTTGATTTTTTTTGGCAATGTGTCTATTGTGTTTATCTATTAAGAAAAATTCTTTGCTTTTTAATGTCTTTTTTTAAACATCCATATAGGAAAACAAAACTTACTGTGGCAATTACACCAATTGACTAATTGACCAATTTCAGTTGCTGGTTGTTTAATTTCTGGCAGAAACTCTATCAAGAGCGGTATTAAAATGTTGTACATTCTTTGAACTTTATTTATGATGAGGGTTGAAATATAAATGATCAATGAAAATTCCTTTTATTTTCTGATTTTATTAGCTGCTTTAAAAGGAAAAATCATGTCATCTACTTATAACTGTGGTAAGCAAGATCATTTAGGACATTTGTCTCTCCTTTTTTAGGTCTTGTTCTTCTCCAAAGTATATCAATAAATCCATTAATTTTTTTTTTTTTTTTTTACAAAAAATTTGCCAGGGGTGTCTTTTCAATTTTGATCAAAAAACTCTTTACTTGATTACATTGTCAAATCCACATAGAGTTTCTGAATTGGGCTTCATGCAGTCTCCATACCTGAGAGAATATCAGACTTCCTGTTTTCTCATTTACATGACTTCCCAAAGTCAGCATTTTGATAATGACTTAAAATGAAAATGATCCTTTTAAAAGAAATGGCTTGCCATTGCTAAGGGCAGGAGGCATTTTGGATGACTGAGCAGCTTAAGTCATCTCTTTATTTGAGGATAAATGATGAAGGGGAATTTGAATGGGTTACCAAGTTATAAATTAATCTTGAGGTACTCAAATGATTGTAAACCACCTGAGCTTTCCTCTCAGCTTTTAAATCATATGATATCAATCTTTGCTCATTTTCCTCTGGGTAATTTGTTATTATGCTTATGGTAACCAACTCCACAAGACATTAACCGGCAATCCACATTACCAGTGAGTATACATTACAGCACTAAAATAAAAATAAACTCATTGAAGAAATGGCTGGAGACCTCAACCATGATTTTCTGTCTGCAAAATGGCATGACAGTTTGAGGATTTGTAACTGAAAATAAATTTAATTATATCACTACCTTGCTGCTGCTAATTAGTGCCTGAGATGTGTATCAGGAGGGCAGCACAGTGCAGATTTGGAAGAGGGTTCACTACAAAGGCAGAATGAAGAAATGGGCTGCCTCACTCTTACTATCTAAAGTGACATTTAAATTAGATCCTGGAAATTACCTTTTCTGTTTATGTTAGCAAGATATTTTTCTCTTTTGCCTTAGTCGAATAGGGAAGTAGCTTTATAAGGTTTTGCATCGCCTGCATGAAGTGTTTTGCATACCTGTAACCTTTCAATTAATGTTATTTATGTTTCAATAAACCACCATGCTACTTTTCCAGATGTTCTAATCCTTCATGTAAATGAATTTATTAGATCCAGTCACCAGACTCAATGAAATCTGCCAAATTCACTGTCTGGGCCACATACCATGGTGTTTAACCTATATTTGCATAAGCTTGTTCTGTAAGTGTAATCTTATGTATCATCTGCAGAGTTAAAGTTTCACTAATGTAAATCCCTGAAAAATCAAATACAGATGTAGCTTTTTGCCCTCAGGGTTGAGCCTGTCAATTTTCTGCTCTCATATCTACCTTCTCCTGTTGGCTCTGGGCCCCCCATCCTCAACTTTTTTTCAATCTAACTAATCTTTCAAAACTGTCCATGTAAATACATTGCAGGTATTGTTCACATGGCAGTGAACAATAGATGCTCTGGTCTTATTCCGATCATTCTGCCAGACTAAAATAAGATTGGCAAGTCATTTGAGGGGAGCTAGTTGTACCACCTGGAAAAATTCGCCCTGCCAATCAGTGGATGGCAGACAGATTGTTTCAGTTTGCCTAGAGATGTTTTAGATAAGGAGGAGTCAAGCCCAATAAATGGGTTAATGTCAGCCGGCAAATTCCATAACATGGCCAAGGTAAATAGGCCAAAAGAGAGAGAGGAGGGAGTTGGCTGGATGTGGGGAAGGGGAAGGGTCTATCTATTCATGCCCACTCTTACCGATATTGTCACTTCAGTAAAAGGCAGGATTCTTCTTTGGTTTTCGTGATTAGCATAAAAAACTCTTGACAGGTTTAAGCCATGTATAAAAAGAAGGAAAATATGACTGCTGAGTGTGGAGGGTGTTAGCGTTCTTTGGGTTTGTTTTTGATTATTTTAAAGTCTAAATATGTTTCCTCTGCTGGTGCCCAGTTGCTATTTATTTGGCTTTAGCCTTTGATCCCCCTTATGCTGGCACATCATAAAAAACATATTCCTGCTCAAGTCTTATATTATGTAGTTTGTTTCTGCTCAGGGTGTTCACCAGGCAGGGCTGTACCCACTGAATAAGCCTCTCTTTGTTTTTGATAGACTCCAGGTGTTTATCGCTATAAGTTAGTAATGGAGTTAACCGCAAGAAGCAAACTGGAAAAAGGAGGAATTGAAGAAAATTCTGAGTTTGATAACTTAGGAGTCTGCCTTCTGGCAAAATCCCCAAGGGAACAAATATTCTAAGAAAGAGAGGCCTTGCTTTTGCTTTCTAATCTAGTTGGATGAAATTGGGGTTTTAGTATGCATAGATGCTCATTCATTTTATTTCTTCTATGAGTTTTTTTTTTAATAGCCAAAAGGCCTTTTTTCCCTTTGCATTTTCATCATGGTTCTGAAATGAATAATGATGGCTATTCCAGAAGACATTACTGATATCCATATTCTTGATCTGTGCTAGAAGGATTAATGCCAGAAGCAATTTTCCACCTGTGGTAACTTTTTCTTTCCTGCTTTGAGGGGGAGAACAGGGAGACAGCAATAATATTGGGATGAATGTCTAATAACCAGGCAGTGAAAGTAATCAAAAGGGCCCCCCTTTTTCTTTTCACTTTTCAATTGGGGGTCATTTTATTTTCGCATTCCTTTTCTTTTCAACTAGATATTGTTTCAGGAGATTAGAGGCCAATTGGAGGATATTTTGTGATTGTGAACAAGATTATTGAAAAGCCTGTTCATTTGTCTACCTTCTCTGTTTAAAAAAATGTATATGGAGTCCTCTGTGTTAAGGATAAAAGCTTAATTTTGGATACATTTGGGGCCCACGAACTAAGGCCAGGGCCTCTGTGGAATGCAGATTTGCTGCCATTACACTAAGACTTCTGGTTTTTGCTAAACTATCTTTTTTTTTTTTTTTTTTTTAAATCTGATTTAAGTATTGCAGTCCCAGGCATAATAAAGTTTGTGGCCAAATAAGAAGATTGTGGAGTTAAAAAAAATTTTCACTGAAAATATTCAGTACATAGAGATGCAGTGTCTAAGGAATATACATTTCATGAAGTACTGCTTTGTGAGATAAGAAGTACTATTTTAAGAAAATTGTGAGCATGTGCAAGGCATTGTTCTAATATCTTTTCATGAGTTAATACATTTAATTCTCTTACTATGAGGTAGTCATTATTAATCTCTTCATTTATTGAGGAAGAGGCACAGAAGATTTAGCTGATTTTCCCAGCAGCAAGAGAATGGCACAACCAGGAATAAGTCACAGGCAGTATGACCCTAAAGCTTGTGTTCTGTACCAGGTTTGTGTAGGATGCAAATAAGAATGGGGTAAGTTTCCTAACTTCCAGAAACTGATACTGCTAAAACATAATTTCTAGTTAAGAAGGTTTTATTTGAAATATTTAAGAGAAATGGAGCTCCATTTCTCTTAAATTAAAGATATAACTTAATACTGAATGTTCTATTATTTTGTTAGACATTTTTACCACACAATATACAGTAGGACTGACATAGTAAGTCAACTCAAAAGTTAACATTTGTTTGACTTCTTTAAATGGAATTTTCTAATATCATTTAAAAACTCATTTTGATGCCTATTTTCCATGTCTAAATAGGCGTGTACAATAAATGTTTATATTTAATATCAAGCAAAAATGGTACTTATAGAACTATAATTTGAAGAGACAGAAATGAATTTTTACTTTGGTCTTTCCAGAGCACTAAGTTGCTTCTTCTTTATTTCATTTTATTTTATTTTTTTTTTTTTGGAGTACAGTGTTAATCCAATCCAAAGTTCTTAAACTCAAATTAGATTTTTAAATTGCCCAAATAAAAAATTAAGAAATTTCTATTTATTATCTTGGAAATAGAAGTTAGCTATTAAGAAAATAGAAACTGAAAAGAGAATGGGACTATAAAGAAACACTCTGGTTAGCTTTCCCAAAGGAATAGAAATATTTAAGACATCAGCGATCAGTTTGGTCATCTGAACCTCTGTTTATATGCTAATAAAAGGACTAAGTTGGCATTCTTGATAACTACAGGTTCCCATTTATTGAAAGCTTCATTTTCCTTGTGGAGCCATGTGGCTGAGAGAGAGGGATAGAGAGGGTGGCAAAAAGGTAGTTCTGTCTTTAGGATACACCATTTGGTAGTGCCTTATTCTTGGGCCCTCTTCACAGACATTTCTGGATCCATTTATATTCTGTTTATAAAGATATAATCCTTCTTGACCATTCTCCCACATTTCTACTCTATAATATGCACAATGTTTAAGAATGTTTAAGAATGTTTTTTTTCTTTATTTTTTTTGTATTTTTTACTTACTGTTGACATGGAATTATATTAGCTTTAGGTATACAAGGTAATGATGTAGCTAAGAATATTTTTTAAATATATGTAACCAGTGACAGAGTATAACACTTCTTTTTTTCTTCTTTATGTTTCTCAGAGTACATATCATCATCTTGAAATCTGTGTGGAAGTCTTTAGGTCTCTTTGTAAAGGTCAATACAAAGGATTTGGAACTGCTCTGGACAGTTATCACAAGATGCCTTTTTAGGTACCTTGCAGTTCATGGGGTTTACACAGCAAAACTCTTCTCGAGGAACAGGAATTGGGTTTAGCAAGCAAGTCAACAAAAAGTCAGCCATTTATTCACCCTGAGCCCCACCAAGCAGCCTTGAAACTTAATGGTTCTCTAATGGAGAGTGTACATAGCTGGTGCCAAAAGATGAAGAATGACTTTGAACAAGGCCAGGGTTCCTTAAACATTTGCAAGATGATGGCAAGTTGAGGAAGATATCATTTCTTCCCTCACTCTAAGCTGCCACCTACTGCAACACCTCCAGCAACAATGAAAGCAGCACCCATAACCACCTTTTCAGTTGCTCAACTCTTATCATAGATTTTTTTTTCTCAAGAAAAAATATTTGGAGAGCAGTGCCAAAAGGATATGCATTCTATTCACTTCTTCAGTTTTTCTAATATTCACCACCCTACGAGACACATACATACTTTGACCAAGTTGCTTTGGCCCCTTGTGGAATTGCTTTTACTGAACTGCATTTGGCATTACGCCCTCAGTAAGCATTGAGGCAGGCAAGGAGAGGAAGTCATAGGAAGTGGTTGTAGTTTTTACTGAAATGATGTTCTTAAGTATGTTGTTTATCAGTGTCCTCCTTATGAGTCCCAAAAGAGACATTTCTTTTAAGCTGAGGGCAGGGAAAGCTGTCCTCCTGAGCAACTGGTATGTTTCTATGCACAGGCACCAGGCATCTTGTAACTGCTAGCTCAATGAATATTCAAGTAAATAAAATCTTTTTAAAAAGTTTTATAAGATTTTCATGTTTATTGATTTTACATTGAATTTTCTCCAAACTTTAAAATTTCCACATCTGTAGTTTCTATTTTCTCATTTCTGATGTTGTGTTTTTTCTCCTTTCTTTTTTTTAAAAAAATATATTTTTATTTTTTAATTACAGATGACACACAATATTATTTTAGTTTCAGATGAACAACACAGTGATTAGACATGTTTATAACTTAAAAAGTGATCATCCTGATAAATCCAGTACTCATTTGTCACTATACATAGTTATTAAAATACTACCGACTATATTTCTCATGCTGTACTCTATAACCCCATGACTAGTTTATAACTATCAATTTACCTCATTATCTCTTCCCCCTTCACCTATCCCCACAATCTGTCTCCCCAAATCCAGCAACCATTAAAATGCTCTCTGAATCTATGAGCTTGTTTCTGTTTTGTTTGTTCATTCACCCCATTTTCTTAATTCCACATATAAGTAAAATCATATAACATTTGTCTTTCTCTATCTGATTTACTTCACTCAGCACAAAACTCTCTAGGTCCATCCATGTTGTTGCAGATGTCAAGGTTTCATTTTTTTTATGGCTAGTAATACTCCACTGTATATATGTACCAGTTCTTTATTCTTTCATTCATTAATGGACACCCAGGTTGCCTCTATATCTTGGTTATTGTAAATAATGCTGCAATGAACACATGTCTCTTTAAAGTAGTGTTTTGGGTTTCTTTGAAAAAATACCCAGAAGTGGAATTATTAGGAACTTCTTTGTCTCTTCTTATAGCCTTTGTTTTAAAGTTTATTTTGTCTGGTATGAATATTGCTACCCCAGCTTTTTTTTTTCCATTTTTATTTTTATAAAATGTCTTTTTCCATCCTTTTCCTTTCAGTCTTTGTGTGTCTTTTGATCTTTAGTGAGTCTTTTGTAGGCAGGATATGTAAGGGTCTTATTTTGTTATTAATTCAGCCATACTGGCTTTTGATTAGAATTTTTAATGCATTTATATTTAAAGTAATTATTGAAAGATATGTAAATATTGCCATTTCTATTCATATTTTAATCTTTTTTTCCTCCTCCTCTTCCTCCTCCTCCTCCTCCAAGAAATCCTTCTAACATTTCTTCTTGTACTGGTTTGGTGGTGATGAACTCCTTTAGCTTTTTCTTGTCTGGGAAGGTCTATTTCCATCCTTTGATTCTATATGATAGCTTTGCTGGGTAGAGTAATCTTGGTTACATGTCCTTGGTTTTCATCACTTTGAATATTTCATGCCAGTTCTTTTTGGCCTGCAAAGTTTCTATTGAGAAATCAGCTGACAGCCTTATGGGAGCTCTCTTGTAGTTAACTAATTGCTTTCCTCTTGTTGCTTTTAAGATTCTCTTTTTTGTCTGTAACATTTGGCATTTTAATTATGATATGTCTTGGGATAGGCCACTTTGGGTTTATCTTGTTTGGGACACTGCACTTCCTGGCTTTTATGTCTATTTCTTTAGCCAAATTAGGGAAGTTTTCCATCATTATTTCTTCAAATAAGTTTTCAATACCTTGCTCTTCTCTCTTATCCCCCTATGATGTGAATGTTAGTATGCTTGATGTTGTCCCAGAGGCCCCTTAAACTGTCCTCATTTTTTTGGATTTTTTTTCTTGTGTATTCTGATTGAGTGTTTTCTGCTATCTAATCTTCCAAATTGCTGATTCGATTCTTTGCTTTAGCTAATCTACTGTTGATTCACTCTAAAGAATTCTTTATTTGCTATCACATTTTTCATTTCTGACTGGTTCTTGTTAATGTTTTCTATCTCCATTTTTATGTTTTTTATCTCTTTGTTAAAGTTCTCATTGAGTTCATCTACTCTTTTCCTAAGTTCATTATGCATTCTTATAATCAGTATTTTAAACTCTGCATCTGGTAGATTGCTTGTTTCCATTTTGTTTAGTTCTTTTTCTGGAGCTTTGTTCTGTGTTTCATTTGGAATATGTTTTTTTCCTCCCCATTTTGTTTGCCTCCCTGTGTTTGTTTCTATGTATTAGGTAGAGCTGCTATGTCTCCTTGTCTTGGAAGAGTGGTCTTATGTAGTAGGTATCCTGTGGGGTCCAGTGGTGCAGTCTCTCTGGTCACCTGAGTTAAGTACTCTACATGTGTCCTTTGTATGGGTTGTGTGTATCCCCCTATTGTATTTAGCCTTGAGATTGATCCACTGGCTGATCGGTTGTGAGGACTGGTTGTGACTACAGTGGAAGAGCTGTTGTGCAGGGATGACCCTGTGGAACAGGACTCACTTTAGCAGGGCTCTAATGCCTTCCCAGTCTGCCTTTTGGATGTGTCATTCTAAAATTTGGCCCTGAGTGGTACTCCAGCTCTGTTCAAAGCTGGCCACAAGGCTTGCCAGTCCTGGGGCTTCCTGGGAGGGGCCCTACCACAGGCCAAGTTCAGCTGCAGCCTGTACTTTCCCTGGGGCCACTTCGCATGAACCACTGGGCAGTCTGCAGATGACTGTCACTCACATCGGGCTTGAAGGGGTCTTAACAGGCTAAGCTACAAATCAAAGTCAGCTGCCCCTAGTGCCAAGTTTGGGGCTGCTCAGCAAGAAGTATGGGGCACACCAAGGACAGATGCTGCTTGTTTGGGCTTTGTGAACCTTTAAGAGATTATAAGAAAGTCTGCTTTCCTAAATGAGCCAAGATAGGCTGTTTGTATAAAAAATCCACTGGAAGTGGCTTGGGTGGTCCTGAAAGTTGGGAGGGGTGGGGGTCACAGAGACTCACTAGGACAAGGCAAACAGTGTTAGCTGGGGTGGTGGAAGCTCAGCTGTGGTGTTTGCCTGCATCTGCACCCTGGGATGAGAAAGGGCTCAACAAAGGAACAGTGGATTCTGTCTTTATTTCTGTTTGGATGACCGCTGCTCCTCCAGCGCTTGCCCTGAAGCCAGACAATTCAATTCTTTACCATATGTCTCTAGTGTCTTTCAAGCTGCTGCCCCAGTGCTGGAGCTCAGAGTGAGTCTGTCAGCAAGTAAGTACATGCATGGGCCCTTTAAGAAATATGCCTTGGACTCTAGCACTCCTTTGTCTTACTTAGCCACCATTCCCACTGGTTTTCACAGCCAGAAGTTGTGGAGACTTCTCTTCCTGGTACTGGGTTGGGGAAATTGGTGTGAGGCTAGACCCCTCATTGCTCTGCAGAGATCTTTACAGTTAAAATAACCCTCGTGATTCTTAACCGCTACAATGCATATGGGGCCAGCCCATTTCACATTTCTGCCTTTCCTACTAATCTCGAGGTGGCCTTTTCTGTATGTCCTTAGTTGTAGAACTTCTGTTCAGCTAGACTTCAGGTGATTCTCAATGATGGTCGTTCTGTTGTTTAGTTGTGGTCATGAGAGGAGGCAAGCACGGTGTTTACCTATTCTGCCATCTTGACCAAACAAATGGGCTAAAGTTTATTTGGAATAAAATTGTTCTATTGATGGTTATGAAGCCTGCCAGAGTCTTTAAATACTGTGAAGAAAATTGTTTGGGTTTAAGTATTTGCATTCCCCAGAGATAACTATGTTTCCAAGTAGATCTGGATGGTCGTGTTGATTGTTTGTTTTGGGGAGTTTTTATTTTTTGTTTCTTATTCTTTTAACCTATTCATAGGATATCAAGGGATTTTGGTTTTGGTTAATTTATAAGAAATTGAAAGTGATGAGGAGGTAAATAGTAGCTTAGAAATTCTGATTATGGTAAAGCAGAGAAATTTATCAAGTAAAAAAGGAAAATAAATCTCAGGGACTACACACTTCTAGAGATTTTACTCTAAATCCTGAGATGTTAATTATCTGGTTTACTTTATATCAATTTTATGTGAATAAAATAGATATATGTTTTATGTTGGGAAAAACTCTTTGCTATCTGAAAAGTAAAAGACAAAAATTAACTTTAGTACCCATAGGAAAGTAGTCAAATAACATTAATGGTTAGCATGACCATCATCTGTGGACTTGTAAGAAATGCAAATTCTTGAGCTCTATTTACTGCAAGAGAAATTTAGGAGGTGGGGCCAACAATCTGTGTTTTAACAAGCACTGCAGATGATTCTGATGTATGCTAAAAAATCACCATAGAACAAATCTCAGATTATTCTATTGCGATGGTACTGTGTCAAACATTTTCTCACCTGGAGAGATTGTCCACAGGCCTAGTCTCTCAAAAGGACATAGTATAAAAAATTACCTAATGAAGGATATGTCATTGATCAATTTTATATTTTCTCCTGTATTATAAGGTATTGATTGAAATAAACAGAGAAGTTATTCAAATTTATGAGTCTTCAATACATTTATCTCATATGATACTTTTTTTTTTTTCAAAGAAAAACAGTTTGCTATAATCTGGTGAGATTTTCAGTTCAGAGGTATTATAGTAGTGACTGAAATGGCTAAAAGGTCAATCCTGGAGATCTCTAGGGAGCAAGATCTGACACTGATTTAGAATTGCAGAGTAACGCATCTGGAAGCATAGAGTATTTATAAAAACCAAAGGGATTTATACAATACCTAGTAATTCTGTCCTCCCCACCCCCAAGTTTTTAAAATTATAAAAATAATAATGTTCATCATACAAAAATAAAAACAAATATTATAATTTTTTTCAAAGGAAAATTAAAGTCTGTTATTAGAAGGGACCCCCACCACTTCTCCCCATTCTGCCAAAGCCTTGCTTCCTTTTTTATCCTTCAGAAGCCATAACTATGGACAGTTTGGGTGCATCTCTCTAGAACTTTTTCAGCCTATAGAAAAATAATAAAATATTTCATATTTTAAAACACAAACTAATTATACTTTATACACTATTCTGCTACTCATTTTTTTTTCTCCCAATAAAGTATATTGTGGGACAAGTTTCTGTAGCTAGGATTTGCAAAAAATGTAATTATGAATAACTAATCAATTGTATAAGCTTTGGTAGCTCACGTTGCTAGGCTAGAGAGAACCAACATGTTTACTCTTAGTAGGTCTACAGTGTGGTTAGGAATAGAACACTAATACTAATGAATCTGAACAATTACATGTTGAATTGCTAGGGTCGGTTTTACATGCGGTTTTGTAATGAAGACATGTGAGAGACATCAGTAAGGATCAATTGTCAAAAAGTCTATGGTAGAGGAGGCAATAAAAATGAAAATAATTAGCGCAAGTAAAAAAGAAGTGGTGTGGTAACACTGAACTTTTTTAGTTTTTCTCAAGCAGGAATCAAGTCATAGTAGTAGTAGTAGTAGTAGCAATAATTATAATAGCAGAATTGAGTGTGGCATCTGGAAGGATAAATTAAAAGACTGGTCTGGAATGAAGGGAATGTTTGGGATTAGTGGGAAATCCACTAGGTTAGTGGGGGGTGGGAGTAGAGCACATTTGACATTAAGGCAGAGAAAATTAGATATGATACTGTATAATACGTAGATACAAATAAAAATGAAGATATTATGTGATATGGCCAAAAAGAAACATCTTCCCTTGTCGACATTTATCTAATAGGTACCTCATCTTTTTGAAAAACAAACACACACACACACATATGCATGCACACATAGCCCTTCTTTTTCAAATATCTATTTTTGTAGGGTAGATATTTCAATAATTAATTTCTAAATTTGAACTTGAATGATTTATTATGTGATGATTTATAAACTAAAGTATTGATTTGCATAACAGTTAAACCCGGAGTACATACTTGTCTTTAAAAACTATTTTGGTTACCTGTTGAAGTATAATTTATATCTGTATTTTTATTTCTAAATACATTCTGAACCACAATCTACTCACTATTTGCCATCCATAACAAACACTGTTCATAATATTAGTATTATTTTAAAAATACATAAATGACATAGGTACATGTCTGGTACTTTTTCAAAGAGAAACTTTCTCTGACAAAAATATATATAATTGTTTCTGTGGCCCACAGAATTCACTGAACATTATAGCATCAAAGTATAGTCTTCATTGCCTGAGAGTCCAGTCCTGGATAAGTAGAGTGTTAGTTGGTTTTGAAACAAGCTGAACACTTAGCGAGATTTGTTTACTTCTTCTCCTTAGACCAAGATCAAATGAACAAATTCCAAGTGAATGTTCTAATAGAGGGAGACAAGGGAAAATGAGCAACAGTATTCCACAGCTGACCTTTCCCCCTGTATTGAAATGTGATGTCCAAGATTTCACAGTTCTCTCATGGTCCTGACTCATACATAGGATAAATAGAATTTTCCCAAGGAAAGCAGCAGAATGTCATGGTTATACAAATGTGTATTTTTATGCCATTAAGCCTTTTATAATGTGGTTGATTTTTTTCCTAAGAGAAGACAGCACCACCCTAAAGAAACTCTTTGGGCTTTATAGAATAATAAACATGTTTTGTTTATGCTCTTTCTAAACATTTCACAATTAAATTAAATATATAATTTATTTTTAAAAGTTCTGAAAGGATGAATTAAATTGTTTCCAATAGGGTGGAAACATGTTAAAGGCAGAAATTTGGAAAAAGCCAAAGAAAGCTTTAATCTATGCATTTTTCCCTTGTTTTTCAAAATTTAGCTTGTATTTTAGATAATAAAAATATTGTACCTAAAATTTTTCTTTCTTTTTATTTCCCATGTTTCTTCTCACTTTTTTTTTTTAAAGTTCTACACTGGTAAGATTTTGGTCTATAAGTCTGGGGCAGTTTTGGGCACCAGTTATTTTGGTCTACTAATCTTTCCCAGGCTCTCCCTATTTTCAAAACACATTCTAATTTGGGGTCACATGGATCATTTATAAGGAAATGCCTTTTTGTAATCCACTTGCCCCTACATATATTTTTATTTGTAATATTTACACAGCTAATTTGACCGGAGGAAAAACTGCTCTTGGAACATGAATGATTTCTACACAAAGAACAAATTTAGTTCCAATCAAGATCTCCATGATTAGGAACGGGTGTTCAGGGTAATTTGGAATTCAGTGCAGCTACCAATGTAGCACACACACTTAGATTTTTAGATGTGGTGGTGAACTGCTGAAAAGGAACTGGCTGAGATTTGAGCATCATTTGAAGTGGAAAAAGAAAAATAGCTTGTCTTTGGGCTTCATGCCATTTCTTCCTTTGGTATCTGAAGATTTTTTTTTTTCTGGTTTGAGGAAAAAGTGAAGCTCAAAGACTCTTATAGTAACCAAAAAATGTTTTCTCTATAAGCAATGGATATCTGCCTAATATATCGCATAAAAACCAGGTCTAGAAAATTGTAGAGTAACTCTTATTATTAGGATTAGAATAAAGGAATAGAAGATTATAGTGTTCTCTATTCCAACATGTTTGATACTGGATTGTTTAGAATAGTTTTAGCTGCAAGCAATAAAAGTATGATGTAAACTTGTTTAATATAAAGGGAAATCATTACACTACATCTCAGAAATTCCAGAAGTAGGACTTTAGGTATGGTTAGTTTAGTAACTTGGAAACAGCGTCAAGGGCCAGAGTTCTTTGCTTTCTCACACTCTGCCCGTGACCATTCAGGTTGCTTCCTTTCCTAGCTGTGAGAGAACAGCCAGGGGTAACCAAGACTGTCTCTTCCTGGGTCACCTCCAGTGGGAGGGAGAGAAAAATTTCTCTCCTTCAAAAAAGATAAGGGAGTTTTCTGTTCAATCTGGTTACACCTTTGAATCCATAACAGCAGTCAGGAGAATACCGTGTACTGATTGACTCTGAGTAGTCAAGGTCCACCCCAAGGACCGGGCACAGACTCAGCTCCTGCTTTTTTCATGGCAGTATTGAAATACTACTTGTTTGATGCTAATTGTGGAAAACATTTTTTATGTGCCACAATTTAAATTTTATACTTACTGGGGAGAATGAAGTTGGTACCTGGAAGGAGGTACCTTTGCAATGTAGGAACTGAGAACGAAGGGTGAATGCAGTAGAACCATGTGCTGTGTAAAATTGATTTGTAGGAATCATCTGGGAATATAACCTCCTTTTAAAGCACTGCTTCTATGGAAAAATGTGCTCTAAATTGAAAAAAAAAATCAACTTTCAATTAAGTAGGCTGTGCTTATTGCCAACATTTAGCACAGAGTCTGGCATGGAATAAGTGATCAATAAATATATGTTGTATGACTTTGGAAATACAACTCATTTATAAGTTGAGAATACCTGTTAACAGACCAAGCCCCGTCTCAGGGAAATTTCAGTGGGAGATATAAATAAGAAAGCATTAGTGATCAATTGAAGAAAGTGTATAATAAAATACTAAATTGAATATCACCAAGAACTCCAAATATAAAGTGTAGCCATTAAAATCTAAGAGAAATCAGAATACATCTTTTTAGAGAGTTAAATGAAAGTTGGATATACAAAATAAAAGAAACAATATTTTGTATTATTTAAAAATTAAAACTTAATAAACTGAGATTTAGAATTCTCACTATAGTGTTAGGTATTTAGGTTCTATAGCTACAGATGTATGTTAAAATATTAATAATAATTATTTAAATCAAGATATTGTTAACATGTGGTTGAATATTTTTCAGCCATAACATTACAACATGTGGTAGAATTCATCAGCTATAATTTTAAGAAAAATATTTTTCAGTTTGAAGAATTGGCATAGTCAAGGACAAAGTATTAGATTTAGCTTTATTTCTTTAGTGCCGAGCAAGACCTGGTCATGTTAGAGGAGGCCATTGCATTTGAGTAATAATTGAGGAACCTAGGAAGTCTCTGTTGCTTCAAAGTATCTTTCCTGTTTTATCTCCCCGGTGAGATATCACCACCAGATATGCATTTTTTTTTCGAGTCATCATATGCATTGTTTTGAAAAGCTAGTCGTTTACCTCAATATAAAAACTGGCTCTAATTCAGTCTTCCCTTTCTTCAATTAAACCTGGTCATTGAGTCAATTTATTAGCGCATAATCACTATTGACACCGCCATGAATTGGATATTATGTAAATCTCTGGGTTACAAAGATATGATAACAGTCTCTTTTTAGAAGTTCACAATTTAGCTCAAAGACAAGTTTAAACATTATGATATGATGTGAAGTATTATAGGGGTGGCAATTCTGAGTGGGAAAGAATGAATATTTTCTGAGGATATGGAACCCAGTTTATGGCAGACAGCAAAAAGAGGGCTCTGAGTTTTGATGGGATGGAATTTCTCAGATAGGGAAAGATATGAGACAAAGTAGAGATAGCACAGGTCATAATTTAATTATTTAAAAATATTTTTGAATAATTGAATAATTATTTGAATAATTTGAATAAGTGAACCTTTTATAAAATAATATCTTAAATGGAAACATTCATGTGGCATTTGTTTTAAATTTAAAATCAAGATTGTAGTCAATTAATAATTCTTGACAACAGAATGTGTAAGACAAATGTTATAAGATACTTTGAATATTGTGGTGATGTCACTCTTGTTCTCCTTCATCTCTCAAATACATAACAGATGAAGGTGAAGTGACAGACATATACACAAATGATGATAATAATTGTAGGATTTGAAGTTACTCATGACTGACAAACCGTCACAACATTCCTTGCTTTTTTCCAAATACTCCTCCTCATGTCGGCAGTAATTTCCTGTGCAAAATACCAGAACAATTTCTCTCAAGACTCACAGTCATATCCAGACGTTATTTCTAAATTATTTTAAATATTAAATTGGACCGTAAATCCTGATGGTAGGATTCATGAATGTATGCTTTGATTGGCCAATAAAACCACTTCACAGTACTATCTTAAATTTTAGATTACATACTTGTGATTGTCAGCCCAAAGAAGCCACCCACATGTCTGAAGCCTAAGTGTAGGACTTCAGTGTCAAAGTACTTGGAAGATTCCCAGTCCTCCTTTTAAGTATAAATTACACTATCATGGGTCCACATGGTTTCTAACTGTTGGTCCTCATTAAGATTTTTGAGCCAGATAACTTTTTTGTTTAAGGGAAGAGCTTCCATTAGCAATAGAAGCATCTAGATCCACTAGATGCCAGACTGCCCCCACCTTTCCAACACACACACACACACACACACACACACACACACACACACACACACACACAGATTGTGGCAATCAAAGATGTCTCTAAATACTGCCAAATAACCTCTGTGGGGGAAGAAATGTCCTCAGATGAGAACTACTGGGCTATACATGCCGTAGCATTATCCATAGCAATATCCACTTCTCAGTAATGTGATTAGTATTGTTTATAGATTTATTTTATAGGGCAATAAGATGTTAAAAGAAAGCCTGTACAGGACTCAGTGAGAAAGAATGACAGACCAACCAGATCAACACCTGTAGCCAATGATACCTCTGAACACACTTGACCACAAATGACTATATATATCTCAATCAGGAGGAAGTGAAGGAAACCATGCTATATGAAGCAATAGATTGCTTTTTGTGTAAGATATTTTTCTTGTTTTTAGAAGTAACACATGTATTAATTATAAAAACAAAGTAACATATATATGATCATAAAGAAGAAAAGAAAAATTAGCCCTAACAGTACTACCAGGAGATTATGGCAATTGTGGTAAATTGTATTACTTTTTCTAATATTTGCTGCTTTTCCATGTGATGTATGGAGTCCTCCATGTTAGAGAGATTATTGCTTTTAACTCCAGTCTTGTCTATGAAACTTCCTTTTGCCAATGAAATATGAGTAAAAATGATGTGTTACTTCTATGTACAACCTTTGAAAATCATCACATTGTTTCTCCTTGGCTCTTTTCTCTCTGCCATGAAAAGAATAAAGAACAAGGGGAGGACTGGTCTTTTAGAGTGAATAGTAGAGCAAAGAGGACACATGAAGCAGAGCTACAGCTAATTCCCAGGTGAAATGAACCAAGGGCAAGAATATAACCTTTATTGTCCTATCACTAAATTTTAGGACTATTTGTTACTTCAACAAAACCTCATAAAATCTAACTTATAGTCTATCTTATTCTAGTCTTTTCATATACATACATACATATCTAATGAATAAAATTTATACACACACACACACACATATATTTAAGATAATTGGGGAACTTTCACTAACATGTTTTTTTTGTGTGATTTACTTTTTTTGCTTTGATAATTTTCAAATATGATTATTCCTCTCTTACATGCATTTTAATAACTACTTGATATTCCATTGTACTAAGTCAACCTGCTCCCCCCATTACACCTTTATTTTCAGTTAATACCCTTACATATCACATTTCTACACAGATATCTTTGTGTGCATCTCTGATTGTTTTCTTAGGATAAGTCAAAGAATGGAAATAGATAGGTAAAGAAGATGAACATTTGTAGGACTTTTAATAGAGATTGCAAAGTTGCTCATCATAATTATGACTCTCATAGACTCTCTCCAATGTGGATCAAGGTGTTATTTCTTCACACCCTCATCAACATTGGAGATCAATGTTAAGTTTAAAGAGAACTTTGAAAATGACATGGAACAAAATGCTATCTTTCTCAATTTCTTTTCCTGAATTGCTAGTGAAATTATTATTGTTCCGCATATTATTTTAAGTGCTCTGCCTCTTATTTTTAAAGTAACAGTAACTTGGTTTATGAAACCTAGTTTTCCTACTTGTTAAATGCCTAAGATGGATAACACCAAGGGTCTGAATCAATAATTCAAGAGTGATCCCTAAATAACTTGGAATAATAAAATACAGTAAAAATAGTATGAAAAAAGGTATGTAAAAATTTCAAGTAAATTTTGAAAAGAATGAAGAGGCAGAGAAGTTATGCTATATGCCATTCATTTATCCATTAATTCATTCAAAAAACAAGTGGCTAGAAAGAAACAGCTATTGTGCAGATGTTGAAGATACAGTATTGCCCAAGATAGACATGCTTCCTTGCCTGAATGGATCTTGCAAACTAATGTCCAAAGACACAATTACACCAGCAATGGTCATTTAATTTGATGATGTCCTATGAGCATAAAGTCATAGCCAGATGACGCATGGCTGGAGTTCCCAACAATATCAGATGCCCTCTTCAAAACACTCCTGTGTGGGAACATGTCATTGAGCAAGTGGCAATTTAAAAATATGAATTCACGTTTTCCTGATGTTCCAAATCTGTATTTAGCCAAAGATTAGTATAGTGTAACAGAGGAGGGCAGTATATAAGATATGAGGAAAGAGAGAACATCTTGACAAAACAGTATCATCTTATATCTCCGATTTGTATATGTGTTTCTCTGGTCTAGAAAGAAGTAGACTGTGTCTTTGTTCTTAGCTGATATTGCTTTGTTAACATTTCTTTTGTGGTTCTGTCAATATTACTTCCTCTAACAACTAATCGAAAATTTGAGTTCTCTAGCAAAATTATAATTACCATATATTTATGTGCACAAATATATTAATTTTATCTTTAAGATTAAATGTTATTGAAATAGAAATGGATTTTTAGAAGCTGGATGGCTATTTAGGTTTGTAAAACAAGTTAAACCTGACAATAAAGCATGTGCTTTAAATTTCCTTGGTTTGCAGCACTGTTTACTCTGGCGGCCGCACTGTGCTTAAGTCAAGCTTTCTTGCTTTCCCCCATAAACTGTTGCATGGTAGAATGATGTCGGCCAACCCTGAAGGAAATAGCTGAAAACAGCACATTTATTTTCAATCTAATACTGACCAGTCATGTCTCCAAGTTCCTCATTAGACTGTGTGAAAAAGCATTTAAAGTTTGGGAGAACATCTTAACATAGATAATCAAAATATAAATATTTTATATAGAGGAGACCATCATAATTTAAGAGTGACTTTGCTATTTTTTAATCTAGTTTAGGGTCTTAACATCTTCATTAGCTTATTTTAACTCTATCCTAAAGCAATGGTTTACCAGATGATGAAAAATATGTTTTTACAGACTGTCACATTTTACGCTTTAGTTGGTGGTATTGATTTTTCTCGATGTTTGAGTTTTGGCTGAGGAAAAAAGAAGTGTCTGTGAACAATCAATCTACTATGCTCTAGTTCTTTGTGTTATACTAGGGCTAGATAAGAACTACAAAATCCATGCCTTTGATTTATATCGTAGAAAATCATAATATTTATGTGTATGGTCTATTATGACTTACACACATATTCACTTGCATTATGTCCTTTGATTTACAACAACCCTGTGAGGTAGAAAAGACAAATATTATTTGTATATTATAAATTAGATACCTAACTGTTATATTTTTGAGTAGAATTTTATTTACTGAATATTAATCTAGACTCATGAGTTGAAATATTATGTATCTGGTAGCACAAATCTTGACCCACAAAATCATCTCAGTGGAGTGTGGGGATAAAAGGATGATTGGTTGAGAAGAGAGGGAGGTGAAGTGGAGACAATAACTATTTAGAAACTTCTTTTGAGGAAGTGGAGGAATAGAGTGATAACTGAAGGAGGCACAAGGTCCAGGGAGGTTTTGCTTAAGAGTTATTTGAAGTGTGTTCACATGGTAATAAGAATTATCCAGTAACAAGGGAAATATTGATGATGTAGGATAGAAGATTAAGAAAAAAGTCTCTGAAGAAGCTGGAAGAGGACGAGATTCTGGGTTAAAAAAATAGTCTTAGAATAGAGGTGGCAGAGTTAATTTAGTTTAATAGGAGAGAAGACCAAAAATATAAACATGGGTAGGTAGGTTGGTAGATTTGGTGGTGGAAAATGAAATAATTTTCTTCTAATTGATTCTATTTTCTCTGTGAAATAAGAGAAAAGTTAATTAAGAGGGAGGAGCAAGCAGATGGTATTGGAGTTATAAGAAAAAAAGAAAGTTATGATAGTCGTTTTATATTCCATTTTACATTTGTAGTGTTTTTCCTTCAATTTCTTGTATGAAGATAAAAAGCACTAACACTTAGAAATTTACATAATTATAAAATTTTCAATATTGTCATTATTACTTATTTTATATGAATCCATAGAAATTTTTTTTTACTTAATGAAAAATCGTCTAGACTATTTTGAACATCCTATCTCATGGAACAAATTTACACATGCCACATGAAAACAGCACTTAATATATTAAACTTTATTGCTGGAAATGACTATTTGCTAGTTGTGAGGTTCAAAATATTTGCTGAATTAATGGTGGTTATGTTTGTTGCTGAACTTGGCAATAGTGTTTTATAAAGTTGAGTGATATTTCTTATAAAATTTTAATAAGTTTTTACATTTCTAAAAACTTTATCAAGGGATGAATATTATTTGGGTCAATTTTTCAGGGTGTTTCTACAGTTCTTGTGACAGTTTTTGTCCCGCACCATCTTTTTGAGGCTTTTTCTGTGATTATGGCATGGTACTTGAAAGATAGAGATACTTCTGGAATAGCGTGATTTGCTTCCTGAAAAGGATAATAAAGATAATAGCTCTCTCTGGAAAAGGTTAAGCAGATATGTTAGCAATTCCTTATAAGACTGGGGTTTTCCTAAGCTCAGAATTCCTCTGCTGTAATACAGACCCATTATCTATGTATGCAGCATCCACCTAGACCCATTTATGTAACTCTCTTAAGATTTGAAGTGCAAGGGAACGAATTCCAATATGAAATTCATGCCGCCTGCTGTGTTGTGAGTAATAAAGTCTTTTGTCTCTGACAAGACAGCATTTGTAGTCAGTTTTACAGTTGTTAACTGAAAAGTAAACATCTCAAACTTTTCACCTTTCCTGACATTTCAAAAGGCTACATCAGCATATTCATTTGACATCATTTAAAAATGCAAAGCACTCTTCATTTGTTCTTTGACATTCTAATTTTTCCAACAACCTTTTCTTTTTTTCTTTTCTTTTTAATTTGCAGGATTGAATTTAAACACTTATCAATATATAAGACACATCATGTATTTTAAAGTCTTTTGGTAATAATGTTTAAATGTTTGGCTTTTAATAATGACTACTTTAAAAAAATTTTTTTTTAAAAGATAGTTATTTCAAAAGAGTTTTCTTCTGGGTAGGAATAGTAATTGCTTGAGTCACAGTAAGCAATGGATGAATTTTAAACTTTGAAGATTGCGTTCTAGCCAAACTATTTCCCAAGAACAGAAGCCCAAGTACCTTCCTAAATATTAAGCAAATGATAACAATAATTAGCAGGGAACTGCTTTGAACTGACGATGGAAGGCCATTCATTGTAGTTTACTAAATTTAGACTTGGTAAAATGAAACTGAGTAGGTTCAGGCAGAGTAGACACTAGGGTCAGTCAACGGACAGGCCTGGGGAAGGTCCAGCTGGCTTTTTTCAAAGAATAGAACCAAAGAGAGGGTCTTGAAAGTCATCAAAGAGCAAGAAACACAAGCAACATAAAATGCTCTGGAGATGGCAAGGGAAAATTACATTCTGTGCTTTTAGGAAGCAGGATGTGAATTGACAGAATCAAGAATGGAACGTTCCAACTCAGTGAGTCAGGGGAAGAGACTGGTATTTAAAGACAGAAAGTCAATAAAGATCCCAGTGCAGTCTGGATCCATGATGCATTTTACACAGTGAAATCCAACTGAGTTGCTTCCCAACTGGTAAAGAAATGTCATGAGACAAATGACAGCATGCCTAATTCTGGAAAACCCAGTGGGTCTTAGTTGGGCCCCTTGAATTATCCTGGTTAAAACTTCACTAAATATAATTAACTATTTAAATATGCAAACATTATCTGTTTTACTACATCTAATGTAAATTTAATAGATTAAAGTTATAGACCATTAAAATACTTATTGTGAGGTATATTAATTTAGTTACAATTATATTATATTTCTTCCTAAATGCATTAAAGTAAAAAATTATAAAAATGATAAGCTTTCATGAGTATTTTTTTTGGGGGGGGAGAGATAAAATGTTGTCCAATAAAATTATTCTATTGTGCTAGTTCTACCTGTGTATAAAAGTACTTGTCTTTGAGATTTGTTTTAGATAATGCTAGATGCTTAGTCTTTCTTGAAAAAGAAGTCAGGATGGATCATTGGTGTTTAAGTGGCTTTCTTTAATGCCAGTTGAAATGAGTTATCAAGACTCATACTTATAGGATGTTGGCTACCCCTCAAAAATAGCTTGTACACCCCCCTCCCCACAGAAAACAGGAAACCAAATAAATGGGTGAGTTTGAAGGTGAGAAGTCATATGAAGTTAGTTCTATATGCCATTTATTTCTTGATTTAATAAATATTTAATGCAAGACAGGTGCTTATCTATCTGTTTTTATGGAGCTTATATCCTGTCAGGGAAGACTGACAAGAAACAAATCAAATAATATGTCAGGTGGTGATAAGTACCATGGAGGAAAATAGAGCAGGAGAAGAGGAATAAGGAATGCTAGGAGTGGAATGTCAATCAAATATTTTGAAAACACACATCTGATTTTGATGTTTCTGTGTTCAAATCCTTTAAAGCCACCCCCATCACCTTCAGCACCAAATCATACTTAGCCTGCATGGTTTGATCCTTGACAAACTCTCCATTACTTAAATCCTTCAATGACTCTAGGCACACTCTTCATTTGGCCATATTTAGTTACATAGACTCCCAGTTAGGCCGTGCTAACTCATGCTTCCACGTGTCTACTTGCTTATGCACCTGAAAATATCTAACCATTCCTCCTCAATTCTGTTTACCTAGTGAGCTTCTTATTTTTTCAGACTCAGATCTAGCTAGTATCACATTTTCTTAGAAGTGCTCTTTAATCCATTTTGTCTGCTACAGGTCAGTTTCAAACGTCTCATCTTTTTATTGCTCTGTAAATGGCTCCCCCAGTTATGCAAACTGCTCACATTCGTGCTTCTTTCTGTTCTAGCATCTTTTTCACTGTGTTAGATACAGAAATTTGGAACTAGGTGGGACTAAAGAAATAATGTCCTCGCTTGCTTCTTATGGGATCTTCCCGCATAATTGCGTTTATAATCCCTGTGGTCATTATGATTACAGTCCCTGGCACATGGTACGTATCTCACAAATGTTTGTTTGATCGCTAGATTTTATATATCAACATTCTAGTCAACCTCTAGATCTTGACTAATTTACTGACAAAGACCCATCATACTATTTTTCTACATACTAGTATTAAGCTATAGCAAGATGACCATATCCACCCCAACTTATTTATTTTTTTTCTTTGCTATTGTAGATGCCATGTCATGTTCTGAGGACATGATAATATCTAACATGTGCCAAATACAGCTCTAAACTTTTTACATATAACAACTTATTTATTTCTCATGGCAACCTTAGAGATGGGTATTATTAATTTTCCAATCTTGCGTGGGCACAAAATACTTAAATAACTTGTTGAAGGTCAGTAATATAACTGGGTTTCAAATCCTGATAGACTGACTCTATTATTTAATTTTTATTAAGCTTCAGAAAATTAAATTATTTATTTATTAAGAGAGGGGAAAAAGAAGCAGCTGAGATATATTGGCAGAGAATTTGAACTACTGAAATTTTTAAGGGCTGTTTGGTATGGTGTGGAGGGTGCAAAGTACCTTAGGAATCATGCCAAAACTTTAAACTTAAGCCTTTAGGTACAGTAAATTAGACACATGATATTCTTGTCATCTGCTGTCTTCAATAATAATTCATTTAATCCAGTAAAGGATGGTAAATGCTTTGGAATAAATACAAGATGCTGCGGTTTCCATAGGGTGAGGTAAAAAGATATAAAACAAATAACCAACTCTTTATAGCTTGCAAATAGTTTTTCCACTATACATTATATGTCTTGTTGGTATAATAACAACAAACATTTGAAGAGCATGCTCACATGCACTATTTCATTTGATTCCTTCCACAGCTCCGGAAGGTAAGTAGTGCATATATGATCCATGTCTTACAAATGCAGACTCGAAATCTGAAAAGCATGACTGAAGTATGTGAATTACATCATTTAGTTCTTTTCCCTCCTCCTCCTTGCTTTTTATAATTATATCAGATAAGAGTTTAATTACAATTGAGGCTATTTGTCTAATATAGAATGATATCAAAATTGGCACAATTTTTCATTAATACTAAGAAAATGATTTATTGAGAACCTCTTTCTGAAACAATAAAAATTGATTTATAGGCCTTCTCTTCATGGTCTCTTCACTTTTGGGAACTTTTAATTGCTGGTCTTACCCAGGAATGTCTGGCTCTTCTATGTCCATCCTTGGAGGCGCCTACCTCCTACATCTCTATCTGGAAAGAGCCTGGAATAACCAAGAATGGTGGTTCCCAGAACTCTGTGTGAAGCTTTTAATGATGTTTTAGTGACAGTGACCCCTGGTTCTATAGAGAAAGCAAAAGACTTCTATCTTTTACCACTTTGGATTATTACTATACCCTTTGAAGTATGTGTGGTAGTCATTAATGTTCCAGGTTTAAAGATGAAAAATTGCCAAATAAGATTAGTGACTCTATGTTATTTTCAGAAGTTTCTCATAGCCTTTCTATGTTTCTGTGAATTTAGGTCTGCTGTGAAACATGAGAAAAGGTTTCTCTTTGCAAACCTACTCCTTCCCACTTTCCCTGTTTAAATAAACAGCGCCACCATCTACCAGTTGCTTGAGTAATGAACTTATAAGGATTCTTGATTTCTCTCTTTTTCTTCTCTCACATCAAATTCTTTGGCAAGCCCTGATGACTTTATTTCTAAAAAATAACCAGAATCCATCAACTTCTTTACAGTGTAGATATTTTTGTCTATTTCACTTAGGGCTAACATTCCCAGAACTTAGAACAATATGTACATGATATGTTATAGGTTTTCAATAAGTATTTGTAAAAATGAATATTTCCATTCCTACACAAGCAGTGATATTCAAAATGTTTAATGATATATATGGTAGGCCCTAAGAACATTCACAGGAATACAAGTGTCCTGTAAGTTCCCTGCTCTGCTAGGTCTTAACCCTTCAGTTACTGTGTCCGGAGGCAGTTTGGTAGTCCTAAGGGAGAGGATAGGATGGCTCAAACAGGAAAGTAGATGATGGTTCAATATTTTAACATCTGAACATTATATTATAATTTTATCTGTGTGTAATAGCCAAATACCAGCTACCACTAGTCTAAAGTACTATCACTGCTCCCAGGATTTCTTAAATTCCACTATCTACCTATGGTTTTAATACAATAACCGAATCATGTTACTCCCCTGTTTGAATTCTTCTGATTATCTTTACAATAAAACCAACATTTTCATCCTGACAGGTCTTATTTGAATTCTTTGACTAAGGGTTCTTTAGCTAGCTCTTTCTCCAGAAATCCTCAATGGCTGCCTTTTTTTTTTTACCTTGGGGGAGAATCAAGTTATAATCACACTTCTGCAGAAGCATACTTTTCTGACTCTACCTCCCTCCACCGCCCAATATTAAGAAGCTTCGCCAGTTATTCTTTGCATGGAACTTTTGACTAAATCTTGTGTTTGTATTTTTATTTTCTGTCTCACTCTCCTCACTTAAATTAAGCAGAGCACTGAAACTTTACCTCTTATTTATTATACTGTGTCCCCAACACCATCTAGAATGGCACCAGGCACATAATAGCTCTTAATAAAAGTTTTTATCTTTTGATTAAATGAAAGAACAAAATATGCATCATGATTCAGAGTATTCAGATTCCTAATATTGGCATCACTATTTCTCAAGTGTTAGGAGATAATTAATTTCTATCAATGTGCTTATAAACTGAATATCACAACAGAAGAAGTGCTGGAGTTGATCCTATCGATAATTCACTAAAATTGAAGTATTTAAAAATTATAAATACATTAAGGAGGAAGGTAAAACACTTCTCTTATTGTAGAGGCAAAGTTTTAACTGAACTATGTAGTTTGGGGAATGCTGCTGAAAATATATTCTTTCTCCAAGAAAAATAGCTTAACTACTTATCATATAAAAAACATTCCAGCAGCCAGTATAATCACTTTGCAGCAGTAATAAATAAATATATTTACTTAAATGTAAACCAATCATTGTGAATATTCCCTAGATTAAACAGTATATTGAAGTACAAAGATTAAGAATATAAAGTATTTTATCAAAACAGAGCAGAAAAGAAGAAATCTGATAAATTTTTTATTCTATTTTAATTTTAATTTTGTTTTATAAATTTTAAGTGGTATCAGAAATGAGTGCATTTCAAATTTTCATGATTTGTAGACTTTTTACTACATAAAACAACACAAAATCAGAAACGGGTGGGTGAGCAGAAAACCCTGTGAATCCTGAATTCTTATATAAATGTGAAAATAGTACTGCTCTGCTAGACGTGACTTGTCCTTGATTCCTTGGGAATAATCAGTTCGAGAGGGTACAGGGAGAGCCTTTTCTGTTGTGGGTTTTCTTTGTCTGTTTCCGTAAGCTGTATGAGATAGGAGTTAGGTTAGAAGTGAAACATGACATTCTGACAGTGAATCCAGCAGACAGATTCTTGGCAGCGTTCTCAGCTACACTTGAACTTCTGCTAAGCATGTGATGAAAGAGTGTTTTCAACTGCACCAGCTGTGGAGAGGTTAATAAAACAAAAGAAGGGAAACAAAAGTGCTCACAGCAGAAAGCTCCTGGCTTTGCTGATTTTTCTGGTTACAAACAATATGTCAGAGAGCTGTAACTGCTGCATTGTTTTGGCCTTAAAATCGTTTTAAACAAGTTGAGCTTCTGCCTTAGAAGTTTCAGGATAATAAATAAGTAGCACATCAGATGCAATTACACATATTTTGGTCTAGGAAATTGCAAGTTCTTAGTTTGCCATAGGCAGTGTGAAAGCAGGCAAATTTGTTTTATTGGTAACCTTAATAGTTCCTCCTGTAAATAGAAAACTGCACAGATTTTCTGATTCTCAAGATGTGCAGAAGTCAAGGTGGTCTTGCCTTAGTGGCTTGGGAGTAGCAATTTGTGTTTTGTATTCGTCCTCCTGTGTCCTGCTATTTCAAGAAAGGACCGTGGCATATATAGCCTTGCCCAGTCTGCCGCTCAGTAGGTGATTTCTTAGTCCTGTCTTGTGCAGAGACAGCTGCTGACCCATGAATCAGAACCATTTAAACTGGGAGGAAGAATTAAACAACATCCTAGGAGACTAACTGCATAGGCCTTTCCCCGAGAGGGTGCAAAGTGCAAGAGAGGCGGTCCACTCACCAACTTTCCCATCTCCCTCACCAGCCCTCTACTTCTCCACATCTAAGGTCCAACACTTTGGGTACAAACGTCATCTCTGCTATATTATTACATTCCAAAAAATGGAAAGAAGGCAAATATTATCATTGCTTCACACAGGCTTCCATTAGGGAGAGAAAAATAAAACCAACCTTGTACTGTGAACTTCTCTATTGATTGTTAAACTGGTGGCTTGTTATATAAGTGTTTGGGGGCATAATGAATGAGATTAACGTATGTCATCTGGGAGATATGGTATTTATGTTGAGTTGAATAGGGACAGAAACAAATTATGGACATTCAAAATTTGCAACGACTGACAGAAAGTTTAAAAGTTATTTATCACCCTAGTTTATCTATCTTCATCATTTCGTCCATCAGTGACTTAGGAAACTCAGAGTTTTGAAATTTCTCCTGAGACAAATATGATTATGATGGAGACCGTTACAGGACTTCTTAAAATCCCAAGCTCCTTCCCCTTTTCCCTCTGACCCTTGGGATTTCAGATACTCAAACTCTGCCTTAGAGTCTTCCCTTCAGTTGTGCAGTTTCTTAGGGAGCCTTCTTATAGTGAGTCCTGGTCTTATTCCCTTGAGCACTGGAGTGCCATGGCAGCAAACACAGGAAGCAAATACACCAGTGTTTTGCACCAGTTGACAATCAGTTGTACTGACATCTGGATTTATTAGGTTTGTAAATTAGGGAATGATTAATCACAGCAGTGAGGGCTCTGCCCTTCTAAACTATATTTTGCCGCAAGATAACGAATGTCATTTGATTTACACAAATGTGATCTGTAGGGAGGCCTGTTTGGGAGTATTCTAAGTCACAAACTGAAGTAGATCTCAGATAAAGAGGTAAAGAGAGTAGTTGACAAGACTACTGTTTGAGTAGTTGAGTTGGTTGAAACAGCTCATGAGGAGCTAAGTCCCCCCACGCCACACACACATTGTTCTGTACTATATAACCATAAAGTTTTCAAATACTGATTTGCATAACAAGATGAGAATTTTCATTTCTCTTTTTTCACTTTGCTGCTAGCTTATGAAGAATAAAACAACACATAGTATTTTTCCATCTCCAATCTTTCTTTGAGAACTCAATAATCAAATATGATCTTTACCTACGTATCACTTATGAGAAGTCACTGGCAATTAAAAAAAAAACAGTTTTAGGGTGAGACATCTTCAAAGATCACATTTAATTCATCATTCTTAGCATCAAAGCAAAACTGTACTTTTATCCTGTATAACATTTTTCTGGACCTGTTTCTTTATCTCTAAAATAGGACTAAGAATGCCTGGCTAAATATAAAGAAGAGCATTTAGTATGTGTGTAAAATCATCATACCTAGCAGAAACTGTGAAAATATAATTAAGGTTCTGCATTTTTCCATATAAGAAATATGACACTTCCTGAATTTGATAGCAGAAGTGAACATAAATTAATTCCCATATTATAATTTTCACGAACACATATAATCAACTTGCAAAATTAGCTTTGAAGAGACACTTGACTTCTAATTTAGAGAATACTTCATCTTTGCATTATCTTCAGAATGTTTGAATGTGTGAATATGTTCAGTGGGCAATAGCAAACAGAAATCTCAGATCTTCGTCTTGGTTTGAAAGAAGTAGAAATAGCATGAGTATTGGCCGCTGAAACTCTTTGGCTTTCCCAAGAGACAAGATGTGCTGGGCGTGTAGCCTTCGATTCTGGAGGAGAAAGATTACAGGGCTTGGAACAAAATATTATTCTACATGGCCCAACAAGGCATGTTATCAGATACTTTATACTGGCTGCCTACCTGGGCAGCACACCAAAAAGGAGAAGTGTGTGGGATAGAGGAAATAATTATTTGGAGGCTGTTACTCAATACTTAAGACCCACACAAGGGAGCTATAGTACAAAGTCTCTCTTACTGAAGTCTGTATTAAAATGTCCACTTTTCCTGTTTTTAGGAATATATTGTTTGATTTAAATAATTATTTTAAAAAAAACAATGAAGATAATAATAGGAATGAAGGCATTAGGTTTAGTGAACAGGAGAGATTATCTGCTATTGTTTTTAATGCTGGCCACTGGGACAGGATCCACTTGGAGTTAAACCAGCAAAGGGGCACAGGAAGGTTGCCACCTTCCAGCCAGGACTCCTTTTTCAGATGGCCCTTCTGCCTTGGAAAGGGAGAGAAGCACTGAACACCTAAGGAGATGACTAGCTGTTGGCAGGTTACCTCTGGCTTGGAGTTAAACAAAATAAACAAAATATGGGACCCACTGCCACATCTGAGAACTTTGCTTTGATAACCAAAAACCTGGAAAGTTTTTGCCAGATAGATTCACCAATTTACTCTCCCACAAAAGCTTGCTACCCTGCTGTCTTAATCTGATTTTTGTTTATTCTAAAATTGTCATACCTAGACCATACCTGGAGCATAATGCATAGATAGAGCATATGTGTGTGTCTTTCCTTACCAGGGGTCAGATTCTCTCTGGTGCATCTGCTGTTTAATATCACAACACATATACAATGTTGTAGAATGTAACTTACAAATAACTTTCCAGAAACTGAATTTGGAAGCATAGGTTTTTATTCTGGACTGTCTGCTCCATGTGCATTTATGAGTAAGTTCTAATATAAATTTTTGTAAAAAGAGATTTTATGTTTTCTTAATCATATACTGTAAAACAGACTGGGAAAACCAACTTTAGCATATTAATAATTTTCTATAAATTTTATAAAATTTCTTTTAAAAATTATTTATTACATTAAGGCCAAATATAGATTTTCAGATTAGTATCCTCTAAGAAGACCCAATAGAAAAAACTTGGTCTTCTTTGAAAGTATGGTTCTACCCTCCACCCCAGAAGTCTTATTTATTGAATCACAAATATAATTTCTAAATCATTACCCTTTAAAATTTCTTCATGTATTTTATATTTATTATCTACTCTTAAGTTTCACTCAAAACTTGGTTTTCTCCTTTTTCTTCTTTAATCACTGAGATATTAATCTGGTAACATCATTACCACCACCACCACCACCATCATCATCATCATATCACTCACTGGGAACCCTCTATATACCAGCACCTTGTGTTAGTTATTTTAATTGTCATAACAACCCTGCAGTATTTACAGGTGAGGCTCAGAAATTTCAAAAAAGCCCCAGGGACCTAAAAGTAGTATATGGGGGCTCTAGCATTTGAACTCATGTTTGTCTCTTTCAAAATTCTTCACTGTTCCTAATACACACACACACACACACGCACATGCACACGCACATGCACACGCACATGCACACGCACACGCACATACACACTGGCTGAGCATGGTATTAGTACATTTATAAGCATTAATACATTCAGTGGAACAAATCCTTTAAAGTGCCTGTGTTTGCATCATAGAATCTCTGAGGATGTGGGACTCTACCACACTATAAACTCTGTTGTTTTTTGTTCTGTTGTCAAAGCACTTAATTCTCTGCCAGAGAGTAGTTCAAACATGTTGGAAGAATCAAGCTTCCTGAATTGAGCAATGCATAATTTGGTTTAAAACTGATATAACAATCGGAAATTCTACTTATCCGCTGAATCATGTTGATTACACACCAGAGTCTTGTTCTTTAACCACACTCATCTAATTTTTTTTTTATCTACAGAATTCTCACAGCTACAAAGCAAATTTCAAAACGGAAATTCAAAGAGATAATAGTGCTTAGGTAATGATAAAAGTTATAAAGGGAAAATCAATTTCAAAGATACCTATAAGTCTGGAATATATAAATAGCATTGAAGTTCTTGATAATGAAGTCATGTTATTTTATATTTTTGGAAAATAGTAAAAGAAAAATAAAAAAAACTCAGGATAAAGATGAAAGTAGAGAAAAGCCTAAAAATCGAAAGCAATTATGGAGATAAAGTGAAAGACAAACAGGAATGTTTAGAAAAATCACATAACTGATCCAAAGAAGACAACCCTCAGGACAGAGAAATTTACAAAGATACCATTGTAAAATAATCAGGGCACAAGGTTACAATTCTAAGTAAAGTTTCCAAATTGCACATCCTGTTTAGAATGTGTGTTTTAGAGTTTTATATGAGCCTGCTGCAGTGGGCAAGCACACTGGATTTGGAATCAGACGTCCTGGTTTGGGGTCTGGCTCAGCCACTTGTTATCTATGTTTTTTTGAACAATTTACTCACGGCCCTATTTTCTGATGTGTAGATACCTTCCAGGGCTACAGAATTGAATCTAGCGATGAGAATAATTTAGAATGACATCTTATTATGTGGCAAGATGACATTTTCTTATCATTTACAAATAGTATACTGATGCCAAGCTGCATAGTACCTAGTAGCATTCAGAGAATCTATTCTTTTAAATAGTAGCTTTATTTACCCTGTCACTGTAACAACCATATTTTGCTAACCCTGTGCTGACATATCCTTAGATGTTATTGTATACAGTGCAATACTGTATACTGTATACTGATTAGAAACTGACTATGACAATAAAAGATTGATATTTTAAATTCTATGACTGTTCTTGAGGTTTAGATTAAATTAATGTACAACTGGTTACTACTATAATTTGTGTCCTCTGTAGGATATACTTTTGTTTTTTGCTTAAATTCTCCCTATAATTGCCAAAGCCATAAACTCTTTATTTTCAAATACACAATAATGCATAAAAGTATAGTGTGGTAGTTAGAATAAATTTCAAGATGATCTAATAGAATATATGTTAGAAAAAGTAAAGGTGAGTTTGATGTTGTAATGTTCATATAGATTTTAAAATAACATGGATAATTCTTTTTTTCAGGAATGAATAAAACTATTTTTCCATCTCTTTTTGTGCTTTTTAATGCCAATAGTCCTCCATGCCAGTAGTCCTTCAGGCCAATACTCTTGAGTAACATGAAAATAGTCCTTTCTCTTCTCTAATTTATCTTTCTCTCCCATCTCTCTCATCCTCTGCCCATCTCTCTCTCTCTCTCTCTCTCTCTCTCTCTCTCACACACACACACACACACACACACACACACATACCTAAGCACTCCAGAGGAAGGTATAGGCATTTCTCATATAGGGGATGATGACTGTGGGCACTAAGCAATGCAGATATTAAATATGGACCCATGCTGATGTTTGAGAATCCAGTTTGAGGGAAGAAAGCATAGAGCCATAACTTTTAGCTATGAGATCTTAGAGAAATTATTTAAACTCTCTGAAGTGTAGTAACTTCTTCTGTTATGTTAGTATAAAATAGTATCCATGTTATAGAATTGTCAGTAATAAATGAGAGAATTTAGTTCTGTACTCCATAAACTCTCAAAAAAAGTAACATGTTTGTTCTATTTTTTGGAGATGTGTAGATGAATTTTTTTAATCAAATGAAAATAAGGGACTATTCAAATGTATAAAAGTAAAAACAGTAAGTGTGAAACATTCAGAAAGATTAGAGAAGAGATTTTAGAATTCTAGAATAACATGTTTAGAATATAGGAATTATTAAGTAAAAATCAGGTCATGAACAAATCAGATCCTTTTGTCTTCATAAAGAAAAATGTAAATAATTAATTCTTTAGAAAATGTTTTTAGATATATAATATTTACATAGGAGTCATAAAAAATGTTTTTTAGAATGTGTAGTATTAAGCTTTGTGATATTGCTCTGAAAGAAATTCTCTTCAAGTAAATTCTTAAGATGCAAATGCTTAAGAAGCAGGAAACATCCTGTAGTTTGTTGTCATGCCACAATAAAAATACTCAGTTATTTACCTAAAGCATAAGTAAATAATTCATTTCAAATTTCCATTTTACTGAGACAGATATGACAGGAACTTTGTTCATTGAAGTAAAATGCAAAACTTTGAACTTATGGGAGCACATCTCAGAGGGAACTCCGAGGATATAAAGTAGACCAGCTTCCTGACAGCCACCGAGGAAGTGGGCCATGAGGACAGCAGTGTGATTTTCTCAAGGGTAAATGAACTGAGTTCATCTTTATTTTCATGTTCTGGTCTCTCTCTTTCTTTTATAAGATTTCTGCTTACCTGTTTTTTGTTTGTTTGTTTGTTTGTCTAACATCTTTTGAACATTAAATGTCAGTACTTCATTGTGTTCTTTATCTATAAAGGTGCTTTCTCTTTTCTCTTCTGTTAAATACTTTAGACAAAAAATACAGTTTTCCCCAAATTGCAAGTGACACAAAATAAGGAGGATTAGCTAATGATTTGGAAAGCAAAGAGAATTCGCTACACGTAAATTTTATAGCTAGAAAGATTGGTTGCAACAAAAAAGTTGAAATTTGACAGTAAAGTGAAAAAACTTACATTTAGATTCAAATACAATTCCTTACGTGGAGAATGATGAAAAACTTATTTGGTAGTAAATGTAGAAAATATGTAGGTTTCCATGCAAGTTCAGGTAACCCAAGAGTGTGGATCTGCTGCTAAACACTTAACTCAGTAGTATATTAATTGCAGTACAGTGTCCAATGAAAGGAATTGCTAGTCTAACCTCATTGCCTGCCAGTTACATGAGCAGTGCATTACTGAGTCCTAGGCACCACTTTTTAAGAGAGAAAGTGACAGCAAACTGAAATATGTTCAAATAAAGGATGGTGAAGTGTCTGGAAACCATATCATACTAGGAATACCTGGAGGCATGTGTCCATTGAACCTGGAAAAATGACGGATTGGGTTAAACATTTCAGAGGCTCTTCTAGAGGAGGAAGATTTTTCATCATAGTAACAAAACTAAAGTGGGGATACTAAATTTGGACTCACAGAAGAAAATACTTTTCTAACGAAATGATCATGGACAAGCTAACTCAATACTGGCAAGTTGCTGGCCTCTGGGGGTGTTGGGCAGGGTCAGAGAGATAGGAGAAGAGGCTTGAAGCTGCTAAGTTCTTATGAGTCTGAGGGAGAATCTATGACAGTATTTTGTTGACTTCCTGTAAAAAGCATAGTCAAGTTTTCAGGCAAAATCTCTTTTACTAACTAATGCTCATTTTTATTTCTATTGATAACCCAACAAGAATACTTTTATGCCTTTGAGGAAGATGGTTCCCTAAAGCTGAGGTTTCTCCCCGAAAACACACACACACACACACACACACACACACACACACACACACACACCACTGCTTCTCTATGCTTATATTTTACATCTTTCCTCCTTTTTTTATCTCTTAATTTTTAAAAAAGGGGACAAGATCGGTAGATAATTAACAGTAGAATACATCTAAATCAAAGTTGTAATCAGCAAGTGCTGCAGGAACATTTTATCTAAGTTTATTTATTTATTTATTTATTTATTTATTTATTTATTTATTTAATATTTTTTTAGGTGAGGCAACCCTTGATTGACCTCACAGATTGCAAGGACCTTGTAAGCTGACAATCCCGTATTTTCTTACTTTTTAAAGCCTACAGCACCTGGTCTTTCTAGGTGGTCTCCCACCTAAGTACTAACCAGGCCCAACCTTGTTTAGCTTCCGAGATCAGATGGGATTGGGCTTGTTCAGAGTAGCATGGCCATAGACTCCCTAAGCTTATTTTTGACTTTAAAGGCAATAGTTCATGATCTAACTTGGTGTACATCAGCCAGACTTTCGCCTTTTATCTTGTGTGGGAAAGGAATAATGGAGACAGAGTAAGAGGTAAACACTCAGTGTTTGCTGCATAACAAAAATCATGAAAGTGTTGAATTAAATAACAACAACAAAAAAGAAGTTGCAGATGCATATATATTTTCTTGGGGATTATATAGTAGAAACATTGTATGAAAAGAACAGACTAGAACGTATGATAGCCAGCACCCATCTTCATATAGTTTTTAAAGCTTTTTATACATGAGTTAGTGACTATTGTATTCTTCAGTGTGAATCCTTCATTAGTACTGAATGGGAGGACCAGGTCATAGATTTATAAATGGAGAAATGGACATTGTGGAAAGATGAGGAATCCTCTTTGATTCCTCCCTCCCTCCTTTCCTTTTACCCCCTCTTTTTCCTCTTCCTTCTTCTTCCCTTTTTCTTTAAACAAAGGGGCACACTTTTTATGGAGGCCCCCCTGCTCCCAGCCTTCAGTCTAGAGATTAAGACTTTATTTTTGGTTTAGGTATGGCATTTTAGCTTTATCTTGTGCATTGCTGTTTGCTGACTCTATAGCTTTGCAATGTCTTTTATTTTTCCTTTTGAGAAGCAAGCAGGACAGCATAAACTATGGAGGGATGATTAATACAATTTCAAGGTCAATTCAACATGTATTGAGTTATGAATGCAGAATGTTTTCCCTATTGTTGCATGGTTCTGGCCAGGCTGCTCTGGCCGGGTGGCTCGGCTCGGCTTGTCCTGTGTGGTTTGGGGCCTTTAACTATGGGGCAGATCATTAAATGGCTGGTGAAGCAGCAGCACATTGTTCTGTTATTTTCAAACCACAATAGCCTCTGTGGAATCCAAGAGCCATAAAGGCATAGTTCTGATGCTGCTTGACAAAGGCATAATTCATGAACTCTATAATTTAAAGAGATTTCAAGGCAGTTGTAAAACTAATAAAAAATGAATTGCTTTTGGGGAACACTGGTACCCTTTTGAAACAATTGATTCTCCTAATTTAAAAATACAATCAGCCTGGTAACTCTGTGTGTGTGTGTGTGTGTGTGTGTGTGAAGATAAGTAAGATTAAATCTGATGCCAGGATTTTCAAATAAATTCATAACATTGCTGTCAGACCCAAGAGGAAAAAAGAAAATAAAGAAATAAAGAAAAATCCCAGAACGATTTATGGTCTCTAGCCAGCAACAAAGTGTTTCTCCCTGTACCTTTTTATCATTTCCCTTGCCCAAATGTTGATTATGCCCAAGTTAAAAAAAAAAGTTTTGGTAACTTTCTAGAAGGTTTAGATTTCAGTCTGGATTAAAAAAAAAAAAGCCTCAAATAAAAAGCTCTCTTTAATCAGATAATTGACCAGTCAGTAATTTTAGCCCGTCTGTGACACACCAGTTGGCAGGTACAGAGGTACACAGCCCCTAGCCTTCACCTCCATTCCCCCTTTCCTGCCTCCTGGGACTGTCAGCGAGCTTCGAGCTTCTGTGTCTTACTGCTGGTCCTCAGAGACTGTCCTTAAACATTCTGCGGATCAGAAAAGGAGAACCAGCTGTCAGAGGTGACCATGCATATGGCAAAAAGGGACTCCATCCCCCCATCACCCACCTAAGGGTAAAAGTAGGGCCCCATGGAACAGCTGTCTTACATCCAGAGCACCCATGTTTCAAAGTGATCCCCAGTTACCTGAAATCCTGGCTCGAAAGTTGTTTGGGAGGCTTTGGTGGGGCTTTAAATACACGCATATTAACTTCTCTATTTTAACTCCCCCCGTCATGAGTAATGGCAGTTCAAAAATGCCCTTTATAATGTCACATCACAAAAGGCTCAGAAAATTATCCTTTACTTCCATTGTCTGCCTGTTTTCTTTTATTCCTTCTCTACTCATCACGTTCTCTGGCAGTCATGAATGAAATGTAACATGCTAAATGACTGACATCCATTAAAGCTCCTCGACAAACCTTGGACCGAGTTTTGAAAGGCCCTTGGAAGAAAAAGGATTGTGTGCTCTTTGAATCTTGGTCTGCTGAACGGCTGCCAAGTGAGGGCTGCTCCATTCAAAGGGCTGAGTGAATAAATGAGAATAACATCCTTGGGGACCCACAGGATCAGTTTACTCTGAAAATGCTCAGCTTCACAAAGGGTCAGAGTCACAAGGTAAATGAAAATGGCTAGGAGGGGACTTTGATGGCCGAAACACGGTAACAGTAGAGGACTTGAAAGAAAACTTTATTTAAAAAAATAAAAAAGAAGGGGGAAAAAAAGAAGTGGGGGTGGGGGAAGCTCAGAACTGCAAAGTCAATTGATAAGAACAAAACACTTCAACAGTGATATCCATGAATATTTGTAAATGATACACCAGCAGTATATAAAGACATGTGCTTATGAAAATATATAAACTCTTAATCTATCCACATCTGTAAACATCATGAATTAACTTTATTTTACACATGAATAAAAATTGGGTCAAGCCTGTTAGCTCATTTTCTTCCTGGGCTATAACATAAGTACTCTAATTTTCATCTTAGTAATAAATGATAAAATCTAGTGAGCCATCAAACATGCCATTTTTTTTTTTTTGGATTGTTCCTTGTTTTCTTTCCCTTCCCCCACATGTTATTTCTCAGTTAGAATGATTTCTATTTGACTACTTTAATGGAGGTGCATTAGAAACAGTTCTAGGCAAGGAAGTTAGAAAAAACCACAGGAATTCTTGACACGTTTCCACGGAGACCCTGCATGGAATCTGTCACAGGGTCATTCTTAGGAAGGCCCCCTGGTTCCTCCTTGTTTTTTTTCAGATCATTTTTAAATGTGTAGGCTGTGGCAGTTTAAAAAAAATTCTACAGAATTAGTTCCATCAGATTATCTCCAATGAAGATGTAAATGAAGTTCTGGTCCCTTTTTATTCAGCAGATGATAGTTATGACAGGCTCAGTAGCTGAAGTACATGAAGACTTACGGCCGACAGCTGTCTTGATCCTGTAGGTTGGCTATGATTTCTAGTAGAGATGATATGTTATCATATCAAGCTCAGAGAGATGTAGTGGGTTAAGTGGTGCCCCTACTTTCCAAAAGCGGTATGTCCATCCAGAATCTGGGAATGTGAGCTTATTTGGGAAAAAGATCTTTGCAATTGTAATTCAGGAATTCGAGATGAGCTCATTGTGGATTATGGTGCCCTCTAAGTCCAATGACAAGTGTCCTAAGATGAGAAAAGAGGGGAGAAGGAAATATGAAGACAGAGGCTGAGACTGGAGTCAAGTGTGTACTAGACAAGGAATGCCAAGAGTTGCCGGCAGTCACCAGAAGCTAGAAGGGAACATATTTTTTTGGAGAGTTTCAGAAGGAACCACCTGCTGACACCTTGATTTTGAACCACTGGCCTCCATAGCTGTGAGAGAATAAAGGTCTGTTAAGTCACCAACCTTGTGGGAATTTGTTACAACAGCTCCAGAAAACTAATACAGATGGCAGTGGCTGTGTGCTATGCACTTGCTGCTCTCCAGTAAGAGGGAAATAAATTGGTTCCTCCGGAGGCACTCCACTGAATTACCAGGTTACACTGGCCATGTAGGTTGACTCGGTCAAAGGCCTCCCTGGCTATTATTTTTTTCAGGAAAACGCTCCCCGGTTTTCAAAAATGAAACATGCCTATCACCTCAATATAACATTGATTAAATTTTTGTAAAGTGGGAAAAAAGTGTTTCTCTAAACTCATCGCAGTTTGAGAAAAGACTCATGTCATATTCCAAATGCAATGAGTGTCACAATCATGTGTAAAGACTGCTGGTGTCCAGGAGGCCACATCACTCCACACAAAGCAACTGTGTGTTAACAGAAAAATTAAGTGTTCAGTAATTTGAAATTGATGTTTTCAGCATCTTGTGCTCTAACTTACTAGTTTGTTACTTATATATAGGAATCATTACGTTTTCATAATTTCATTGGTGTTTGAAGTTATTAATTTTTTTTTCATTTAAAATATCAGGAAATCGGCTTTCAATTAGTTTCTTTCAGAATGTTTGATTCTCAAGAATGGACCATGCATGTTGGGCAGGAGATATTTGTACTTCTTTTTATTTTTAAAGCTACGTATTTTAAAGGAGAATGATTGTAGCCTTGAGGAAAATCTGGTAAAAGATGTAACTTATTATCTTTACCTAATTATCTAAATTAGAAACTTTAAGGAGTAGCCAGTTTAATGTAGATTTAGAATCCGTTAGTGTTTCCAAGTTTTGGTAGATTATTCTTCAGTTTTTATTTATGGTATTGGCTAAAATAAACTTTTGAATAAAGGCAATTTATTTAAAAGATAATTTTTTAGGACATAAAAATGTTAAAAGAACACATTTATTAAGCTTTAGTTTTTGGGAATCAAATTATAGCACAAAATGTTTTATATTTAAATACCGTCAAAATGTTATGAAATACAACATTTGAAGAAGTTTCAAACATGTCTAATTACCAGCAAAAATGTTTTTAGATGTCAGTAGCCTGAAAAAGTTAACGTTTTTCTGCTTCAACAATTTTCAAGTTAATATGTAAATATACATGTGACTATTTAAAATATGTATGTGGAAAAAATCCTACTTAAAAAAAAGAAAACAAATTATCTAGAGTGGATTTATCATAACTATGTGTTCTAAAAATCTTATCTTTTTAAAAATACCAAATGAGACGAGACTGACACATGGAATTCATTATATTCTAGCTAATGATTTCAGTCAAACTTGTAACAGAGCTGAGTAGTCAGCAAGCATTTCTGGACCTGTGTCTCTAAGCACAGGGTACCAAGAGACACAGTCATTCACACAGAGGAAGTCAGTGCCCAGACTACTGAAAACTAATGCTCCTGCCACCCACGCTTTTTACTCCAGGGATAAAATAGTTTGTTTGGTTGTTTGTTTATTTATTTGGCTCTCTGAAAGGCCAAAATAAAGGGTTAGTATGATAAATGGTATTAATTTTTTTTAGCTTAGTACCATGATAACTTTATAGTAGAGTTGGATGGAATGGAGGGAACACACACACTATATATATATTTTTTTTTTTTGTGGCATGGCTTGTTTTCAAAACCTAGTTGTTTACATGCAAAGAAAGTAAGAAAGAAGATCTGTTGACACTCACAGTGCAAATTTGCTTATTCTTTTTTCATGCAATCACATGTGATTTAAAATTGACATTCATCCAAATAGTCTTTAAATTCTATTTTTTATTTGGAGTGTTTTGTTAGTTCTCCATATACTATTTAATATATTTTGTTAACTTGAACAAATGAACTATACCTTTGTTTCCTTTGGGATGTGGGATTGGTGAAAAGGAGATTTCTGTGTGAGGGAGTCTGTTTATTAATTTCTTTTCACAGGGATGCTTTGAAAAGAATCAGAGTTTGAAACTTACTGTTACCTTCGGATTCTGTTCAAGTGTGACGGGTGAATTCTTTGCTTGTGTGTGCAGTTTTGGCCTTCAGGGGGCAGCCTAGTGCAGCGAAGCCAAATGAACTGGCACGCACTGCCCTGTTTTCCTGCTACCTGAGTAAACCTCGTTCAGAAAAATTCAGCAAAAGCCAAAGTAAGCACTTCTTCCCCATCTGTCACTGGGTGGAAGAGAGCTGAGGCAGCCATATTTAATCAACACTGAAGTCTCCCCCTGGGTGATGTTCGTGCCCTTCTGTAATATTTTATTCTAAGCCATTTCCCAGACAGCATTATTGATTCGTGTCATTATTCTCCCCCAAGCTCTGGGAGCTTGTGCAACGTGATACCAACTGCAGTTCTTGCGAACATAACCTCAGAACCGAAAATTAAGGTTACTGCCTGCTACATTCAGACTTACCCAGGTGGCACATTATGCAGGGTATTATAAGTATTTGAACTCTTATGATAGGACATCGATTGGTTATAATCTATCATTTGCAATGATAGAAAATTACCAGAAACAAAAAAAAAAGAAAGAAAAAAAATAATTTATGTTTTACTTCTTAACTTATGCTCATAGTGAGAAGATATTGTACTTTAGGTATTTTGTGGGGGTGGTTTATTTGAGGAACTCCCCTCCCCTGGAAGATTCATTAAAAACAATAATACATTTGATATTTATGTTGAATAGAATTCTGAAATATTTTTCTTCTTTTCAGAGGTGAAGAATAGTAGAACAGTAAACTTTTTTTTTTTTTTTTTGCCTTAATGACAGATACTGAGTTGGAAGAGGAGGCCTGGTTGTTGAATGGCTAAGTGAGGGAAGGAAGGAGGGATTGAAGTAAGGAAGGAATGAAACTCAGTAATTTTTATTATTCATCAGAGGTCTTCTTACTCTCAAGAAATGGCCCATTAATCAGTTTTCTCAAAGCTGATTCAGTTTTGAGCCTATCAGCATGCTTAAAAGTATACATATTTTTCTTTTAATTTTATATATAGTACCCTAAAAAAGTAACAAGTGCTCTCCACATTATACCCTTCCATATATATTCTTGTATAAAGGTCTATAAAACACTGCCTAGACATTTGCAATTTTATACCGTTTTGGTGTGGTCTTGGGCCCAGTGGAGTAATGGAAGTTGAAGTGCCCACTCCTCTCCCTCTCTTTCAGCAACGTTTTTCTAATTATTGTATGAAAGACAGCCCCTGAAATACTAAATCTACCTTGATAGTTGTATGCTCTGCAGGAATCTTTTTTCTAGTTCAGTTTAAGTTTAAAACTAGAATTTATCATTAAAAAATAATCATTATCAATCCAGAATTCTGCTTGCCACTTTTTAAAAGATAGTTATTATGCTAATAATTTTCCTGGATACCATAATAGAGAATAAATCAAGATGAGAATAACCGCAATACTATCAATTATTGAATATCTTCTATGCTTCAGGATCCAATAAGGTGATTTATTTACATCAACATTAAACCCTGACAAAAAATCTAAGAAGTAGGCAGTATACTTAATTTAAATTGAGGTTCAGGGAGATTAAGTAATTATTATTGTGTTAATTATACCACTCAAGTTAATTCAAGGGAAGTGACTCTTTCCTGAAGACTAATCATATAATAAAGCCAGAATAATTCTAAGAAAAAATTAATGCAATACATTTATCTATTACATATGAAACTGTATTATAAAGACACAATCATTAAAAGTAAATTACTGGCACAGAAATGAACAGCTTGATATGACTGAAAAGAAAATTCAGTAATAAGCCCAAGTACAGCTAGTAACTAATTTTACTGAAATTTCCATAAAAACAGATGCCTGGTTAAGTGTTCTGCATACTTTTTATCACTTAATCTTCATATGGTCCTATGAGGCATTATTACTCCATATTTTGGAAAAAAAAACTGAGCTTAGACAGGTTTAATAACTTGTCCAAAGTTACACAGTTACTTATTGTGAACTTAAGTCTTCCTAATTCTAGCATCAAACTGCTTTGCCATTATGTTTAGTCTCTCCAATATATCATGGAGTTTAGTTCATGATAAAAGTAGCCAGTGGAAGAACAATATATTATTCAACTTTAAATCAGCCAGTGGAAAAACAGTATATATTATTTGATATGTGGTACTGGGATAATTCCATAAATTGACAGAAATATTAAATTGAATGTTTAGTTTAATCATACCATAATAAATTCCAGATAGATCACCTATATAAATATAAATAGTACATCCATAAACATCCACAAAGAAAATTAGAATTAATATTTTTATATTCTTAGGAAGGCCATTTAAGTATGACAGCAAAACCAGGGATCATAAAGTAAAAGATTGATAACTTCGACCAAGAAAGTTTTTAAACTTTTGACTATGAAAAGTATATTAAATATAAAAGGCAAAAATATACTAGGAAAATATTCACAACATTTATGCTAGACAAAGTATTAATGATCTTCGTGTATAAAGAATGCCTTAAATCAATAAGAAAATAAATCATAATCAGTACTTCAATAGCAAAATGTGCAAAGTTTATGAATAAGTACTTCACAAGAGGAGAAATAGAAATGGTCAAAAAATATCAGTAATAATTAAAGAGAAGCAAATTAAAATAGAAATGAAATAACATTTTTTAACTATCTGATTGGAAAAATGGGTATCTTATGAAATAGAAATTGTTAATGTTATTACTGAATCAAAATAAACACATTGCAATTTGTCCTAAGAATTCCTAAAGTCTTAAGAAAATAGTACACAATTAAATAAAATATAATATATTTCGAATATTTAAGAAGATTTATTGCTGCCTTAGTTATTATAGAGTAAAATTGGAAACAATATAAATGTCTGTCATGAAGAATTTTAGTTAGATGTTATAGAATAAAGATACAATGGAATATGATGAACTACTAGAAGTAATGTACCTATATTACTGCTATATTTATGAGCATGGAAATGTGTTCATGACATTTAAGTTAAAAAATGCAAGCTACAAACTAGCCATGAAAAGTCATATGTGAATAATAATAAATAACTAAAAAGAAGTCTAATGGATATTCAACAAAACATTATTAGTGTTACAGTGGTTTTAAGAAAATCTTTTTTTTTTTTTTTGTATTTAAATATTTTATTGTTGTGTTTTATGATGCCCCATGTACTACCAGGAAAGCAGCAAAGCCATTTCCCTTTTGGGAAACTGTTGGAACAATATCACGCAGGGCAACTGCTCTCGTCTCCTCCTTTTTAATGCTAATATGTTCTGCTCTGCCATTACTTTGTTTTGCACATGGCTATGACTATTAATTTAACAGTTTAAAGAGTTGGTGGGGGAAAAACATATCAGAAGTTCTTGTATGTAACCTTGGAAATCCAGAAAGAAGAGGCAACAGAACCATACTTAGAAACTGGTTTTGCTCATTTAGGAAAAGTTTGGCATTGAAATCATGAGATGTCATTAGCAAATTTGACCTCCAGGTGCAAAACACACCTAGCCCATCCAGCACTCTGATATACATTTTTAAAACCCATTCAGAAATTCTTCAAAGGATGTATAATATGATAATTTTTGCCTCAATAAATGTAATATATAAATCTTTCCAAAATTAAAAATCAAAGAAGACAGAAAAATAACATTTAAAATGACAACTTAAATAGTTTAGCCCAAATTTCTTTAACAAAAATTTATGACAATATTAATTTATACATATTGCACCAATTTAAAATTTGAATTTCTTATAAATTTAAATATCAGAGATTTGACTAAGTACGGTGATTTACTGTCTCTAAATATCTTATTAAAAGTCATAAATCTTACTGATTCATAAGCTGAGATAAGAAATTTAGTTAATGACTTTGTCCAAATTCATATATTTAATTGTTTGCTTCAACAAAGCAAAATAAAATTTTTTATAATTATCCAGGGGGCTAATTTGCATGAACAATGTCAATAATACTGGAAATTCTAAGCATATAGAATAAATGTCGATATTATTTTATGAGGTGTTTCAGCTTAAATCTGAGAATTAGATTCCATGATATTACTCCTATCCAATTAAATTTATGAAAATTTTTAATGCAAGTAAACATAATATTCTTATTTTGTTACATCATTATTTCAAAACCATGATTAAAATTCCCAATGTGTCTTGGAATATGCTAGTACTAGGGATAGAGATTAAAAGATACAACCCCTAATTTAAAGGACTGTAAAGTTTAGTAGAGGAGACAGACAAGTATATAGATTGCAGCATGTACTTTTCTAGAATTGTGCTTAGGATGTTACAGGAAGCTTGGACATTATTCCTTTTTTCATTCTTGGTGGGAGTCATCCATATATACTAATAGTCTCATGAACGTTCAGTTGTTTCAATATCCTGGTTTTGAGTGTCTTTTCAGGGTAGAGCCATAACACGTTTTCAGAGTTAATACATAGTCTATGCACGCAGACACAAGTCCTTAGGCATAATTTCTACAGATATGAAACATGACTTTAAATTCTTGCCAAACAATACTTCTGTAGTGTTTCTTGCTTGATGAGAACTGTTGTGTTGAGTTCTGACAGCAATAAAGGTGTTTCATCAATTCATCTCATGAAGTAGTGGTATCCATCTAATGCAACCAACCAAACACTTTATAAAGTGTAGTATTCTTATTTCATTTCCAAACACTCACTAAATACATGGGACTTCTTCTTCTTCTTTTTTTTTAAACACACACATTGTTGATTTTCTATAGGGTAAAAAGAATGTACCTTATTCAAGTAATTTGTATGCAATCTCCTATACTCATCTTGTTTAAAATTCTTTCTTTTTCTTACTTTCTAAGATCAACTTACAAATCATTTTCTAGTTCCCTGGATGTCTTGTTTTGTAGATAAAAATCATGTAATACAAAAAGGAAAAAAAAAGAAAAGTGAATTGATATATGAGCTAAATATTTTTTTGATGGGCAATGCAAAAGACCTAAGGAATTCTCTTGATGATCCGTTTCATTTCCTAGTTATACAACTTAGAAAAAGATAACCTTCCAAAGAATCCATTGAGAAAATGCTCTTCTAACCTAATTGTGGGATTTCAATTTCAATTAATATAGGGCTTTTCTTTACACAGTTTGAAATCGAGAATAAGAGTGAAATCTTTCCTTTTCAGCTAGGGCTGTGAGCCAGCAAACTGACCTTGAAGGCTAGAAAAATGGGTAGAATAAAATCGCTGAATCTTTGGAAAATACGTCACTATACTTTAAGACAAATATAATGTGGGAGAAGAAGGAGATATGATGTCTATCAGATAACAATTTACAGCCACTTGCTTCAGCCCAGTCTAATAAAAATATAGACTATGGAAAATAAGTTTCTTTCAGAGAACAAAATGCTGGACAATATGTAAATTATTAGAAAATTAAAGGCTAAATAATTACTTGTACAGTAGTAAATAACTTAGGAACTTGCTAAAAAGAAATGCCAAATGTGTAGGAAATGGAATAAAAATAAAAATATGTTTTTAGGGGACTATAATATAATGTAGAAATTAAACTGCAAGATAAAAAAGTAAAATACTAAATAAAACAAAGACTAAACATTTGAGAAAGGTAATAAGCAAACATTTACCTAAATTAAATGACAAATAAATAATACATCATCTTTGATATTCATTATTTCTTAAGCATTCTGATTAAAAACGTGCTAAGGTAGAATAAAGAATAGAATAAGGTAGAATATCTTGGACCTACATGTTCCTCTGAAACATTTTTGATTGAAAGAAAATGTAATAATAAATAGAATCGATAAAGAAGTTTCCTTACAAGGAATTTGAAAAGGTTTACCAAAACTCTTGAGAGGATCCCTGGCCTGTTCTCAGACCCATGGCTCCCTCTTCCAGTGCTCTGCTCTTGTTATTGATGCTTGCAGTTACATTTCCTGGGCTCTGGCTGGCCTTGACCAGTGGGAGGCTCTGGTGGGAGACTGGAGGGCCAGGTATTGCTTAGCCCATCTCTCTGCCTCTGGTTGCACCTTTAGCAGTGGCTGCTTCTCCTCCAGGGCTCCGGATTTCAATAAACTTGCCCACCATTGTTCCAGTTTATTCTGAGTAACCATGAACTCTGTCTTATACAACAGCATCTTCTTTCTTTGTCTAACTGGCCCAGTAGTGGCAATGACTTTCTATCGTTGCTAATCTCTGGGTTTCCTCACTGTCACCAGTTTGGTTTCTTAGGTTCTGTCTCACCTGTGTAATCAAGTCACTGCATTAAAGTCACTTGAAGTAATTGTTTTCTTGGTTAGATCTTTGCTGATCTAACTTGTTTTTGTAAGTTGCTGTTGAATAAATTTCCAAGGATTGCATATTTCAGGGGGAAAAAAGAACAGGTTATACTGACAATATTGGCTGAATATTGCAAAAGTTAAAAAGTAAATCAATGATTATTTTATTCTACATGATACCAAATAACCAGTATAATAGATTTATTTATTTTTTTCATAATTGAGCAATTTTATAGATTAGTGTTGGTGGTGTAATTTTATCCCACAGTTGCTGTCTCCCCATTGTTAGTTAGAAAAAGTCTACTTAAAGCACAAAATTTAGAAATGCATGCTCAATTGGCTGTCCACAGCTTCTTGAGGATATTTTAGCTTTAATCATACTATTTGATATTTTGAGTCAAAAATGGGTAGTCTTGGCCATCTGAAAAAATTGAAATTGTCAAATTCACTGTGAGTATAGTTAAGAAAAGGAAGTAGAGAAGAAGAGAGGAGACGAAAGGAAGAGAAAAAAAAAAACACCTTGAAACACATGAGTGTTATGAAGCCTGGCTCTATCACGAACTGCTACTTTGGGCAAGTCATTTAAATTACTTTGAGCCTAAATTGAACCTAAAGTGATTTACAGGATTTACCAGATGCACCTGGTGAATAACAGACCTGTACACCTCTCCAGTTTAAACATTAAAGATTATTTGTCATCACAAGTGACAAAAATGCCTAGGTGAAGCTGTTCCAAGTTGTCCAGGTTTGGTAATGCAGCAGCTTGTGGCATCCCTAACGTCAGGTTCTTTCCATTGTTTTCCCTTTCATCTTGGATACCCTCGAGGTCACAAAATTCAAGGCAGCATCTGCACATGAGACTAGATCCAGCAGAGAAGGCCTTCTCTTTTTTGAGTCTCTTTTCATGAGTGCAAGTACACTTTCCCAGAAGTTCCTCGGGTAACTTTTGAAGCTGGAGTTAATCAGTCTGAAATTTGGATGTATTTCAGAAGTAATTTTAATTTTTATGTTTGTTTATTAATCTTTGGGGATAAAAATAGTGTGAAAAGTTTTTGATCAAAATAAAAATTTTTAGAAGGCATACCATGTATTAGGGTTGATATATCATTTTTTTTTCCTTCTAAGAAATAGTAATAACTAAATTTATTGAACATTTACTATATGTCAGGCACTGGGATAAGCACTTTAATCTCACTGCTCATTACAACCACTCAGTGAGGTAGGTACTATCAATATCATCCCATTTTACTGTTAATATCACCCCTTTGGAGGTACAGAGAAGTTAAATAATTTCCCCCATTATTTCTCTGCTGGAAAATTTGGCCAAAAGAAATATTTGTGTTCAAAAGTTTAATGCAAAGTTCTTGCCTCCCAAAGCTACAAGGATGTCAAGACATTTTTTTTTTTTTTTAATCTAGAAGTACTCAAACAAATTCTTGGGGCATTATGGATTTTGAAACAATTTTTTTGCAGCTGCCTTGAAACATCTTGATTATTGAAGGGTTTCTCTGAACATCCTTTTAATTTACTATACATACGCACACACACACATTCATTATTTATATTTATTTATGTTCATATAATTAACATCCATTTAAGTTATTCATTAGTTCAGTGCTTCTCAAACTTTAATGTGCCCAAGAACCACCTGAGGATCCTGCTAAATGCAGATTCTGATTCAGGAGGTGTGGAGTGGAGGCTAATGAGCTCTCAGGTGGTGCTGATGCTGCTGGGCTGAACACAGTCAGTGTGGAAAGGTATCTAATAACCATTTACATGATGGTGGTGCTGGACCCACGATGTGTTAGAGCTAGCTTCGATTGACTTGTGGGAGTCAATTGTTAAATTTTCAAAGATACTGGGAGCTGGTTGTTAAGCATAGTCATGATTAATGATTAAATTATATAAACTTAGAATCAATTAAATTTTAGACAAAGGCTATAAATTCTCCTAACTCATGACTTACTAATTATGTTACTACATCTCTCAATTACTGATGCTCTTGACTTTTTTTTTTATGTCTACTGTGGAAATACTACATAATGGTATACCACTACCCATCTCTTCCCATCTTTTCGTTCGATGTCATTTTGAAAGCTTAAAATTGATCATAGCAGGAATATTTACATCATGGAAACTGAAAAATACTATAAATCAGGACTTTTCCCCCTGGAGAGAGACTATTGTTAAAATATTTACCAGCATATCACTCTGGTAAACCTATGTTGCATTTAATCTTTATGTTCAATGATTGAAAAACAAAATCCTGTTATCATTCCAAACATAAAACTCTTTTACACAGAGCCATCCTTGCCTAATATTGCAGACTGGGTGAGAGTGATAGGAGGGTCCCTTAGTTTCAATTTGTGAGTTAGCTGGACTGTGGTTCCTGAGTGTACGTGTCTGTGTCATTATTTTGAGGAGCTCACTCTCTCCCTCCCTTCAGGCTAGTAACTCATATGAGAGAGGAGAATAGAAAAAAGAATGTTGTTAGACATGTTCAATCTATGCTCATACATAAGTGGCTACATGTATGAAATATCAACTTGCTCTATTGTTTGGTCTCAAGCATCTCCTCATTACAGTCATTTGTTCTGCATGGTCTGGGCATAGTTTCATATTTTGCTTTGGCAGCTGAGAGCTATTATTGGCCCCCACAACATCTGTTTCAACAACAGGGGGTCCCTGGTCAGAAAGAGTAATTAAAAAAGGAGTCCAAAACAAAATGTCATAACTTATGTTGTACATAACACAGTAAACATGGTTACCGGTAAAAGAAAGAAAAGCCTTTCATATGGTTGGAGTTATTTACAAAACTATGACAAGTGATGAAAGGCCTGAGCTGTATACTGAGTTTGAGGCTGCAAGAGAGGATGCTAACTAGCCAACTTTCCTGATGTGGGATGCATTGCAAGGGCTGTGCTAATTGGCAAGATCATTCTCCAGCATGATCAACTGTATGAATAACAAAATGTAATGGGACCCAAAACATTCACTCAGTCCTGCTGGTTCATTCTTCCCTCAAATTTTCACTCATCAAGATTTAAGTACAAAGTGATGGTGATTTCCTGGAAGGCTAAATAGTTTTCCCTAACCTGGCAGCAACAAGAGCAGTGATGTTTACATTGGGCTGATGAAATGCAAGTAATAGACAAAACATAGAGAGATGTGGGACCGGGAACCTGTAAAAGTTCCATCACTTTTCTCTCAGTTTGCTTCCTAAGTAAGAGATGATGAGGAAAAATTCAAAATCTTTTTTCTTTCCTTTGTATCTACAGAAACATGTATTCTATTGTTTTATTATGAACAGAGCCTCAAAGAAAACCCAAAATGCCGTGTGTGCGCGTGCATGTGCGTGTGCGTGTGCGTGTGCGTGTGTGTGTGTGTGTCTGGTTTTGAGAAGCACAACTTTCTTCCTCTCCAGATTTTGAGCATGCATTTAGAAGCAAATCAATGACTAATGCTAAACCTAGAGTTCTTAAAACCAATCATAAATGTCCTATCTATAAACATTTTCTTTGCTACAGGGTCTGAAGCAAAGCTGGGTCATGAAGGCAATTGTGCTCAGTTTTATTTTAAGCCTCTTAGTCCCACAGAACAGCTGCATGAGTACTGGGACCCCTGGGGAATATGACCCACCTGGTTCCATTCTTTTCCTCCCACCTAGATGAAATTTTCAGTTTTTTTAGTTGCTAAAAAGGCAACTACCCGTTTTCATGGTTGACTTCCTCTATCTCCAGATAGTTATGAAACTGGTCATGCCTTAACTTAGTGGTTGACTCTCACACTCATTTTGTGTTTAATGGTGTGAATCAGCATGACTCCAAGGCAGTGGTGCATGCAAGTTAACGGTATAGGCTAGAGCTAAACTCCATGGGTTTGAATCCTGGTTCTGTCACTAGTTGTGTGACTTTGAATAAAATACTAATTTGTTTGTTGTTTTTAAACAATCACTTATATAGAACTTTCTATATATCAGGCACTATTTAAGAGCTTTACAAATATGAACTCGTTTAATTTTTACAACCTGAAGAGAGTACTTTCATTATTTTCCATTTTTCAAATGGGCATACGGAGGTAGCAAAAGTTAGTGCACTATATTGATTAAGAGTATGATTTCTGGAGTGACACTGCCTGAGTTTGTATTCCAGATTTGCTATTTTCTGGCTGTATGTGACTTCAGACAACAAAACAGTAACACATCTTACCCACCCCATTACCATTATTCTCCTCTTAGATTTTTTTTAATACCTAGATAATAGAAATGACATATCAGAATAAATAAAAGATACTTAAATAGAATAGATTTTATCTTTAAACAAACCATTATATTCTCTTTGCTTTTCTTATGTCATAATATACTGGTAACAATTTTATCATGGTCTTTCACCAGTCTGTACTGACATTTGGGAACCAACATCTCCCTAATATATCTCTGAGGTATCACTGTTATTGTAATTAGTACTTTAGTAGGTAGACAGATATCTGTTACATTTTTATGATTTTTGGCTTAGTCTGTTAAAAAAAAGACAAAAGGAAAGACAACATCATTCCAACAAAGAAACTCAAAATCTCACATACTGTTATTTGGAGAGTAGTAGTACATACTATATAACTTCCATAATATCTATGAAAAATTCTAAATTTAGTCATTTCAGAAAGCACATATTCATACTCTAAAGTTTATCTCCATAATTTCTGGATGCCACAGTGCATGTTTGTGAGAAAATCTAGCATATCTGGGATCCGAGGTAGTTCTGCTTTATAGGTGTGTGCCAATCTGTAATGATCCATAGCTCTATATGTGCCCCATAATATCTCAGCCATCAGCCAACCAGAAAGCCTCAGAGACTTCACTGGACATATGAAAACACTGCTGTGAGAGGAGGCTCTGCCTGGCTCTTTTCCTTTCTTTCTTCCTGGAAAATATAGCCGGTTAATTGCTGTCCCATCCTGAGGCAGCAGAAATGTGGTAATCTATTTTTTTTCTAATGGACTTTCCATAATGTTTTCCACTAAGAATTTCTAAATACTCTTGACCTTTATCAAACAGTGTTAAGACTGCCCTCTTTTCCCCTAGTCATCTTTCACAATCGGAAAATATGTCAAGATAAGACAGAGATTGTAGAGCTTTTGTTTTTCTTTTAGAAATTGACTGGGATGCAGAAACTGTTTCCTGGGCAAACATTCTTAGCACTGGAACTGATTTGAGAGATGTTGCCTGTTAAGTAAGTGGCATTTTTATTGTCTCATTTAGAAATTTTGAAAAAAGGTAGATTATTTGATGTTTTCATTACTCTATGTCTTTATTTTTATTTTTTATTAATTGATCCTTTTTGAATTTCTTGGATTGTGTATTATTCAGAGTCCTTTTAACATGTACATTGAAAGGAAATGTGTGGGTTGCTCTTAAGTTCCCACTGTGGATATTTGACTGACATTAAAAAAATTCCACTCATGCCTTGAGATTAATGGAAAAATCAGTGCTTTAAAAATCTATTTTATTTCCAAGATGTTTGCCTGCCAAAACTGAATATGATTTAGTGTAGGCAACTCGAAGTTATATGTAGAGGGACTAGGGGTGAGCGGTTTATCAGACTTGACACTCCTGTAGTCTGAAACATTTGGTTTTCTATGTTGTAGAAACGCGTTGGCGATGGTTTAGGCCACAATTCACTTTTTAATTTCCATGTTGAGTGTAGATAGTTGAGAGCCTAAGAATATAAATTCTCTTTTTAGACTATAGTTGACTCTTGCACATCATGGTTGGAACTGCAGAGGCCCACTTAGATGTAGATTTTTTCATTAAATACTGTAAATATATTCTCTTTTCCTTATGATTTTTTTATAACATTTTTAGCTTACTTTATTATTAGATTATAGTATATAATACATATAGCACACATATTTTGTATTATATGTATTATATAAACAGTTATGTTATCGATAAGACTTCCATCAACAGTAGGCTATTAGTAGTTACATTTTTGGGGAGTCCAAAGTTACATGTGGATTTTTGACTGCACAGGGGTAGGGGAGGCGCATGGTGCTGCTAACCCTCACCTTGTTCAAGGGTCAACCATAACCTTTTTACTTTGCCCACTTTTAAGAACACTTTTGTTTCCTTATACAGCCCCCCGTTTTTTCAGTTGATAGCTTTACTGAGATATAATACTCTAGCATCTCTCTTAAATCTTTGCTGAAAGCATAATTTATTCCTAGTTTGAGAAGCTTTTACACTTAGTGATCTGTTCAGCTGTCAGCTCTCAGATAAAAGTAGGTGACAGCCTGGCTCTGTTCCTTGGCGAACTTGCTTATATTGAACACAAATCTATCTCCTTAAGGTTTTGACTTTTGGGTTCCACAGAGCGACTCTAATCCCTTTGTTATGTGATAAACCATATTTGAAGGCAGTGATCACTTTTTACTAAAGTTCATTCTTGAAGTTAAAAATCTCCAATTCCTTCAAATTTTTTCAGAAAATATTGTTTTGATCACTGTTTCTTTTCTTAATTGCAGCCCTTTGCCCTCTGAATTTAGTCGGTCTCACAGCCTGGCCCCCAGATGAGTACAAAGCCCAGGAATATCTGGTCAGGGTAGAGTAGTGAAGAATATGTCTCTCTCAGTCAGGGACTCAAATTCAATGAATAAATTCCTTCTGGGTAGTGCTGAACTCACTAGACTTGAGTTAATTAAATCACTAGATCTTTTTCTGTTTTGCTATAAGGCATATTTATATTTTGCGAAGAATATTTTATTCTTTTATCACTTGACTTGCTTTGTAGTGAATGAAAATTTGTTACCTTCATCCTTCAATAAAAATCTAGAAAATGACAGAACTGAGAACAGATTCCTGTAAGATAGCCTTGGACCTCCCTCCATGGTGCTATTGGTTAGCAGTGATTTTTCCGCTGAATTATAAAGCACTGAGACCAATCCATCCATCTTGTTCATAGGATCATTTCCCTTGTCTATGAGTTACTTCCCTCAATGAAAAATGAATCTAACAGGCTTGATTTGTTCACTGTAAACACATTCTGAATTCTAGTCATTACTCCTGCATGGTACTTAAATACCTATCACTTCTTGGCCATTCCCATCAGTTGGGCAGCAAAATATTTTGCTTGTCCTCATCCCATGTCACCAGGGTCTTGAACTCATTTAGAGGCACTAGATGGTGTTTCTGTCTCATTGGACTTCAATTCTTTTTTGGCTAGTTTCATTCTCTCTTTTAGCTCCAAGATCACTCTTGTTTTCAGAAAGTTGAAAAATTCCTACTTCTCTGTCTTTTATCAACATTTCACCATTATCACAAGCAGATAAATAGATTTCTTTTCTAATCTTTTTTTTTTTTTTACACAGTGACTAAAATTCTACCTTAAACATAGGGATTTTTAATACTGTTCTTTGCAAGTTTTTATAGCAGGGCCTTGCAAGTTTATTATTTCTTCCTGCTAAAGTCTTTATTCCATTTTTATGTTTTCATTGTTAAAGCTGATTGGGATTAAATTTTTATGTGTATGTTTCTTTTTGTCCTAATTTCAGCTTCTGAAGGCTCATGCTAGAATGACAGTGGTATCTCTGAAATGTTTAAATTCCTTCTAGACCCAGCCACTTTATGCTTTCACAAGGTCTAGGGTCATATATATGCAACACTTCTTTTAGGGGGTTCCTGTTGTTGTCACGTTGCTTGCTAATTTCTTTGTCCACAGTTGATCCACAGGAATGGTGCTTCTGGTTGTTTCCTGTCATTTGAGACCTGGAGTCAGTCTCAGGGCACAAGCAAGTGTTCTTGCAAAAATACAAATAGTGAAGCTATATTAGCATTTCCTTTGCTTCCCGGCTATTTAGGTTCCGCTTTTTATATTTAACCTGGTTCTTTGGTATAATTGGTGGTGGTAGTGGTGGTGGTGGGGAACTAAAGAAGTAGCTGAGTAGCTGTATTCTAAGTGTAGCTCACCTAGAACCTACAGTGTAGCTCAGGATAAATACCTCACTGGGCCTTGGTTTTCAACCCCATTAAATGAGGCAGATGGGAAAGATTATTCCATCTAATTAATCCCATAAACTTTAAAAATGAGGTCTGTAGAGGACCTTTTGGTTCTGAAGCTTTACTTAGGGTCCTAGGCTACACTGGTTTCAGAGACAGCCCATGTTTTGTGGCCTTGTTACTGGAGCTTCAGGGTTCTAAAATTCTGTACATTTTATTTCTGTTATTTTCAGTTGGAAAAAAAAATTAACCAAGAAGAAAACTGAGAGAAAAGAGAGAACTTTCAGTGGAATAATTTGAATGAAACACAAGATAATTAATTAATGCAAGTTCATATTCCCTTTTCAGAAATTTTAGCACCAAGAATGTTTCAAATTCTGTTATATGACATCCTGGAGGAGCTCTGAAACCAAACATTTCTGCAGCAGAACAAACATTCATAGAAAATGAGATAAGTAAAGACTAATAATATTGATATTTCTGTGCAGAACATGAATATGCATATAAAGTGAGATAAGATTATAATATTTTAGTTAAAATTAGGTTTGCAACCCATACTTCTGAAAAACTTTCTCTTCAGATTTTCTTTTGAATTTAAGAATTGTAGATAAGAGAGTATGAACCTATATTATGAAAATAACTGGGGCATAGATGATGGAGATCAAAACCAGACTTATTTATTGGTTTTTATTTTTACTGGAACAGAATATGGGCAACTGGGTATGATGTGTATCCATTTGATTTTATGAAATTCATCCTGAACATTCAAATAAATTAAACATGGATGGTATCTACTGACTACCTCTCCAAGTAGAATTGACTACTGTCTTACTCGTGCTCCCATTTTATGCTAAATGAATTCTTTCATAATTTAGATATGTGTTAAATTTATACTAGTTGCCAAGTTCTGTGCTAGGTAAATGAGAATATAAAAAAAATAAATATGTCACTTACTTATCACCAGCCCTTGTTGTATTGGCAGTAAAGAAAGACAGAGAGACGTTATGCAAATGTTTCCAAATTATCAGGGGACTCAACCTAGTCTTTTGGTTCAAAGAAGAACTCTCTGAAGGCATGCATTTAGACTGAAACCTGGAGGATGGCATAATACCAGCCAAATGAGGATGGGAGAGAGGCAATGTTTATGGAAGGATATGAGATAGGATCTATGGATGAGAGGAATTCATTCAGTGAACCCAAAGAGTTTAGTAAGGTGGAGTACAGAGAACAAGAGAGAGAGAGAGAGAGAGAATAGCTGGAGAGGTGGGCTAGGAATTGACAGTAGAGCACCATGTAAACCATCTTAAAGAGTTTGGACCTGTTGGTTACCATGTCAGTAATCTCTACTGAGTTGTTCTCTTTTTATTATTTTAAAATTACAGTTGAATTTCTTTATTATATTAGTTTCAGGTGTATAGCATAGTGGTTAGACATTTATATAACTTATGAAGTGATCCCCTGATAAGTCTAGTTCCCACCTGGCATGATACTAATGAGTTGTTCTTTGAGTCATGAACCATATTTGTATTCCAGAGCTCATCACAAGGACTGATGTGAAGTAAATGAATTTATTTAAGAAAGGAGAAAACAAAGAAAGGAAAGATAGAAGAAAGGAAGGAAAGAAGAAAGAAAGGGAGGAAAGGAGGAAGGAAGGAAGGCATGAAAGAAGGAAGGAAAGGAGGGAGGGACAGGAATGAATTTAAGAATGGATCACTAAATATAAACATTGAAGAAAACTCAAGTATGAGACATAGTGCTAACTATTTTTAAGAGTGGGGAGGTGATTTCTCAGCCAAGTGTTCAGAATCTAGATTTTTAAATAAAGCATTAACATATTCAATAACTTCAGGCGAATAGCTTTGTTCTTAGGACCTGTTTCCTCTTCAGCAAAATGAAATAGTTAGCTATCATCTCCAGATCTAAAATTTGATAATTCTATAAAAAGAGCTTTCAAATGAGTATGGGGCAGATTTCTATCATTCAGAGCACAATTTGTTGCAAATTGCAGTTTGATTCTTGTGGATGCCACATCATGAGGAAAAAATCATGGGAAGAGGCTGTTTTCAGGAAGGTATATGGCCACATACATAATCTCAACTTTTTGATTCATCTTTGATTGAATATTCATTCTACTTCTAACAATATAGTTTGAAGGAGCTATTTTTCTTCAAATTTATATTCCGTAACGCCCTCAACATTTCTCAAATTACTAGTGTCAGTTAAGACACGAACAAAACAAGAATGTTAAAAATACATTGTGTCTCTATGCCATTGCCACAAAAACTGAACAGCCAACTTGCCAGCTAAAGCTTTCTTTTCAAGGAAGATAATTTGCATGTGGGGCTCCATTCAAGTACTTTGAAAATGTGTCCAAGGAAACATAGCAATTGAAATGATTATCAGAAACCGGTTGTATTTCATTCTAAATCACACTTATTTCCAAGACATTTTTTGGTAAGTTCAAAAAGGATCAAGAGAGGGTAGTTGGATATTACCCTTAGTCTTCAAACATAGAAGAAATGTTTGATTATTTTCTTGTTTGATCTATGGCAACTTGATCTGTTTCTCTGTTTTATTTCTCCAGTGTTTGCAGGTATAATATATATTAATAGCTTTACAACTTGAAGAACTTTTGTGGATGTCTATGTGTAAAATAATTTTAGTAATAAGTAGACATTGTTGTTGGCAATTTGGAGAACAAGCTTGAGGGTCTGTGAAACCAGTGGGCTCGATCATAATTTCTGTTTCTGAATTAGGTTTCCTGCAAGGGAGATGCAAGAGAAAGGCCAGACAAGTATTAATATCAAATATAGCTGAAATAGTGAGCTGCTGAGCCAAGAGTAGAAAGGGTGAAGTCCAATGTCACCTGTAAGGTCCTGACTCACATTGCATGAACCTGGGGAATTCACTTGCTCTCTCTGGGCCTCATTGTCTCTTCTGTGATAAGTGAGTCAGACCATATGAAGCCTAGGCAGCCTCACTTCTAAAATTCTTCAATCTTATTTTCTACAAATGCAGGAAGGCAAGTTGCTTTACATAAAAATATTTATAATTGCATATTTTGCTCTGAGCTAAAATATAGAGGTTCAAATTTATTCTAATAAAAAATGTTTACACTTTTTATTTAGTGAAAGACTTTCAATTTCAGTCAAAAGAAATATAATAGCTTATAAATTATTAAATAAGTCTGAAACATTGCTGGAGGCAAAAATAACAAAACAAACTATTCTACTTTGGGCACATTATGAGAAGGCAGGGTCTTTTGGAAATAACAATAATGCTGGGACAAATAGAAAGCAGCTAGAAAAGAGGAAGACCAAATATGAGATGGACTGATTCCATAACAGAAGCTATAGGCAGGAATCTACAGGAGCAGAGCACGGCTGTTGAGCACAGGACATTGTGGACATCACTCATTCATAGAGTCACCAGGAATTGGAGCTGATTCAAAGGCCTATAACACAAAAATTGTCAGTTGTTTTACTTCTCACTCTGAAGCTTCATTTATTTTCCTCAGTGAATGTGCTTTAAGTCTCAGAGACCAAATGTTGACGGCTCATTCTTGTTACATGGTTGACTGTTTTCCTTCACACACACACACCATGTAATTATATTTACATTTTTATATTTGGTTCATTATTTGAAACATTTTACCACTAATTGCTTACACTACTTTATGGTTTAAGGAATAATGTTTCTTAGGTACTAGCATGCATGAAAATGCTATTCATTTCTGGGAAATTGGTACAATCTGAAGTTTCTAGGAAATTTATTCCAGGAAGTCCAGCATCACCTGTCTGTCCATGTTGACTCTACTTAAAGCACACTTTCCAAGTCTGCTAGGCTGCTAGGCTGAAGAATAAAGTTTTCAACATATCATAGAATTGTTAGTAGCCATGGATTATCTTTCTGATTTTGTTTGCTTGTTTCTTTTTAAAATTTATCGGGGAGACATTGGTTAATAAAATTATGTAGGTTTCAAGTGTACAATTCAATAACACATCATCTGTATGTTCTACTGTGTGTTTACCACCCAAAGTCAAATCTCCTCTGTTGCCATATATTTGAGCCTCTTTACCCTTATCTATCCCCACCCTCCTCCCTTTCCCTCTGGTAACTAATAAACTGTTGTCTGTGTCTATGAGTTTTTGTTTGTTTGTCTTGTTCATTTGTTGCCTTCATTTTTATATATCCCACATATGAGTGAAATTATATGGTTCTTAAATTTTTCTGTCTGACTTCTTGGCATGATAATTCTAAGATCCAGACAAGTTGTTGCAAATGGCAGTATTTCATCTTTTCTTATGGCCGAGTAATATTCTGTCATATATATGTACCACATTGTCTTTATTCAATCATCTATCAAAGGACACTTCAGTTGTCTCTATGTCTTGGCCACAATGAATAATACTGCAATGAACATAGGGGTGTATATATCTTTATGAATAAATGTTTTCAAATATTTTGTGTAGATTCCCAGAAGAATTGCTGAGTCATATGCTAACACTATTCTTAATTTTTTGAGGAACCTCTGTACTATTTTCCATAGTGGCTGTATAATTTACATTCCCACTAGCAGTATATCAGGGTTCCTTTTTTTCCCACAACCTCTCCAATATTTGTTATTACTTGTCTTGTTGGTAATAGCCATTCTAATAGGCGTGAGGTGGTATCTCATTGTGGTTTTGATTGGCAATTCCCTAATAGCTAGTGAATTTGAACACTTTCATATGTCTGTTTGCCATTTGTATGTCTTCTTGGGAGGCTTGTATGTTTGGGTCCTCCGCCCACTTTTTCATTAGATTGTTTTTTGTTGTTGTTGTTGAGTTGTATGAGTTCTTTATATATTTTTAATATTAGCTTCTTATCGGAGGTGTTTGCAAATATCTTCTCCCATTCAGTTCATTGTCTCTTTATTTTGTTGATGGTTTCTTTTGCTGTGCAGAAGCTTTTTAGTTTGATACAGTCCCATTCATTTATTTTTGCTTTTATTTTCTTTGCTTTGAGGTCAAATTCATAAAATCCTCTCTAAAAACAAGGTCTATGAGTTTAATACCTATGTTTTCTTCTATACAATTTATTGTTTCATGTCTTAGGTCTTTGATCCATTTTGAGTTAATTTTGGTGACAGATAGCAGTTAGTTTCATTCTTTTGCATGTGGCTTTCCAATTTTCCCAGCACGATTTATTTAAGATTTATTTATTTACTGTACATTTTTGGCTCCTTTGTTGAAAATTATTTGCCCATATATATGTAGGTTTATTTCTGGGGTCTCAATTCTGTTCCATTGATCTGTACATCTGTTTTTCTGCAAACACCATGCTTTTTCGATATTGCATTCCTGTATACTAACAATGGAATTTCAGAAAAAGAAATGAAAAAAAACAGTTTCTTTTGCATTTGCAACAAAAAGAATAAAATGTCTAGGAATAAACTTAACAAAGTATGTAAAGAACCTATACACTGAAACCTATAAGACATTATTAAAAGAAATTGAAGTAGACACAGATAAATGAGAAGTTATTCTGTGTTCCTAGATTTGATCAACATATTTAAAATGGCCACATTACTCAAAACAGTATACAGAATTAATGCAAGCTCCATCAAAACCCCAATGGCATTTAAAAAAAAAATTTTTTTAAATGGCATTTTTAAAAAAGAAATAAAAGAAAAAATTTGTATGGAATTATAAAAGACCCCAAATAGCTAAAGCAACCTTGAGACAAAAGGCCAAGGTTGGCAGTATTACACTGCCTGATTTCAAATTATACTGCAAAATGACAATAATCAAAACAGCATGTGTTTGCTTGCTTTCACATTGTTCTACTGGTATGATCTGCATAGCACTGTCCTACTTCAGAGTAGATGTCTAGATTCCTCTTCAGTAAAATAAGAGGAAAATGAGACTCTGCCCATAAAAGAGAAGCTGTAAGAAAAGCACTTAAAAATATTCTTAGTTCTCTGAGGAACATAAATATAACTTATAATGAAAAAATATTCATCCCCACTGATGATCAGAAAAATTTGGTGTTGCTTACAGTATAATACATATGCGCAATAAAATAGAAAATCATTAATAAAAGAATAAGAAGAACCAATCTATAGGAAAGAAAAGAGCAATAATTTTTCTTTTTTAATCTTCTGTTTGGCTTGTTTGTTTTAAGGAATTGAAGATCCAACACTGAATTATCACTGTTGGGAATTTCTACATACTGAGAACATTTGCTTACTCAATGGAACCACTATGGGATGTGGAAGTTTCTGACTTGGAGGCTGCTGAGCCTGACAAGTAGTAACTATCAGCAGTTACCATCTGACAGTTATTCTGTGGCTTAAGGAAAATGGCTTGTGGTCACAGTCCAATCTCTGCTGGACAGGTATCCACACCACAAGAAACCACTACGAAATTTGGCACCAAGACAAACTATTATTGGCAGCAAAGAGAGAAGGCCTGAATCAGCATTCAGACTTGAGAGCCCTGACCATCTAACCTGGTCACTCCAGGTCAGGGCTGAGAGAGGCATTTTTGCAGGGTAAAATGGGAACATGGGAAGGGTCATTGCCTGAGAGCATTTGACAGTCTATGGATAAAGTGATCATTTTGATTTCTAGGCTTTCCCACCTGACACATGTTTATGTATTTAATTTCATAAAGAAAAGGAACACCTTTATATTGAATGTGATTTTTTATCAGCAAATTAAAAATGAGAAAAGATACTACAGGCGCTATTGCTATATAACAGTGTATCTAAGCATTCGAGATTATTTTAAACACAGTCCTTGAGAGCTCACAGTTTTATGGAATGGCAAAGTAATGAAGAGGAAAAGCAAGGAACTCCACACTGAAAGGTCATTCAGCAGTGAAAGCATGGCTTTCAGTGTGCTGAGGTTCATGGGCAGTTTAATACTGACCACCTCAAGGGCAGCAGAGGCCCTGTGGTGGTTCTATCCAAAGGGCCGCATTCTTAAGTCCTTATTTTTCTTAAACTTGACATCCTAATAGGCTCTGGTATCTACTGCAGAAAAGTATAAATGGCTTATTTTTCCAATAGGAGCTCACTTTGTTTCCTTCACTTCTCCATATCTGGTTATTTTTATTCAACACACAGTAAAATACATCCCTGAATGGAGAGAGCATACTAATGGATCAAAGGTGTTTCAAGGGCATTGCCACCAATATGTCAACAGTGGAATTTACCTGGCCCAAGGGGCCCAACAGTCATTAAACAGGGTAGCAGTTGGAGGCGCCAATGAGCTCTACAGTATTACAGTTAACCTTGACCCTGGTAGGGTGGGTGCACCTCCTGCTGGTCAATAAATGAGGTAAATTTAATGGCAGCTTTTGAGGTGAACCAATGTTTTATTCCTTGGCCAAGACTGAAAACGTGGCTGGCCAGGAGGAGCGAGAGGGTGATATTTAGGAGTGTGGAGAGGCAGGCAAAATGCTCGTAAAGAACTTGGAAAATGCTTATAAACGTGGTTGAAAAGAGACAAGGCATTGGAAACAAAAGCAGATTTTCCAAACCAAATCTCTGAGATGCAATTATATATTTTTTTTTTCTGGAGACAAGCTCTGGTTGAACTGTGTGGTACAACTGCTAACAGCCTTTGCCAGAAGGAGTCAAGTAAACATGGCAAAGAAATGTTTTGTCCTTTAGGGAATATTGACTTTTCTCTTTCCTGTGACTGCTATTTTTTTTTTTTTCTTTTAACCCTACCTGGAAACAGTTAGAGTTGTTATAATCATATCAAACTAAATTCAGGAAAAATGAATTAGCCCTGAATGTACTTAGCATTAGCACACTGTGTTGTCGACATAGAATAATTAAAGTTTTGTGAGGTTTTCCCTTTTACTTGACACCACTTGCTTAATTTCTTTGGCTAGTCATAATTTTTGGCATTTGAATTTAAAATGTTGTATCTGCTTTTTCCACTAAATCAAAGACAATTTTTCACTGTTTAAATACCATTTCAAAATGAAAAGAACAGAATATAATTATAAGGAAAAAGAATAGAATTGATGTGATTAGGACAAATGTAACCTAATTGCTAGCTTAAATATAAATTATCATGATTGATGGTAGAATTTGATTTCTAATGATTCATAATACTCAAAATATAATTTACTTGTAGTTCCATAACAACAATTTTTTTTTGCCTTTACTGACTTCTGACTTTCAGAGTTGTCTCTGTAAATAATTTCAAAACTGAAGGAAGGGTATGGGAAAAGTCTCAGTAAACTTTTAGTGGTTTCTTATTACTTCAATATATATTTAGGAAAAATCAGGCTACCCATTATCTAATATTTCTGGTGATTTAAATTAGTCATGTGCAAAAGAAACACGTGGCTTCTACTAAAGACTTTCCTATTTTATATCAGTTTATTTTCTTACAATAATGAAAGTAGAACTCTTTGACATTTTATAAATCCTTCAACTTGACGCCCTCTAGGAGTTTATGCTAATAAAGCATCTAATTAATGCCTCTTTAAAAAAATCAGCATGTTCACTTAAGTCTCTAAAAAGAAGTGTGTTAAAAGCTATAATGCAACAATAATGAATGTTTGGATTGCTTCTTCTCCTGGTAGATAGCAGTGTGGGCTCTACCTCACAGGGTCCCACTGTTAGCATTCTTCAAGGACCACGTGGTGAGGGCGAGTATAACCGCTGTAAACACCACCAGGGGGTGCCAAAGGACAGCACCTGTTTGTATAATAGGCTAAAGGGCACTACAAAAAAGTTGAGAATTACACAAAGCGATAAAATTCGTACTTGGATCCCCCTTAGGCCGTGGTGGAATACCTTCTTATGTAAGTAGATTTGTGCAAAGAATCTTTAATCATTGGAGATGGATAGGACCATTGCAATCATGTGGCAAAACTTCTTATTTTATATATAAGCCTACTGAGATCTAGAGAGATGATACTATCCAAAGCCTCCACTGGCGGATTGTGACAGAACTGGAACCAGAACTCAAGTCTCTAGATTTTTCCTTCAGAGCTTCTTCCACTCCACCATGCTATCTCCTCACAGCGAAAATATTCTGAGGGAAGTTCACACGTTGCATCTGACCTGGCTTCGTTGTCCTTTTTTAGCCCTTTGCTGGTTGGAGAATCATCTTCTTCCCTGAACCTCCAGATTTTAATGACTCGCTATGTTGAATTTTCCCTCCTTACTCCTTTCTGAGAGATGAGGACTTCGTGTTCTACCGAGGGAAAACAAACATCCCTATTGGAGTGCATTCTAATTCTCTCCTCACCTTTTATATCTGCTTTTCCTGTGAGCGCAAGCTGCAGGAGCTTTCTTATTTCTATAGTCTGGAGGAACCTGTTGGCCTCTTGTCAAAACTAACAAAATCTCTCATGCCAAAAAATACATTGGGAACAATATTTTAAAATATATTAAAATGTCTGTATTATAATGCATGCTAAAAACCCATTTTTACCTGATACAGATCCAAAGTCTTCAGGTAAAACCTGTGTTTCTGCTTTGTGACAGAGGCTCTGCTTTCTCCATAAACAACCAACTTCAGGCCCATATTATGAATCTAGGTGAAGAGCCTGCTGCACAACATAAATTAGAATTAGAATCATAACTGAAATCTTTTAGAGGGCTTATCGATTTTAACATGTTTGGTCCATAGAGGCAGCTTCAGTGAGTCCATTTCCTCCTAATTTGGCAGCTGCTTTGTTATGGCCAGAGCTTGGACTAACGAGGTTACAGCTGTCAGGGTGAATCAACAGATCCAAATATGACCAAGGAATTGAGTAGCTGGTTTCAGCAAATTTGTGCAAATGTACAGATTGGGTGGGTAGTATTTACATGAGTGACTCAAAACAAACTTTCAGGAATTGGGCCAAGCATGATCTCACTAGTTCTCAGCTCTACTCTAGGGAGATAAGACACAAATTACAGAAACAGGAGATGAAATACAAAAGCATTCATAGCTCTGAACGACCCATGAAAAGTTAATTTGTAGCCAACATATTTTTCTTTTAAGCAAGTATCTAATTTAATTTCCAATGCTTGAGTCTGGTCATTCCTCAAAAACGTTCTCAAACTGTCGTGATGATTCAGCGTGGGGTTTATGCATCTTTCACCCTTGCCATGGGACTTTATGTAAGAGCTAACCCTCCCCCGATATGTGCACTTATGAGAGCATCCAAAGTGAGTGCCACGATGGCTGCACATCCATTTTGTTATGAAAACATCATTCTATTAATATAAATACAGACGGCATTTGCCAGGGCTAACTAGAACAGGTGCAAAGTCTTTAGATGCTTGCTTGTACTGAGAAATGAAAAGAGTGGACAAACAGTTTTCTGTGGTGGCATTGCTGGTGTCAATGTAACATTCATCTCTGTTGCATTCCTTGATGGTCATGGAAGGTAGCCTGGGAAACTCAATACGACAAGCTTGTAGGGTCGAGAGGGAGGTAGGAGGAAGAGAAAGATAGCGGTGACATGGTCTCTAGGATTCTGTTTATGCAAATACTCTCCTCTTGATCTGGGCTCACATGGGTTACATACAGAGTGCATTTTGTCAGATCTCCTGCTGCAAGTTTGGGGATGCTGCCAACATAAATATTCTGCTGATTCTGAATTTAGAAAACAGCTTAAAGGCTCCTGATATTTCTGTTCTTCCTCTTTTTTTTTTTTTAATCTTACACATGTGACTGCCACTGTGTTGTGCGTGGTTTCAGATTTACTTTGTAGTTTTCCAGGCAGGAGAAAGTCATTACTGAAAGGCACATCTGGGTTCCTATTCCTATCCCTATCATCAGTTATCTCAGGATTCCACTTTGTCTCATGGAGTAAAAGCATTAAACACATGTGCCCTTCGTGGAACAGGCTTAATAGACAAACAATAAATACTCTGTAGTTGTGGATCTTTATACTTTGGGGAACCCCTCCTCAGAAGTGAGTTCTTGAGGGCATGCGTGTGTTACACACACAAACACACATACCTATATACATACACTCATATATAGTAGTTTGGAATTCATTGTCAGTTCCATGATGGCGGTCTCTTTCACTGTGGCAGGCAGAGTTTTAATGGCCTCCAAGGTTCTTGTCCCCTTGGGTACACAACCTATACAATCTTTCCTCCCTGAGTGCAGGTAAGACCTGTGAATGTGATGGGATATTGTTCCTGAAATTACTTTGTGTTATATGGCAGAGGCGAAGGAATTACAAAGATGTCATTAAGGTCCCTAATCAGTTCGTTTTGTTGTGAGAGGACGCATGAGAGGGGCAAACGACAAGAAGTACAGGGACCTCTAGGTATTGAGAAGAGCCCTGAACTGACATCCAGAAAGAAAGAGGGTCCTCAGTCCTACAGCAGCAAGGAACTGGATTTAGTTACAACCATGTGAGCTTAGAGGAGGACCTTGAGCCTTAGATGGGATCACAGCCCTGGCTGAAACCTGGAGTGATCTTGGGCAGAGAATCCAGTTAAGCTGAGCAATGATATATGGATGTCATTTTAAGCCACTATGTTTGTGGTAATTTGTTATACAGTAATAGAAAACTAATGCATTATGTTTGGTACAAAGTATATTGATGCTTTGAACATCAACAGGACTGGCATTCTCAAGATAGGGAAAAGTGTACCCACATTGTGCATACCACAAATTACCTGTTATAAAGAACATGAAATTATAAATGGTGGCAGTGGTTGTTACAGTCTTCTTGTCAAACATCTCATTTTCTTCTCTGCCTTAGGGTTACTAGCTACTCTTTCATTTCTCAAAAGAGATAGGAGTTTGCTTGAGTTATGATTGAAGGCTTTGAAACACAACATCATAATCAAGATGCATTATGTTTTTGTTATGGGATTAAAAAATTATTCATGAGGTTTCCTAGCTTTTCCTCTGTGCTACCTTCTAAAGAGGAGTCTGGCTTGTCACTAAACTTTGGGTTTCATAATGAAGAATCAGAAGGAAAGGATGACAGGAGGCACAAAAGCCAGGGCTGGGTGTTTGGTCTGGGAGAATTTGTCGTGGCAAGTACCTTTCTGACCATGAAGGCAGGGATCCCATATTGCTGGTGCTAAGAATGTTGCCTGGTATATAGTTGGTATTGACAAATATTTAAAAAATAAATTACATTAAACAAAGGCATCATTGGCAGGCAAAAGTGGGATTTTAAAAGGTGTTCTCAGCTCTACAAGTCACCTTTATGGTATTAAAAATTGAAATAAATGACTGAGTTTTTTTTTTTGAAGTGACTTTTGTGAATTGGACTCTGTTCTGTGAACTGTGATACCACTCAAAGTCTGGGCCACAGGGATCAAAGATCTGTAAACATAAATTGGTCACAAATTTTGAATGCCTTTGACATTCTTGGCACTAGGTCCTATGGCCTCTGTAATGTATGAGATGCAGGTTCTGCCTTAGTGCTTCTGATATTGTGGGAGGTCATACTAGGAGATCCGTCTTCCCTTGTTGTTGGTAAGGTCAGCAAGAGAAAGGCCAACTCAGACACTTCTGCAGACTTCCAGAGAGGGTTCTCCAGTCATGCCATGGGTAAGATGGCACAGTAGGCCTGCAGCCCATGTATGCCCAACTTGTAGTCCTGAGCAGAAGTGAAACATAAGAACCACCCAGCTTTCTTTTTACTATGATGAATCATTGATGTCGTCAACCTTGATTACATCTCAGGATTTGCAAATCCAATTTAATTACTACTATTCCAAATTATATACAGAAATGTAATGCGTTAAGGAAATGCTTTACATTTTAAGAAATGTAATGCTTTAAAGAATAAGGGATGATTTATAGCTGAAAGTGATTTTTTTTAACAATGCACCTACATACAAAACTTGAGTAGGAACAAAGGAAAAAGGAAAGCTGCTTATTCTTTTTAGAATACATGGTAGGTAGCAAACTACAGCCTGTGGGCCAAGCCTTGGTTTTGTAAATAATTATTCATTGGAACACAACCATGTTTATTAGGTAATGCTGTGCTTATGGCTTCCTTCACGCTACAATGTCAGAGGTGAGTGACTGAGACAGAATCTTTGGCAAAGCCTAAAATATTTCCACCTGTTCCTGTATAGAAAAACATTGCTGAGCCCTATTCCAGAAAGACTTTCCTTATTTCTTGCTGTCACAGAAAGCCATGGAAAAGGAATCTCTATGGCAGGGGAGTTTTGTGATTTAGGAAGATTTAGGAAAAGAAAATATTTCTATGGATTAGTTTGGAAAATGTCTAGCTCTGAAAACAGTAATTAACAATAATTGAGCTCTTATCACTAAAAGACCACTTATGTTGCATATGGTTCAGACGCACGTACCCAAGTCTGCCTGGACCCAGCACCTGAAACCTAAGTATCACACTACAATAGTGTATCAAGATGATACATCCTGGTACCTCCTACATAAGACAATCAAAAGAGAAGAAAATCATTCTATTTTGGGGCCTAATGTATATTTTGGGTTTGAAAATGTGTAGTATCGAAAGGGTATAGAATAAAAAGAATGGATTTATTTCACTCCCTAAACATGAACTTAAGAATATAACAGTTTTTTGAGTATGGTTTACCAGAAACCTTTTTATTTTTATTTCTTGCCTTTGAGGTACAAAAGCCATTCATTCATTAACCCGACAAATGTTTATTGAGTATTTACTATGGCTAGGTACCCCAGGGCCGTGGAAGACCACCCTTTCCTTCAGACAGAGTGATATTTACTCACACAAACTTTTTTTCCACCCTGAGGACAAGGGGAAGATGATGCTTGATAAACAACATATTTTTTAGGCAAGAACTTCTGATTACAAAGGGGAATATTTTCCTGAGGCAACTTTAGTAAAATTCAGGTATCAAGGAGTCTCCAGGTTAACCTGAAATGTCAATGAGGTGCCCTCAGTAAATGCTAGTGGAATAGGAATGAATAGGATTGTTTTGCTTGTGAGTAAAACCATACTTTTATTACTAAGGTTTAGAAAAAGTCTCTGAAGTCCATGAAAATTGGGGATTAGGGAATATCAATTATAATTCTCTCTCTCTCTCTCTCTCTTTTTTTTTTTGTTTGCATTAAAAGATTGCAACTGGCTCCTCGAAGTGTGTTTAGAGCAGTAGTTCTCAACTGCGGGATTATTTTGCCTCCCAGAAAATATATGAAAATGTCTGTAGATGTCACAGCCCCAGAAGAGAGTGCTACTGGCATCTAGTGATTAGAGTCCGGGATGTCACTAGACATCCTGCAATGCACAAGACAACCCACAACAAAGAATTAACCAACCTAAAATGTTCATAGTGCAGAGGTTAAAAAATTCTGGCTTAGAGATTTTGTTACCTTTTTAGGGCAGTAGAGCAGGTATCCAGTTTAGAAAGTCATAGAGGTAAAGTAGAGAATAAGTCTTATCCACTCAAGAAGAAGCTTATGCAACAGCAGAATCTAGCCCACACATTTATAACTACTACTATTTGTGAGCATAGAATGAATTTTCAGGTCCATCTATTTTTTTTTAATATCCTGGAACTTATAATTAGCACTTATTTATGCTAGTTTCTTAGGGCTGCTGTAACAAAGCACAAAAAACTGGGATGCTTAAATGACAAAAATTTATTGTCACACAGTTTTGGAGGCTAAAAGTTTGAGATCATGGTGTCAGCAGCATTGGTTCTTTCTAATGGTTATGAAGGGGGATCTGTTCCATCCCTCTGTATCCTAGCTTTTGGTGGTTTGCTGGCAATTTCTGGCTTTGTCAGCATCATCCCCACCCCGGCCTTCATCTTCACTTGGCATATTCCCGTGTTTCTATGCCCAATTTTCTCTTTTTTGTAAGAACACCAGTAACGTTGGATTAGAGCTTACCTTAATGACCTCCTTTTAACTTGATTACATCTTGGTTAGACTCTGTCTCCAAATAAGGTCATATTCTGAGGCACTGAGTGTTAGGACGTCATCATAACTTATTTTTTGCTGGGGGGTGGTGGGAGGGAGTGAGGGCAGAAAGGGGCAGGGGACATAGTTCAACTTGTATAGCCGCACAGGCCAATACTGTTTTAGAAATGGCTAGTTCAGTAGCCATTTTCACAGTTTCCTGAGCATCCACTTTCATTTTAAGAATCTAGAAAGGCAGACATTTCGAAGAGGCTCAGTGGGAAAGATTCAAATGCACTTTCATTTTAGAGTGACAGAATTGATATGAAAAGGATTTAACTTTCAATTCATTCACAGCACCATTCTCTGCCACAATAAGTGATCTTTAAACTCCTTGTGAGCATTCAGCAGTGTCTAGTACATAAGCAATAAGGAAGATAAGTCTGCTTGCAGAAAAGGTCCATTTGCCCTGAAACTGAATATGAGTAACTTACTTTGTGCTTAAAGGGACACTGAGTTGGGCAGACTTGCTTACATTATTGTCTGTTCATGTTTCTAAATGGTCTCCCTGAAGCTTGTGGCCACCTTTGGTGGTCACTATGGTGCTTAAACAAAAGAGTCCAATGTGCTCGCTGCAATCCTGCCACCCTCAAGTGACCAGCCAAAATTACCTGTGACCTTTCCCAGGAGCGTAAGCAGAAAAACCTTCTCAAAATAGGGAGTGATAAAGAAATACGGACTTCACTCTTTCATGGGTTTGCTCATAGGAATGTTTATTGGCGAGACACTAAGAATAAACCCAGTTATTGAGGAAGGAGCTGGGACGTTGACAAGCATGGCTAACCCCAGCAAAGAAATTTGATGAGGAAATTAGACGCTGTGTAGATGGTGTGCAGTGATTAGTCTTCTGAAAGCCAGGATTATTATATAAGTAAGTGGGGGAAGGGCAGCTTATTGTGTCTGACAGGCTCCATTTATACAAGTATTCTTCCAATTGATTTAAACCATAATGCTGCATTTGTTCGTAAATGTTTAGCAAACCCTTTTTCTTCAATGAGATAAAACACCAAAGCAGTAGTATTTTCCTTTCAAAACTAGATCTCAACAAAAGGAATTAGGATTAATAAAAATGGGCAGCTACAACCTCTTTCCAAAATAGCTTTTTTTTTCTTTTTTTTTTTTTTTGGTTAAGGCAATGCATTTTAAACTTTATATTTTTATTAGTGATTGGATTTTAGTGTGCCTATAGCAATAAAGAATCCTGGTCCTACAATTGCATAACACAAGAAAAGAGATGAGTAAAAAAATTCTGCCCAAATGAACATTTTAAAGTCTTTTTCAGTGACTCATATTCCAATTAGCCAAAAAAGCTCTTTTGCAACCTCTAATCTCACATAATCATTCATTCTAAAAGGTTTTTCTAACTTTGCTTTCACTCAGTTTATCAAATGAGATAATATACATTGGGCTTACCTAGCATAGTTTCTGGCATGTAACAAGTGCTCAGTAAAGTGGATTATCTTCTCATTTTAATTCCCATCTTCACCCTGGTTTACCACTTTCATAGTCACCTACTGAAAGCAAAGGTGCTATGTATTGGCAAGAAACACTGTAAAAACAAATCACGGCTGTCCACACAATGTGACTGCTGGTGTTTTGCTCAGTACCCTCTATTGTCACATGTAGCCAGACCAGCTGCAGATTAAATGGCTTGTTTAAACTGCGGTAAACAAATTTTATATGTGGATTTCTTTGACAGCCATTATGACCTTTTGTGGGAAAAACTCAACCTTAGCAAGCTAAAAATTCAAGTGACTTCAAATGTGGTCCATATTTCAGATTGTGCAGAACAATTTTTCTGTCTGAAGTTGCAAGATGCAAGGAGAAAGCATTTGCCTATCTAATGTCAAACATAAAACTAGAAAAACTACATCTTGGGATGTCTCCTAAAACTATTTCATCCTTGTTTTTTAAAAAAATTGTTTATTTCATCTGGCCTTATAGTTATTATTTTAAATGAACTATTTGCATTTGCATGTTGTTGCTTGCTTAAACAATATATCCACTGAGTCACTCAAAAGAGAAGGAATATAGATTAGTAATGAATTAATTTTCTGGAGCTTAATTAGTTAATAAGGACAATCTATTCTTGTCATAAGCAAGAGATACAACAGAGACTTCTCCAACTCTCTCTGTGTTGAAATTGCACAGGACTGGTTTAGAGATCTTCACTGGGTAGATGTCAACTTCACAAATTTATTTTCTTCTTCTTTCCTAATGCAACCCAATATTCTGTATATACAATGAGAAATGAAGCACAAACAAAAAACCAAGGAGTTATTCACTAATGCTGGTGTGTTATATCAAAGAAATTAGTGTATTTCATGAGAATATACTTGATGTATGCTCTATACATTTTATGAATGCATGCCACTTGCAATGAAATAGCATTCAAACTGCACATATCACAAAGAACTTCTAAATTCTTTGTATATCTTTTACTCACTTATTCCTTGCAATGATCTAATGAGCAAGAAGTATTTTTAATACCATTTTACAATTTAGGAAGCTGAGGCCCAGAAGGATTAAGTAATTTTCTCAAGATCACATAGCTAGTAAGTGGCAGAGCCCATATTTAAACCCAGGCAACTTGGCTTCAGTTCTCATTTTCTTAAACACCAAACTGTTTCTTAATGGGGGGTCAGGAGTGGGGAGAGAGATAAACACTTGTTTTGAAAGAAGTCTTCAGAAGTACAATCTCAAAACAACTATCTAAGAAACTAGAAATAAGATTTACAGTTTTCTATGGTGAGGTCTTTCCTATTTTGCTGTCCATAAGGCAATTTTTGGAGAAAATCTTAGGTTATCCAGGTATACATGAGTCTTTTAATTTTAATATATAAGAAAAATAGTGTTATGATGAATATAAAGGAAAATATCAAAGAATTGCAATGGGTCAGAAAGATTAGTAAATAGCCTGTATAGCACAATCTTTCAAGATGTCTCTACTTTTCTTGTTTGAGATATTCAACTTTTGTAATTGTAAAAAAAAATGATTATAAGCAAATGAGTTTCTTTATAAAAATGCAAAAATGTTGTATCAAGCAAAATGCAATGATAATTAATTCCCTTATAAATAGACCCATTTGACTGTATATCATTTTAATTTGAAATAGTTCTAACAGCTTACTATTTCTCCCATTAATGAATAAATTAAGTAAAATGTTTTATTTGTGTATATTTTATATATGTATGAGCAAATAATTAAATATTTTTAAATGTTATTATTTATCAAAAAATCTACCTTCTACCTAATAAGCATTCCCTTCTTTACTTTCTAGTAAGTAACAAAAACTCATTTGAAATTCTGAGCCCATTGTTTTTTTTATGTTAAGCATGAAATCTTTCTAAAAGTATTCTTGAAAACAATATCTTTTAGGTAAATTTTATCCTATCAAATCTGTGCTAATATCTTCTTTGCTGTAGAATTGGCACCTTCTCCAAATTTTATACCACTTCTTTCAATCCCATATCCTTTATCTTGGTAAATATAAAGTGTATTTGCCACACATTAATATAGCCACTACTATTCTTGAAATAATTGCTCTAATTTACTTATTAAACTGAGTTTTTTTTAATAGTGAAAGTGATTTTAGCTGACTTTACATATATATGCTGCTTTTTTATACCCATATAAATGAATTTTAATGAATTGTGCTTTAGCATCTATATTATATTATATTATATTATATTATATTATATTATATTATATTATATATTATTATATATTATATTATATTATATTACATTACATTACATTATATTATATTATATTATATTACATTATATTATATTATATATATCATATTATATTATACTTATTATAACATAATAAATCTTATAGTAAATATTAAACAAACAAAAAAGAAACTAGAAATAAAAGAGTATAATATACTGAAAGAGGAGAAAGTAATTGAAAGTAAAGTTCAGAAATCAGTGAAATTGGAAATAAAAAACAATAGAGAAAATCAATAGACCAGCTTTGACATGAAACTAGACAAAAGAGTTTGTCTATTTATGCTTTGTACTCAAATAACTTTTTATTTTTTGATTCATAAAGTAGAAAATTCATTTTAAGATCTTAATATGATATTAGCCCTTTACTAAACCATCATATCTAGTCATTGTATTTATAAACTACTTAGAAGTTTAAATTATAAGCTTGAGAGTATTTCTTGTGTAGCCCAACAATTTTACATTTAAATAAAAAAGCATGTGTTTTGAATATGTATAAACCTTTTTTACACTCTCATTCTTTATTTCACAGTGGTTTCACATATTGCTAAATTAATTGTTTTGGGCATAAAAATCATCAGCTTTTTCTGAAGTGAACATCTTGCTTCACGAAAGATGCGGAAGTACAGTGCCATTGAATTAGTCACGAATGCTTGCTTTGTTTTTCTTGCAAACTCTGCCAAACCAAAAGTGTTTCAGGGGTTTATTTTACCTTTAAATGGAAGGACCAATTCCTTGGAGGGAAATTATATTTTGCACATTACGGTTTAAAACTATATTTATTTTATTTTATTTTTGCAGCAGAGGTATTGTGACAAATGTTTTTTCTTTACAGTTGCAGTTTGCCAAGAGAGCCTTGAAAATGTTGCTCATTTTCCTTTCTGAAGACTCTGTTATTTCAAGTATGTTTTCTCTCTCCATTTTTTGCCAGCTGTGCAAATTTTTATAAAACAGCTTCAATATGAATCTTTTATGACTGTTCTTCAGTCATCTGAGTTATACTGAGCACGAAAGGCATAAGAGATATCCACTTTGGATACTAACTCAGAGAGAGAGCAGTATGCAAGCCACACAAAAGAAACTCGATCCTCTAACAGCTAATTAAAAAAGCATTACTTTCCACCAGGGCTGACCTCCAGCCATATAAAGGATAAAGATGGCTGTCTGTCAATCATGTTTACCTAACAAATTCTGGCATGGGATCATGATGAATGGACAGATCTAAAAAGGGATGATATTGCTCAGAACTCCTTGGTACTCTTAATACCATCTTTAAAGAGGCAGAAGACCTCATCAGTAATTTGAAACCCCTGCCTCAGTGCGAGGGATACACCAGGGCTAAATTTGCCGAGGATGGCAAATACTAGATACAAGAAGGCAGGAGGAACTTATTTTCACATCCACAAGGATTTTGATGTAAGCATTTTTAAGATATCATAACGAGTTCATGTACTCTAATGTTTTTATTCAGATGTTAAAAAACTATTTCATTACTTGAGGGTAAACGGAAGTCATAACAGTAGTCTGTTTTTGTTCTTCCCTGGAGTTATCCCCAAATCAACTGGCAGGAAGCAATCCCTGAAGTCATTTAGTCTACCCCTCTGTTTCCAGACAGGCTAGCAATATCCTTCTCTCCTTCAGTCATAAAAATACTAAGAGAAGGTGGGTCTATAATTATGTTGCTATGCTACTATCGAGACTGTAGGTTTTTACAGCCAAGAAATTTATCCTAAGTGTAAACTAAAATCTACCATTTTTAAAGCAGCATTTCGTTCTGCTCTTCATTAAAAAAAAAAAAAAAAGTCTTTACTATCAGCCATAAACTATTTCTTCACAACTTTCTACTATAGGGTCTACCTAGTAGAGGGATGGTTATATTCCAGGTTTTCTGCTCCGTGTTTTTCAACACTGTCTTTATTACCTAAGATCTGTCCTTGTCACTCTTGCTGAGTTTATTTTATTTCCTTTTATACTGATTTTGTACTACAACAAGGAAAAAGTTAATTTTTTTGTCATTGATTAATAGTAATAATGAAAAAATAATACTAATAAAGCACAGTGCCTGGAGAATAGGAAATATAACTTGTTTGGCTATTTGGATATATTTTTGAGCTCCAGATACAGGCATGATGGCAAAGAATAATCTGAGTAAGGATATCTGTAGTATATCCTCAAAGTTCTTACTTCTTAGGATTCTATTTATGATTTTTGGATTTATTTTAATTTATTTTGCTAACTCAGGTTGAGACTATGAGCTATTTATCTCTTTTCTTTACCATATTTGTGCAGATTATTATTTTTTATTTCTTCCTTGAATCAGGTCACAAGTATGAAAGTATCTTCTTTTAGATTTATCCCAATTAAATATTATAAAATTTTCATTCTTTGACCATCCTCCTTCTGTAATAAATGCATATTCGTTCTCCACATTTCCTCAGTATGCACATATAGCTTTTGTAATGCATTTATGACTGTTTTCTAATTAATTAATGTTAATCTTTCTTTTCAAAGGCAAGTGGTAGTAGAGAGTGGAGGTTCTAGTTCACTCATTCCTTGGGGGAAGTTATATAACCTTTTGGTGTCTCAGTTTATCACAAGTAAAACCAGGCATAATAATTGTACTTTCTCATAGGATTTTAAAGAAGATTATGAAGATGGATGTAGTGCTTAGAACAATTTCTTACATGTCATAAGCACTGTAAACATAGTTATTATCAAGAGCTAACCATCCATTTAATGTTGTAACAATATCAACCAAAAGTCCAAGCAATCAATAAAAATATAGAATTCTTTTAAGATAATTTCTGTGTTTTTTCTCAGTTGTATTTGGCACATGTGCTTCTCTTTCTCATCCTTTCTAGCTGATACTCTACTACAGTAGTTTTTCTTGTTGAGGCATCTTCTCAGGTATATGCTCCTTCATCATTTATAAAACATTATCTCAATTATTTCAATCCATTGTCAAAATATGCTTAGATAATTGCTTTTCAGAGTTAATTTATCATACCTATTTTCTTCTGATTTGTTAGATTAGCAGTTACATGAAAAACATTATTAGGCTAATTTAGTTTTCTGGTCTCACTTGTAACATTAAAATTTTACTTAATCCAATGATTCTTATCCTCATAAATAGATTTTGAGTGATGAATTTTAATATATTTCTAACTTTTTGTCTATAATTTTAATGGTCATGATCTGTTCCATGTCCATTCTCCTTTGACTAGAGAATAAATCAATGCCGACTTTTGGCACTTATATCTAATTGGTATTAAGAGATTTGATTGTAATTATCTAAATATTCTAGTTGATGAGATTATAGCTTTTTAATTTTGCATGTCCACAAACCCATTATTTTAGTGTGTAAGGAAATGAGATGAGGAAATGGGGAACTTCTACTTAGTGATATAAATTCAGTGTTATCTTGGGACTGTGTGTATATGTTTGAGATTTCCTTGCTGTTCCTAAAAAGGGAAAGAGACTTTTGATAATTTATGACATATTAATGATGGCTAATTGAAATACATCTGTAACTTGTAATGTTTAATAGTGGTGGGAAAGTTTAATTTGCCCTTTCTTTTACCTATGTTATAAAAAGGAGAAATATTTGAGTTTAGAGAAAGTGAAACACTAAGCAGGGAATATTATGTGGCTCTTTCTTTTTATTTGCTTTCCATGGGCTTTACCCTAAAATTCCTCTAAATGTCTGTCTTTATAACGGCTTTTGGCACTGTTATTTTTGGGTGACCTAATAAAGAATGCAACACAAGAAATAAGTGTAAGGGCTTAGGGCCCTGAGGACAAATATCTGCAATCAATCATGAAATTTACAACAGATACTAAAAGGAGGAGTGATTTTACAGAGAATGGATCTAGAGTGGCATAATATCATAAGAAAAGACCTAAATGGCATTTAATTCCAGTGTACTCTAGAGGTGCAACTGATATTTCATAAATCATCTACATTAAAATACTATGTTAAAGGGTTTTAAAAATTGAGGCATCGATGCAGGTAATTTAAAGTACTTGGCTTCAAAATGAAGTTACTCCCTTAAGACTGATAAGAAACATAGCTGTCTTTTACACAAAACTTCACAATAGAACTTGTTTAACCTCAGAATTACCATAATGGAAGAAATTTTGAAGTGTTCTACCAATGACTTATAGATTTAAAAATCCAGCAAGTTTCTTCCCATACTATGCCACTCCTGTATAATATAACCATCTAGTACCATTTCGAAGAGACTGGGGAAAGAGTAGACCAGTTGTCTAGGATGAACTTTCAAGAAGAAATATAGTATGGTACAAAGTGACCTGGATCTCAGATAACCAATTAGTTTGCCATATTGACATCTGTAATGCTTGATATAAAATATATTAAATAAAAATTTCAGTTGAGGCATCAAGACAATCAATGGCACAATTTAAGGAGCTATAAGACAATGAAATAGCATTTCCCTTTTTAGTCTGATGGAAAATTATAAACATTTACAGAAGTAGGTAGAATTGTATGATGATCCCTAGTATCAAATACTTGGCTTCAACACATGGCCAGTCCTGTTTCATCTCTATCTTCACTCTCTCTATTAGGGCATTATTTTGAAACAAATTACAGACATCATATCACTGCATCTGTAAATGCCTTAGTATGTATTACTAATAGATAAATATCCTGCAATATTTAACATTGTCACAATACCCCTCGATATTTCCTTAATATCATCAAATATCCAACCAGTGTTACATTTCCCTAATTGGCTTTTAACCTTTTTGTAGATCGCATGTTTGAATTAAGATTCAAACAAAATCCATGAATCATATTTGGTTATTGTATCTCTTCCTTCTAATTTATAGGTTTTTCCTTTGCCTTATTTTTCTTTCTTATAATTATCTGTTGAAAAACTGGAATGTTTGTCCTATAGTTTTGCATATTCTGGATTTTGTTGATTGTGTTTCTGTTTAATGAGTTCCCCTCTTCTCCTAGTAAACTGACAGTAAGTTTCAAGGGCTTGAATAACACCACATTTTCACAGAAGATGACCAAAAACTAATCCTCTTAACCCTTCACTCACAAAGGGTTGAGAAATGTGTAAAGGTTAGAAATGGGAGTAGATGTTTGAAGGGAGGAATTGGTATGCTGTGAATCTTTTTTTACCTCAAATCAAGAGAAAGAGCTTTCATAAGACCACTCTGAGAGTTTAATATAAGCCTCCCACACTTAGTCAGTGTTTAGATCCTGACTTAAAAAATTTAAACAGTCAATAATGGAAAGACTAGCTTCTTTGATATGAAACCAAAGAGGGCTGACTGTTGAGATTTGCATTCCTGTTCTATGTGTATTAAATTTACTCTGTTAATTAGACTGTAAGCTTGTTGTTAATGCACTGATTTATATTTCTACCTAAACTTCCACGGCATCTACCCTAGTGCTAGGCACATATGTCACTTTCAAAAAAAAATACAAGTTACTTAGTTGAGTTATTGGAATATCAAAAGGCCACTCAAGCAATATCAAGAAAATACATTACAAAAAATGTAATATTATCCAAGTCTTTCTTTTAACATTTAAATATTACTACAATGTTAATTATTTTAAGTGAAATAACATTTTATATCCAGAACTGTGTTTACAAGAGTGTGTAAAAACAAATTATTTGAGAAAACATTTACACAGAATTTTGTTAAATGTCTGAGCTGTGGTTTGCTTATTTGAATAAATAAAAAAAAATAAAAGACAACTAATTTGGAAAAAATTTAAAGATATATAAAACAGTGAAAGTTCCAAATAATTCTCTTCACTAAGGATGAATTTAATATAATGGAAAGAGCATCAGGCTCAGAGCTGACTTACAGACTTAGTCTATCATGAAGTAACTGTGTGCTATTACCCTTAATTCAACTTTACGTGCTTTTTTCTCATCCTTATTATTTCTTTTCAGAGATCAGTGAGTAAAATAGACAATAAAAGTAAAAGCATTTTTGAAATGATAAAAGTCTATGATGCGGAAGATTCTATGTGATTATGTGGACTTCTCTGTGCTTAGTGGCAGGAAAGAAAAGGTTGTGTTTCAGAGAATGTACACTATTTAGAATCGCAAATATCAGGCAAAAGGACATTGTAGATCCCTATATAGGTCTTTTGTACAGATTTCCTAAAGTTGAAATGTATCCCATCGGTGTGGTACCTGCAGTGACTTTAGATGGTACATGAATGAATGCTTTAAGTTGTGTGGTTACTTCAATGTGTTTTAGAAAAAAATAAAGCAATAAGACATCTAAACTTTAATATGACAGATATTTTCAACAAAATTATATAAGTAAAATGTTATCATTTTAATGTAAAACATTAAGATGTTACATAAGTAGGGTGAATTAATTATATAATGTTTTAAATGACTAAAGTTTGGAAAATACTTTTCTAGAACTATCTATGAAAAATAGTGGCCACTTGGCTTCTGTTCAAGAAACTAAAAGATGGAAAATTCACTTCTGAACTGGGAAGCTAACTCTGTCTTTGGAAACCTCTGAACATCTCAGTATCCTGCTCTTTTCTGTGCAAAATTCATTTCATTGTAGCATCCAACATTTGATATCAGTTCTGCAAATTGAGGACACCCTTAACAAGTTTAATTGCTTTTTGTCCTCATCACAGTCCTTGGTTTTCTACCCCAGTGTCCCTCTAAATGTCAGTAAAGTGGGTGGCAGAGTCAGGCTTTAATAATACAGATTGTTTCAGTTTCTTGAATCTCTACAGACCTTTTAAGATATTTTGGTTTTGGCTCATTTTACATGAACTAATAATTTCCTTTTCAACTTTAAAAATTTTATAAAATATGGGAGAAACTTGTTTATATGCTTTGAATTTTATTACACTTAGAAAATTGTAGATCTGTTAGTTTCTGGGGGAGAAAGGGTCATTTCAAATTTTAAAATAATTTTTTTACGCAATATATTTTTACTGTATTAAAATTATAGTTTATTGTTTATTGAAGACAAGCAAACTCTATTATTCCAGCTGCTCATCTTCTAAACTTGGTTTACATTGTAACTTTTTTTCCCAGCTATAACTCTGTGATCATATCTTTGGGAGATGTCAATTACATTAGGAAAAAGAAGAGAGTTGGTGTAACTTAAAAAATACATCAGTATATTTTATTTCAGATTACATCCTTGGACTGAGACTTCTGAGTTCTCTTGAACATAGCACCTTCTCATATTTTTTTCATGTATGCAAAGGAACTAGAAAGGAAGAATAATGCTAAGGAACAAAGCAAGGGCATCAGATCCCTAAGAAATACTGCTTTCTATTTCGTTGTCTGCTTGAAAGAAGCAGTTTGATGGGAGAGGCAGAGTTGATTTTCTGTGACTAGAGCATACAGAAAGACATAAATTTCAAGAAATAAACTAAAGTAACTTATATATGTTTAATTCACCCAGTCACAACATCATTATAATTTTGCCAATCCTATGGCTGTCCTAATGAAAGGTGAGGTGACAGACTCCCCCAAAGCAAGTTCTCAGGCCATGAGGAACTTCTAATAACCATTGACTACACATGAGTTATTACAATGGAAGTGAATTTCTCATCCGAGAATATTACTTGAAAAACGAAATCTTACTACCCTGAGAGGGGCTTTTACTAAATTTATGACCACTAGAGCAAGAAAATCTATAGTATTACTGTCATTACTGGGATGAACTTCTGCTGCATGCCAGAACACCAGCTACAGAGTCTGATTAAGATGGAAGATGAATTGAGGTTAAAAAGAGAGAATGGAGGAAGAGAGCTGAGAAACTGATTTGGTTAACAGGACTGGATCCCCAAAGTGAGTAGCAAGTACTTAAATGTACATTGTACAAAACATAGGAGTGAACTTGGACTTGGTTCTGGCATTCTGGCAGATGATAATGTCACAAGTTATTTAATTTAATGCACAGGACAGATCAAGTGAATGGATGATATATTAAATGAATCTAGCAATGACACTGTCAATCTGGAAATAGTCAATCCATTTAGAGTGCACCCTATCACACACCTTTAATGGTGCATTTTCATAGCCTCCATTAGATTAGACCTCTCTTCCTCCTACACTCCTTTTGGTTTAATCCATTCCAGCCTCACGGTTTTTTTGGTGTTCTCTGAACATGCCACACATGCTCCCAACTCAAGGCATTTGCAGTGACTGTCCTCAGGATCAAGTAGCCTAAAGACTGTCTTTTTGTGGATTAGGAAAAGGTGACACTTTCTCAAGGCACTGCCCTAAATGGCTGCTCCATAGTATCTTCTGGTATGCTACATATTTTATTCATTTATTGTATTGGTCTTTCTATACTAAAATGTAATCCTTCTATGAAGATAGGTATTTTTTGTTTTTGTTTTTTTGTGTGTGTTGTTTATGCTATATTCCCAGAAAAGTGCCTGGAACATAGTAAGTGCTCAAACACTTAATTTTAAATTTTCATTTAAATACTTCTTGTTATCTGTCTTGTTTGTTTTAAGATCATGTCCTTTCTTCTTAGCTTTCTGTTACTTTGAAGCTGAGGTTAATTTATAATTACAGTTTCTTCACACAGTCTACTATTTTTAGAGATTTTCTAGAGGCTTCCTTTTAGATTTGCTTCTGCTTCATACAAACTGAATCCCTTCATGTTTCATAGCTCTAATTATTGAAATTAATTCCTGTTCAAAATTAATTCCTATTGAGGTACATTTATTTATTTATTTATTTATTCATTCATTCATTCATTCATTCATTCATTCGTTTATTTATTCTGCACTGGCCACTGGTCAGTTTATAAATCAACTTTCTTTGGATCCTGCAATTAGGCCCTTAAGCTATGGTTCAGAAGTGAAATAATGATTACACAGAGCTATCTGCCTTCCCTCCCATGGGTGAGGCAGATAACTAATATATTCCAGTGTTAAAATTATTAGTTTAGTTTTGTGAGATATGGAGATGTGATTTGAGTTGGATGTCAGAGGTTTTCAAAATATGTCATCTGCCTTATTCTTTCTTAACCTACTTCTAGTTAATTCTTTTTCTTTTTAAATGTTCCTTATCTCATGTAATGGCTAGCCATCCTGGCTAGAGATCTCAGTTCTTATAAATGATTATCATCCCTCATCAGTTCTATTTTTGAAAGAACTCTTGAATTTGTGTCTTTCTCTAAAATCCCATGAATGCTTTCTTAATTCAATTTCTCTAGACTTAACTTCTCACTTCAAGAATATTACATACCAATACCAGAATATCTTTTAAAACTACTAATACAACCAGGCCATTTTCTTCTTCAGAATTTCTCCATGATCCTAGCTAGTTCAGCAAGACAAGAAAAAGAAACAAAAATTTAAAATATTTGAAAAAAGAAGGGAAAGTAGATCATATTATTGTGCAAATACAATCTAGAGGCACTTGCAAATAATCTAAAGATTAACAAGTAAATTTAATAAAATGGCTAGATACAAGGTAAACATATAAAAATCAATTATTTTTATCTACTAGGAATAAACAATGGAGGAAAATTATAAAATAAAACAATTCCATTAATATCAGCATTAAAAACTAAAATTTAAGACTGTATTTAATACAAGATGTATAATATCTCTATACTGAAAATTATAAAATATATTAGTAGATGTTAAACAAATGCTTATTAAATTAACACTAAATAGTTCTGTCATGTCACTTCTGGAGATGTTATATATATTTAAACCAAAGTAGAAATGTAAAAAGTGTTGTCAATTTACTTGGAAATATAAATGTGCTTTGCTCATCCTCAGCAAAATAGGTTCTTATATTCTAGCAGGACTGCAAATAATTTAAAAAATATCTTAGCTCACACATTATTTTTAATTTTGTCTTTATGAATATTAAATTATAGAGAAGTAGAGATAAGGGCTGGGCACATTTCTATACATTTGAGTGTTGTGAAAAAAAAAACAAGCATCAGATTCAAAGAGTTATTTATATTTTTGGTAGCATGCTTGCTTTTCCAATAGCTACAATTTGAATACCTGAATAAATGCAGGCTTATCATGTAATTTTCTAATGCCAAAATTGTCAAATTTAAATTCAATGAAGCAAGATTTATTTGTGTTCATTTTGGGGCCTTGTCAAACACTTGGTTAGGTTCAACACTGCTGAAAGTTTGCCCTTGATTGTGACTGCCCTCCACAAAAGTGGAAGAGCAGCCAGTTTCAACACATGGTTCTCAGGGTTCATTTGGGGTTTTGATGGCAGTATGCAAAAATGTAGATATTTGTTGGTATTGGTTAAACATCTTAACTAACATTTTTCTAGATGTTGTCTGACTATATAAATTATATCTGGATATTAAATCATTGGTACAAACATTTCCTATTTTGAAGAAACTAATTAGGTCAAAATGACTAATTCTCAGTTGCAGAGTCATGAACACAAATTATGATTCATGGAAGTAGGCATGACTTCATATCCAGGACATGGTAACGCTTTATTTGTGTGCATTTAAGGAAGACAGGGGCAGAAGTTCATTTGCTGCACCTGTTACGAAAAGTTGTGAAGGCAAGTAATAGTCTGGAATGGTCTGCACATCATGCCCAGTGGCACTTCAAGAATGACTGCATATGCCAGCCACACGTTGGCAACACCGCCTCTTCAGTCTTACCATGACTCACGCGCAGTTAGTACAGAGCAGAAAGAAACTGGAGGGAGGGACTCAGAACCTCCCCTGGAGTCAGATTTACAAAAGAAAGCTGTTGAGGTGGGGATAAAGAATACATTTCCCCCTGTTTTATCACAAGTGGTAGGTTTTCATTTGTTAATTTAAGAATATTTAAAAAGCGTATGCATTATTCTCATTAGTTATGCTTCTTCCTAAGTCGAATCAAGAATTATCTGCATCCCACACATGTTTTTTAAAAAAACATTAGTATTTTTTGAGGCATTCAGTGCCTGGGATTAAACAAATCTGTTTTTCTTAGTGTTTTGTAAATTTTATCTGCTTTTTTCCAGAAAGAAAGAAAATGTAGAGCAGACAAGCATTGCTTGTGAAACTGCTAAATACATGATAGCCGAGGTCCACATGCTTAGCGCATACTTAAAGAAGTGTAGAAACTTCAGGTTATATGCCATTCCCAGGATGCAAGCTGCAGTGGACGTTGGTCTTGCACTGTAATTCAAATCTATACGCTTCTTTGATTTGGTTTTTAAAAAAACAATATAAGGATTTTTCCCCCTACAGAATGTTTACAAAGTACAAAAGACTTCAGTAGTTTTGTTCTATTCAGTCTAGATAAGCAGCCAAAAAGTTCAGAAGCCCACTCCAAAATTATTCTTAGTTTTACTTGCCAAAAGATCAGATTAAATATCACATAAGAATAGGCTTTTTTGAAAGATTTCTGGTTCAGGACTTCCTGACTTTGGCATGAAACAAGGACACTGCAATACTACAAGTCCTTGACTCAGATCGGAGTATGAGCAGTACTAGAAGTCTAAAATAGAAATACTATTTTTCGAATAACTCATAAGAATTTATTTATATGTATCTCTATAATAGCACCAGAATTAAATAACAGTTTTCTTTCTAATGATTTTAATTTATAGTAACAACAAATATTTAATGGCTTAAATATATTTATACTTGCAGTTTGTCGAAATGCCATTTTTCAAGAAACAATTGTTTGTCCTTAAGTAGAACACATACCCTTTAACCGCCTGATCATTACATTTCTTTTTCATGTTTCTGTGTGGTATAATTTTCGCACTTTAAATAGTACACTATTAAGACATGCGGAGGATATTTTTGACTATATCATACCTATGGGTATTTGGTTTTTAAACATAATATGGTTTCTTAAAAGGTCTGGTATTGCACAAACAAATTTAGAATGAAATTACTTAACCATATCCCTGAAATGCTTAGAATTCTAGCTGTGGATAAATCCTGATTCCTTTAGAGGTTACCTCTTCTCCTCAGACCAACTATCCCCACTAATTAGACTGGCAGTGTGCTCGTGCTGACAGTTTCTGCATTGATTTACAGGCCTTGGAATTAAGAATTTTTTTCATGAAGAGTGATTGCTGAGTGCTTCCTAATGCCTCTGAGTGCTACAAAGACCTTATATTTTAAATTTGGTGTTTATAAATTTTAATCCATACCAGATATTTATAGTCCTTTTCTTCTATACTTTTAAATCAATTAAATTCTAATTATTTGCTTTAGATTTTTTTTCAAAGTGAAATAAACCAGCCCCCAAAGGCTATATATTATATGATTTTAACTACATGATATTCTGGGAGAGACAAAGCTATAGAGAAAATAAAATTATCAGTGGTTGAAAGGGTTCAGGGGGAAGGGGTATGGATAAATAGGTAACACAAAGGGAATTTTTAAGGCAGTAGAACTGTCCTGTATGATAGTGTAACAGAAGATAAATAACATTATGCATTTGACAAAACTTGTAGTACTTTACAGCACAAAGAATGAACCTAATATATGCAAATTTAAAAAATTTAGGAAGTTGGGGGTATCTCAGAAAGAAATGCAGACTGTAACAAGACAGTATATCTGTATTATAAATGTATGAATCAACCTCACTGAAAGGGATGGGCTAAAAGATGTTGACCCAAATAATTTCAGAAATGAATAGAGTCTATAAGACTAAATGTAAAAGGAACTGCATGTAAGTACTATACTCTGGTCAATAAAGTTTTTCTTGTGGGAGTACAGGAAGAAAATTCTGATGCTGATATATGTATACTGGAATTGAAAAATTAAGTAAATGAAGGCACACTTCTCCTTATTGGAGTGAAAACTACAGATAAACTAGGGAAAGAGGCTTGTATTTATTAAATACATTGGTTAATAAAATTATGTAGATTTCAAGTGTGCAATTCTATAATACATCATCTGTATATTACATTGTATGTTCACCACCCAAAGTCAAATCTCCTTTCATCGCCATATATTTGACCCCCTTTACCTTATCTACCTTATCCCCTCCCCTCTTTCCTTCTAGTTACCACTAAACTATTACCTTATCTACCTCATCCCCTCCCCTCTTTCCTTCTAGTTACCACTAAACTATTTTCTGTGTCTATAAGTTTTTGTTTGTTTGTTCATTTGTTGCTTTTAGTTTTATATCTCACATATAAGTGAAATCATATGGTTCTTGACTTTTTCTGTCTGACTTATTTTGCTTAGCATAATAATCTCAGGATTCATCCATGTTGTTGCAAATGGCGGTATTTCACCCTTTCTTGTGGCTGAGTAATTTTCCATTTTATATATGTACCACATCTTTATCCAATCTTCTAACAAAGAGTAATTTTTAGTTCAGATCTTGGTTTCTAACATCCATCTCCAATAGAAGGAACCAGGGCTCCTTAAAGAAATGGCTGACTGTAAATCTGGGCAAGAAAATATACAAGGTAAGCCTGGAGTATCTCATAATGCAAAAAAGTAAAAAACTACTCAAAAACAAACAAAAAAATACACTGATAGAAGCACGTCAAAGTATAGGAACCAAACAAAAGAGCTCCTGATGGCCAAAGTAGAACAATTTGAGAAATAAAATGATATTGGTTGTAACCCAAAGTATACAATGAATATCCATGAGGCCATACTTACATAAATAAATAATTGAATAAATTAATACATGTAGGAGAAGAGACAAATCTCTTGTGTAGGAGAATTCCAAATAATTTATGTAGCTACTCCTCCCAAAAGGATGGGAAGCATAACTCCCTAATCTTCAAATGTGGTCTGTGCGTAGTGACTTCCAACCAAAGAGTTCAATGTGAAAAGGAGGTTAGATGGGAAGAATAACTTTCCAGTGGGAAACTTGAAAAATGCTATTTCAGTCAGGTGATGAAGGTCAACATCAACAGTCCTAAATCCTATTGCTAGTATTTACATTTGACACGATATGATAAAAATGGTGCTTAACCTTCATGATCTTCCTCCCTCAAATCCAAAACCTCAGTCCAATTATAAAAAATATTAAACGAATTTCAATGGAGGGGCATCCTACAATTACCTGACCAGTACTCCTCAAACCTATCAAAGTCATCAAGAGCAAGGTCCGTCTGAGAAACCATTACAGTTAAGGAGATATGGCAATAAAATGTAATGTGATATCCTGAATCAGACTTTGAAACAGAACAAGGATGTTAGGTAAAACTAAAGAAATCTGAATAAACTATGTACTTTATTTAAAAACAATGTATTAATATTACTTAATTAATTATAGTAAAAATACCCTACCAGTAAATGTAAAAAGTAACTGGGTACACAGTTATGGGAACTTTTTATCATCTTCCAATTTCTCTGTAAACCTAAAAGTATGCTAAAGATAAAGTATATTTAAAGAAAATCACACAAGTAGCACATGCTTGTATTAAAACAGACACTAAAGCAATTAAGAAGTATGAAAAGTATAAAGTGAAACTCCTTAGCCTCTTTTCTAGTTTAATCACTAGTGATAATAATATTAACAACTTGGTTAATATCTATTTTTCTAAAAATTTTCTGGGCATATGTAAATGTGTGTGTTACTTTTCTTATAGAAATGGGGTCATATTAGAATATATTTTATAATTTGCTGTTTTTATTTGACAACATAATATTGATGTTGTTCTGTGAGGCATGTGGACATCTACTTCACTCTTTTAAAGACAGGATGCTTTCTATATGGTGAATGTACCATGCATCTATTATTTCTAATTTTTAGCTAATAAATCTAATGATGCATTAAGAATACATCCTTACCTAAATCTGCCACATCAGTCAGTTGTTTAAAAGAAAAGTTTAAGAATTTAAAAATCTTCCATTATTTTTTGTACTGCAATCTTGAGATATTATGTCTTGATTAGGGAGATAATAGATTAGTTTTACTATATTACTTTCTATTACTTATTTTAATATTTATGTTAAGATGTTTAATCCATTTGGAAATTATTCTCTGCAATTTCTTTTTATCCTAAATAGATAGTTGTTTTAATAATATGCTTTATTTATTTATTTATTTTTATTAAATTTATTGGAGTGACAGTTAATAAAATCATATAGGTTTCAGGTATAAAATTCAATACTACATTTTGTGTTCACCACTCGAAGTAAGATTTTCTTCTGTCACTATGTATTTGACTTCTTTTACTCTTATCTATCTCATCTCCTACCTGCCTTCCCTGTGGTAACCACTAAACTCTTGTCCACTAGTCTCTGTTTGTCTTGCTCGTTTGCTGCTTTTAGCTTTACACCCCACATATGAGTGAAATCATATGGTTCTCAACTTTTTTTGTCTGACATATTTTGCTTAGCATGATAATCTCAAGATTTATCCATGTTGTCAAATGGCAATATTTCATCTTTTCACAGGGCTATTAAGGAATAGATGTGGTACATATATACATATATATTATTTCATTGTATATATGTAACACATCTACTCTTTCACTAGCTATTAAGGAAATGCAAATCAAAACCATAATGAGATACCACTTCACACCTGTTAGAATGGCTGTCATCAAAAATGACAAGTGTTGGAAAGGTTGTGGGTTAAAAGGAACCCTCAGTTACTACTGGAGAGAATGTAAATTTGTATCACCTCTACGGAAAACAGTATGGAGGCTTCTCAACATCATTTAGTGATTGCGCATTTCTCCCTGGGATTTGAAATGTCACTTTTTTAACATACTAAACTTTTAAATAAGCATGGGACTGACTACTGTCTTCACTTTATTTTATTATTTGTCTATTTCTGTAGCATCAAAGTTTTAATTACTGTAGCCTTGTAATATGTTTTCATGGCTGGTAGAATAATTTCTTCCTTATTAACTCTCCTTTTATAAAATTTCTTACTTATTACTGTGCAAGGTAAAATTAAGGATTAACACTATTGAAAAATACTTTCTGTCTTTCTCCCTCTGCCTGCCCATCCCCACTTCCTTCTTCATTTTTGTTTTTAAATTTTGCCTGGAAGTTTTCGTTGAATTCTTTGCTTCATTTTCTAATTTTCATGGCTAGCATTTTGAACAAAATCTTTTTATAAACTCCTTTTTCAAATTTACTATTTCTATGAAACATTTTATAAAAGCTATTTATTTAATATTTATAATTTAACTAACTTCCTTACTGAAAGCTGTTTTATTCATTCTACTTTTGCTGTTGTTACTCTTGGATTTTCTATTTGGAAAATGATACCCAATTCAAGTAAAGAAGATGATTAACTCTGCCACACTGACGGTAAGAAATCTCTATAAGAAGGGTGCTACCCCAACATCTACTTCATTGACATACTTTTTTGAAGGTTGTTACTTTGATCTACTAATTGATTAATTTAAGTGAAACATAAAGTAATAGTTTTCATTTATTCTTATTTTTTTTTGTGTGAATGTGGCATAAATTCACTTACTAGGCCAGTGGGTAACTGTTTTACATTCTGATTTAATGTAAGTATTTACAAATGTTGTGCCAAAATTATTTAAATTATTTTAAACTTGTTCTATTCTGTTCTTTGACAAGAGTCTGATTGTTATGGGGAAGCCTAATTAAATCAAACTATTAGATTATGTTGATTAGAGTATAAGCACATTTGACAAATAAAGTTTATTTAATCCTCATAATGACCTTTTTTAGGTTGATATTATTATTCTTTATTCTTCATAATTACTTAGCATTCAAGTTAAGTTAGAGGCAAAATTAAACATCCTTTGGTGCACATGTAACTCTAATTCATATAAATCTGGAATGGCTTTTGCTTTGAGTAAAGGCAATAGATCTTCATTTGTTTAAGACTTTAAAGCAAGGAATCTACTTATATGTTTCAAAGCCAAATTTCTTTTGTCCTTTCTCTCTCAACCATGAGAAATAAAATTTTCAGTAGGGGGTGGGGAGGATAATAGCATAGAGACCTCAGAGAGAGAGAGAGAGAGAGAGAGAGAGAGAGAGAGACAGAGACAGAGAGAGACAGAGAGAGAGAGAGAGACAGAGAGAGAGACAGAGAGAGAGACAGAGAGAGAGAGAATTAAAACAGGACAGAAAAGAAACAGTTAAAAAGAAGAAGAGGTTCGGGAGAAATGGGGACTCGGGAGCTCTCAGGAGTGGAAAAGTCTTGATAAAAGTGATTGATAGGTTAGTCTCAATTAGCAAGTATAGATTGATGAAAATATATGTGTAAGTGATTGGGTAATGGTGGGTAACATTGATTCAGAGAGGTAGAATTAAATTGTAATGTAACATGTCTCAAATTTACTGCTAAATGATGTCAAAAGTAAAATACAACTAGAATTTGAGAAACTCTATGGCTATCCATATTAATCAAGTAACATATAGAATTTCACATGCCTCTCCCCTCAAATGATACTTAAATATTTCAAATAGAAATACTGCCTTGTATGTACCAATAGCGATCCTCTGACATCTTTCTATTGCCCTAAAACAATTTAGTTGATTTTGTTGATTTAATAAAAAATTCATTGGTGTTGATCTTTATATTAAAACACAATATGCCTATTAATCTGAAGACAGAGGCTACTGACATTAGTTGGTAAGTATTCAAACGTATCTGGGAATATACGTATTGAATAAAATATGGTTATTCTAACAATTTTCTGTGAACGATACCACTGTTCTTAAGGCATTTTGATTTTATCAGTGAGGCCAGGATGAATGTCAAGATTTGCCACAGAACTTTATCCAGAAAGCTTTACTCCTGAGAACCAAGAAGAAAAGTATAACAGAAATAGAAAGACTTTATAGTGAAAAACACTTGATTAGTCACCTAGAACGTACAAGTGGAATGCAGAAAGAAAGTGCCATGACTAAAACTGGACAAGCTTTCATCAAATACTACTGGAAAAAAAAAACTGCCTTCAATACCTAAAACCATGTTAATTCTGCCTATTTAGAAAATTATAAATTAGTTGCCATCTAGTCTCGTGTGTGTGTGTGTGTGTGTGTGTGTGTGTGTGTTTCTCCATAGGAAAATTAGTTTATAGACAGTAGTGTCACATTAATATTCTACCAAGATGAGTGGTTAGAGAGGGGAAGTAATATATAAGCAAAATTTGTTGTTGTCATGCACTGCTTCATTAAAGGTACTTAAAAAAATTTAGACTTGGAAGGACTGATACCCAGAACCAAACTATAATAGGGATTGTTCAGATGACGAAAAGACAGATTCAATCTTATATTCTGAGAGGCTGTCCAGTCTAGCAGAGTGGATATCGTAGCAGTTCTGACATCAACCTATTCAGACAAATCAGCATCCAGATGTCTGACCTGGAAGATGAGTCAGAGGCAGTTAGTCTCAGGATTAGTGGCAGCAGTTGTGGGGCCTCAGCTATGAAAAAGGGCTCAGGTCAGAACTCTTTTCCATAAGATGAATGCTGGACAGAGATGGGCAGATTATCAAGTAAGAGTTTCAGGTACAAGAAAAAACCAAAACTGAAATCTCAGAACCAGGAGAAAAGCCCTGGACCATGCTAGCGACATGATGTTGTCTTAAAAAAATGGCTTTCTTTCTAGTTTAATACTCAAGGCCAGAACTAACCTTAGAAATTCGATGTAGTCTAAGGGTGTAAGATAGAGATTCAGCTGAGGGAAAGAGAGGAATAGTTAGATCTAGGCAGGGCAAAGTTTGAGTTGAATGTTATTTGTTGTTTGTTTTATACGTCAATATACAATGGGTGGTGAATGGCATTTAGAGATGTGTAATTCAATTACACGTTCAATTTTAATTTTTTGGAACATATTTCATCAAGTTTGGCAATAAATGCATGCTGTATTTATAAAATAAATTGGAGATATTTCTATCTTTTTTTGTGATTTTTGATAATTTATCAATGTTGGAACAATTTAAAAACTTGGCTTTTTTTTTTTTATATGGCAGACTACCTTTTAAAGTCTTTTGTGTTTATTGCATTTATCCTGCATTTCTTAGCAATTTTAAATACTTTACAGAATCTTTTTTTATGCAGAAAACATAAATTGGAAGGTTGGAAATTGGAAAAACAATGTTGAAGACTCATGAAAAAGGAATGATGGAGTCAAGTCCAGAGCAGCTTCTTCAGTGCTGTCCTATAAATACTTCTGGTCTTTTCAAAGTGGCATTGCTTAAAGGGCAATATTTCTGTCTTTTATTTTGATTTTGACCTAAGCCCTCTTTATCTAAATTACATGACTTATAATTTATTTATATTTATGCAAATAATATGATGTTTTCTGAGTAACTAAATATTTTCAATCCTAGAAAAGCAAAGGTCTGGTAACCACAGTGACCTTGGCAATAAGTGTAGTTTAGACTAGCCACTAAAAGAAGGTGCAAGGTTCCATAGTTTTTAAGTGATTTTGTGAGTCATGTTTTTTTCTTATAATGGGATGACTTTGGCCAATTATGTATATATGAAAACAGGAAAAAGACAATAAGTTTTGCTTTTACTGAAGTTCTAACAATGGCTTCTTTCTATTTCTTATACACATGCACACATATATGCACATAAATTTTCTGATGTTGAGTCTAAAGGATATATATGCACATTAACATAACGTTTTATTTTTAATACAATTTGATATTTAAAAAATTCTTAAATGCCTATCATGTTCTATATTTATTATTCACTATTTAAAAAATGGTCTCTCTATAGACTCCTAGACTGAATATGAAAAAATATAGTTAGTGTTTACTCTAATTTAGCTAAGCAACTCTAACATTAAACCCTAACATTATTTAAAGAGAGAATCTGGATTTATTAAACTAAATTTCATAACACAAACTATATTAAATGTTAAGTTTCATATTTGTTGATAAAAAATTTTAAATATACTTTAAAACATGAAAATATTCTAAATACAAATGAATTGATGTAGAAGGTAAAGATGGCTTTAATATTTCCTTTGTGTTTCTAACTCGTATGTTGCCTATAATATTATGAGATTTCCTGTGTGGGAGAAGGCATAATCTATGGTCTTGGGGCATGGGATCAAGCTGGATCTGCTAGCACAGCCAACCCAGGAGCACAATGAAACAAATCAAATTTTTTTTGTGTTTTAAGGCAGTTTTAATTTAGAAAGAAGTTGTATATATCGCTTACTTTGTCTTTATATTGCTCATATTGCCAAATTTGGGTTATGATTTTCTTGAGGAAGCCAGAAAAGTGATACACACAATTTAAATACATTTTCTGAACAGGAAGTATAAACAGATTTTTGTATATTATATATATTTTTTACTTTACTTGAAAAACAAGAGGTTGAAGCCACTTAACAATATAGTATATCCATTTCAATTCTTTGACTACAAATTCCACAATTTATGAATTGCATACATATTTCCTAAGCATAGATATTTTATTAATAATGCTCTCAAGAAAACCATTTTCAACAAATCAGAAAACATTTTTAAATGGCCATACTTCTTTTGGATTTGAACAATGTTTTGCATGTGTACATTGCTGAGTGTGTTAATTTAGGTTAATATAAACTATGTACTAAAATGTGATTTATGTTTAGGAGGAAGCTCAATTTGAATTCAACTAAAAATATATATGATATGAAGGTATACTCCTTATATATCTTCTATATTTAGCATAATTAAAAAACTATTATGAAAAACCATAATTGAAAGACATGCTATTCTTCAGTAGACTAGGAATTGTTGGCCATTTTCTCAGGTTCCACTGTCCTATTTCTCCTTCCTAAGAATGTCCTGATTTTCATCTATTTGTCTTTTTTTTTTTCCCCAGAAGCCCCGAAGCTTCAGAGAAAGATCCCATTTGTTTTAAGGCAATTCCATGCTCCTTCCTATAGGTACAGGGTTAGAAACTCAGGGCTAAATCAATGAGGCCACAGCAATTATTTCCCATATGACATGTGACCCGATTTTGGCCAATGAGACATGAAGAAAGATTGCTGAGACCTCCTGAGACAGTAGTTTTTTCTACATATGTTGTGATGTACAAATGTGAGGCTTAGAACTGTTATAGCTGGACCTGCTAGCATAGCTGACTCAGCAGCCAATTTGTGGATGCAGCACACATGTTAGAAAATAGAAGGGAAATGGAGACAGTTGCTGGTTTAAGCCAGTTCTATCACTTACTCGACCTCTGTAATTCATTATGTAAATTTTTGCATGTGTTAAGTCAGTTTGCATTTTCTCATCAAAAACATCCTAAATTTGATACACTAATAAATGCAGAAACTGTAGATTTCAGATTTTCAGGATAGTTTTGTTTATAAGAAATTTAAATATTTTTAGGGGTGGCAATTTGTTAAGTGTTAACATTAATTTATTTTTAAACATTTTAAGTGTCAATGGATTTAAAAATCATAAGAATTATTTGTCAGATCATCTATGCTGATTTGGAGTTGGAAAAATATGGTCTCCAATTTTGGAGCTAATTTTATTGGTATGGTATTCTCAAATACCATATACTGGCAAGATACTAGAAGCACGTCATCAATAAATCATTAAAACATTTTCTCATCTGTTAATGGTTTATGGTATCCTTGCTTTAGTTCATCATGAAACAATGACTTATATATCTTGTTCTCTCATCATTCATCTATTCAGAGTTTCATAACATAGCTCTATTTAATAGACCAATAGTGAAGCTTTTTGTAAACACATTTAGCTAAACCTTTTGATTTATTCAATATTCAATTATTATTAATTATTAGTAAATACCAAGTCTGTTCCAGCACAGTGGTATCCATTGGTATTAGCCATGTTGCAGTTACAACCCTTGACCTCTCAGGGCTTATTGACTTGTAGCTTAGATAGAAAAGAAAATGAGAAATTAATGTACAGTGATAAGAATTCTATGGGGCTAAGTATAGAGTCTTATGAAAACACCTGGTGGGTGGTGTATAATCCAGACTTGGGTATTTAGAGGAGACTCAGAAAAAGTGATATTTAAACTGAGTCTGAAAGGCCAGGAAGAAAAAAGCCATTTTACCATGTGAAGTTCTCAGAGGAGAAAAGAAGGTAGAGAAGAGGAGTTCTGGGTGAAGGGAACAGTATACAGGCACAGAGAGAGGAGAGAACATGGCATGACCTGGGCTTCTATGAGGAATTGAATGTGCTGGGGCATAGAACATCTTCACATCATCAGATGCCTGATTATAAAGAGTCTTGGAGGCCTGCTAATGAATTTGAACTTTACTCAGAGAACAGTGAGAAACTGGAAGAAAGAAACTTTAAAACAGAATGAGTGAGAGAATATCTTTACCTTTTAGATTAGAGGCAGGGAAAATATTTGCAGTAATTTGAACAAGAAATGATGGTGGCTTGAGTTCTTTCAGGAAGAACAATTAACAGGTTTTGATGATTAATTGGATGTCGTGAAAGGTTGAAATGTTAATTTAATACATTATTTAATGTATTAAGACTTCCATAGACTTTTCTTTGACTTCAACAGAAGTTTTATTCAGAAAGTTATCAAGATATCTAAACTCCAGGGAAGGAGCATGCGGTAGAACTGCCACACTGGAAAAAACTGACTCCATGTCCAAAGTAATTGAAAAAACAGTCTTGTCTTTGAGCACAGTGGACTGGGCAGAGGACATGCATGAAAGTGTATGATTCTTATTCCCAGGGTCTTCTAATGATCACAATCTCAGTGCTCTTGAGCAATGAGGACAGGAGTGACACTTGGCCCAAATCCACAGTGGATTAATCAACAAGGGAAAAGGGAGGAGCAATACATTCTTAAACAGAATTTCAGTTGCTTTTGTATAGCAATGTATCCTTTGCATTAGTTTATTTTTTCTTCAGTACATACTCTCTAATTATAAAAATAGGAAGATAAACATATAGCCTCCTTCACAAAAACATTTCTGATCACAACGTATTGTTACCCACTCTCTTAATGAACTACTAAAAACAAAAATAAAACAAGCATGTGACTCTATATATTACTCTCTACTATTTACAGTCTGAAAAGAAAAATAGCAAAACGTGATCACTACAAAAATTTGACCCTGAAGCTAGAATTTCCTTTATTTATTTTAGATTTTTTTTAGTTTTTAAATTTTTATTGTGAGTATAAACACATGTACAGAAAAGAAATGTAAACGAAAGTGTTAAGTTCAATAATTTATTATCAAATGAACATCTTGTAATCATGAGCTAAGAAGAAATAGAAAACTACTAGGACCCAGAAGCATTCTGTGTATACCCATTACTCTCTCTTACTTCTTCCTCAAATTTCCACTACTATAATTTTTATAATAACCACATTCGTGCATATTTTTATGGTAATACCACATACATATGTATCTTTTAAAACTATGGAGTTTTGAAATTTATGCAAATGAAATTATACAGTATATATTCTTTTAGTCTGAGATCTTTCATTCCACTTTGTTTGCAAGATTCATTCACAGTGTTGTTGAATGGATATACCAGAATTTATTGATTCTACTTTTGATGGGCTTTTGGCTTGTTTCCAGTTTGGGGTTATTAGAAACAATGCTACTATAACATACTTGTGCATGTCTGTTTTTGTGTAGGCACTCATTTCCACTGGATATATATATAGGAATGGAATTGTAATCAAATAGATAATGTGTAAATTCAATTTTAGTTATTAATACCATACAGTTTTCCAAGAGGTTATACCAATTTACACTTAAAATATCAGATTATGACAGTTCTATTTGCCCTACCTCTTTGCTAACATTTGTGACTGCCAGCTGTATATTTTTTTTAATAGCTTTTGTAGGTATGTAAGGTTACCCATTTTGGTTTCATTTATATTTTCCTGATTACTAATGCAGTTGTTTATTAACCACCCTGGATTTTCTTCTTTGAAGTACCTATTGAAATCTTTTGCCACTGCAATGTGTTTTTCTTATTGATCTGTAGACATCTTCTTATAGATTCAGTATGTAAGACCTTTGTCATGTACATTTATTACATGTATACAATCTTCCAGTGTGTGGCTTGCCTGTTTACTTTCTTCATAGTGTCTTTTGATGAAGAGAGGTTGTTGGTTTTAAGATACTACATTTCATCAATCTTTTCCTTTATGGCTCATGCATTTTCTGCCTTATGAAAAGCTTTTCCTCACTTTAAGGTCATGAAGATATTCTCTTAAAGTATCTTTCAGAATGTTCATTACTATTTGTTTTTCACATTTATACCTAAAATCTACTTGGAATTTATTTTTGTATATATCTGAGATAGAGATAACTTTCATTTTTTTCTATTGATATTCATTTGTTCCAGAATATTTCACTCCCTACTGTTCTATAATACTCTTTTTTTATAAATCAACAATCTATATATGCTTAGATCTGTTTGTGTAATTCCCATTCTAATTTATTGCTTTAATGTACCCTCAAACCAATAACTTACTATTTTAAATACACATTATTATCATTGTTATATAAAGTCAATAGTCATTTAAATTTCCCCACATATTTGCCTTTTATATTATGCTCCATTCTTCCACCTAAACTTATTTTTCTTCTGCCTGCATCCCAAATTTCCATCTGAACTGATTTTCTTTTGCCTAATGGGTATCCTTTAGTATAGGTCCTCAGGAGAAGAATTCTCTCAATTTCTGTTTGAAAAATATTTACTTCCCCTTTATTCTTGAAGTATATTTTTATAGGGTATAAAATTCTAGGTTAGCAGTTATTCTCAACCCCATAGATATATTATTCCACTTTCTTGCTTCTATTTTTTTGTCTATTGGGAAGATGGTTATCTGTATAATTATTGCTCTTTTGAAGAGAGTCTGTCTTATTTCTCTCTCTCTCTCTCTCTTTTAAAGGGAGATAGTGAATTCAGTGGGTTTGCTGTGATGCACCTAGGTGTGAATTTCTTTTATCTTGCTTAGGATTTGTAGGGATTCTTAAATCTGTAGTTTAATATTTTTCATCAATTTTGGAAAATTTTCAACAATTATCTCTTCAAATATTTCTTCTGCCCACATTTTCTTTCCCTATGTCTAATGTTTCAAACACTTATATATTTAAATCTTGATTGTTTCCTTTAACTCTTGTATCCACTATTTTTTATTCTCATTCTCTCTCTCTCTCCCCCTTCTAAGTATTTTCTTTTTCTGATTTTATAGATACTAATTCTGTTTTTAGACAGAATCTGCTGTTATACCTATGCATTGATTTTTTTTCTTTTTCTGATTTTGCAAGACATTAGAATTCCTTGTATTTAGATGGGGAAGAGGAAATTTCTTTTTTCTCTTTTTTTATAATTAAAAAATTGATTAATTAATTAAAAATTTTACTAAGTTTATTGGGGTAACATTGGTTAATACAATTGTATAATTTTCAAGTGTATTTTATAATTTGACATCTGTATATTCTATTGTGAGTTTACACCCAAAGTCCAGTTTCCTTTAGCTACCATATATTCGATCCCCTTTACCCAATTTACCCTCCCTTTAAGCCCCTATATTTTACCCTCTTTAACCACCTACCTACCCCCTCCTCCCCTACCCCCTCTTTAACCAGTATAATTTTTTTTAATTGAAGAAATGATTTAAAATTTCTCCCCACATCTATCTGCCGCTTTTCCCCCCATCCTCTGGTAAATACTAGTCCATTGTCCATGTCCGTGGGTCTCTGTTTATTTGTCCTATTCATTTGTTGCTTTTTGGTTTATATCCCACATATAAGTGATATCATGTGATTTTCAACTTTTTCTGTCTTATTTCACTTAGTATGATTATTTCAAGGTCCATCCATGTTGTTGCAAATGGCAGTATTTCATCACTTCTTATGGCTGAATAATATTTCATTGTATGTATGTACCACAGCTTCCTTAGCCAATCATCTATTGTAGGACACTTTGGCTGCTTCCATGTCCTGGCCACTGTGAATAATGCTGCTATGAACATTGGTGTGCATGATTTTCTAATTTTGCTAAATGTTATTTAAATTTCAAAATTTTTATTTGGTTCTTTCTTTTAAATTCCAGTTCCAATTTTCAATGTTGTCTGTTATTTCTTTGATCATAGAAAGCATAGCTATTTTGCAGTCTGCGTCATATCTCCATATAGCACTAATATGTGGAGACCTTCTGAATTTGTTTCTTGCTTTTGTTTCTGCTGATTTCCTTGCATGTATTATTTTCTCCTAGTGTGACTGGTTATTTTTCATTGTGTGCCAAAAATGGATTTTCCAAAAATATATACAGAAATAATTTGAGGCTTGGTGGCGTTATTTTTCTCCAGAGAGCATTTATATTTGCTTTTGCCAGGTGTCTGGGCAGTATTGACAATCTGGGATTTATTCAGTCCAATTTCAAGTATTTCTTTACATCTAGTTCACTCTTAAGGCATAGTCAAGGCAAAGCAAGAAGAATTACCAGGACCCCACCATTTTCACAGGCCCTGAGCCCAGTTGCTGGTCTTGCTAGTTTGCTGAAAGTATAGCTCAACCTCACAGCTAACCTATCCTGAATCAGAAAATATTCCCAGGGAAATAATGGCCTCAAATATCAGACACATTTCTAGACTCTTATTCTTTCTCACATTTGGCCCTAATAATTCTTCACTATCTTGGTACATTCCCTTTTCTTTAAGCATATCCCTAAAAATATTGTGACTAATCTTTTAGTTTTCTTTATGTTGGAGAGTTGCTTGAAATTACCTCTGTTTGGAACAGTATTAGTTCTAAGTATGAACTAATTGCCCCATTTTCTGAAGAAAAACAAAAGCCATGGTTTAGATGTAAGAGAAGCAGAGAGAATATTTTATATTCTAGAAGTAGAGCAAAGAAAGAAAATCATAGTAGTTTACTGAAGTTGTTCAATATGTGATTTAAAATAGATATGAGCTATACTGTATTCGAATAGCAAAATCACTTTCATTTTCTTGTCTGGCCACAGGCCAGCATTGCAAAGTGATGTTTTAGTTTTCTCAATAATTCTCAATTGTTTCACATTAACATTGTAGTTAGCTTTCTCTGTGTCCTTATCTTGTGACATGATTTAGTTAGATCAAGGCACAAGTTACGATGACTAGGTTCATTTTCCTTTTGCTTTTAGAATAACAACAGCAGAACAAGAGCTGTAGTTTCAGGAGAAATGTTAGAAAATCACTGGCTGGCAATTGTTTATACTTCGTTTTGGAGCATTTTTAAGATTCTTTAAAAATTCTACACCTAAATGATAAAGTGACTGCAATGATAGAAAGGAGCAAAGCATGGCTGTCAGCAAGTATTGCATGTATTATACAAAGGTAAGTAGTTATTGATTCGGTTTGAGAGCAGCCAACCCCAGGCTGCCAGGCTCTGTTCAAAATTATATTACTCAGGGCTTTTCTGTCAGTATGGCAGAACAGATACTGGGAAGGGCTCCTCTCCTGGAAAGAAAAAATGAGATCTGCATAAAACATGTTGTAATTGGATTTCCGGGCTTTCAGAAAATAAAGAAAAACTCTAAAGAAGCTGTCACCTGGGAACAAAAACAAAAAATATGTGCTGCAAATGAAATCATAAACTCAAAAGTAAATTTTCCTTAAAGATACAAACCTATATTAGTACTATAATTGGAAAACTACATCTTGGGACACAGACAAGGTGGGGAAATGAATCAAAGGCTCTACAATGAACTTAAAACTTTTCATGGAGATAAAGTTGTCCAAGGCCAGTAGTACCTTTTTGCTTGTAATAGAAACAAATGTAATTTTTCTCCAAAGATAAGCATCCCCAATTTAACCCACTTCATATTTTTATGGCTAAAGATAAACCAAATAGCTCATAATTAAAAATTGGTAGGCACATAAAAAAAATAAACACTCTGAGTGTTAGTAGAAACCACAAACAACTTGTGATATTGAAATTGTCAAATAAACATAAACTAACCAGGAAAAAACCTTTAAATAAGCAAAAATGATTATGCCTAACATTAACAAATTGTCACGTGGTGGTTCATGTACCATTTCACATTCTTTCAGGCTTACCTCTTCTTCAAGCTGTAATACAGTAATCAGTTTTACATGAATTGTAATCAGCTTGTGCAGGTGAATCCTGTTAGTATGTTACCTCAGATCTTATGGTTTCTACTTCTTCCTTCCTTTCTTGAGACTTTTCTGACATCACAGCATCTGAACCATCTTGACACTCACATTATGTACCACTTGGAGGAATTCATGCTCATTGTACCCCCTTGACCAAAGGGAATAATGTGAATGTAGTCAAATTTACCAAATGTTTTCATAGTTGTTTTATTTCTACATCTTATTTCATAAAACTTTTCCATTTCTAAATTTGTAATATCTTCTTTTATATTGTCTTCTAAAATTTATATTTCTGTCTTCCACATTTAACTCTTTAATGTACTGAAATTATTATTTGGTGAGGAGCTGGCTATAGCATAGAGATCCATTTTTTTTTTTCACTATGAATGACCCTTAACTCCCAACATGAGTCTTAATCTGGGTTCTTCTTTCTGTTCAATGGATAAATTTATCTATTTCAGTTCTAATACTACTATGTTAATTAATTTAATTTTATAATAAATTTTGATATCTGGTAGGAATACATTTTCTCTTATTCTTTTATTTGGTTTCTTTAATGTCTTGACTCTTCTTAGATCTTTGCTCTTCCATATAAATTTTAGAATTATTTGTCAAATCACTAAAAAAAACTACTTAAATTTTAAAATTTAATTTAGAATTTGTTGGAGATAATTTATATCCTTATGATTTTGAGTCCTCCTAACATTGAACATGAGCTATATTTTAAAATATTTGTCTTCTTTAATGTCTTTCAATGAATTGCAACATTTTCTCTATGCATGTCCTTTGCATCTTTTGTTAGATTTGTATCTTTGTACATTTTCCCTTTTGTTTCAACTATAAATGGCATCTTTTATAGATTATGTTTTATAATATTATTTTCTAGCAAATTATAATGCAGTTCTCTCTGTAAATTGATCTAGCCAACTTATTACAGTCACTTCCTTTTCTAATATTCTGTCATTTTTTTTCCATGTAGACAATCATGTCATATGCAAAAAATACAATTATTTTCCTTTCATATACTTAGAACATTGAACTTGGCCACATGACTTGTTTTAGCCATTGTGGTATTATCAAACAGAATGGGAGTGGAGACTTAAAATATGAATGCATGATTGGGCTGGTCTTCTGAAATTCCTATCTTTAGCCATGAAAAGACATGCCTTGAATAATTATTGGTACAAAAAAGATGAAGGACAAATAGTAGATCTGAACTCAGTCCATAGCTTGGAGCAAGCCCAGCCAATCCTAGACTACATAAGCCAATCTCAGTAATGTGAGAAATATCACTGAGATTATATTATGGCAACAGACTGATACAACACTGGACCCTTAGTCATGGGAGAATGCTCCCCTTTTAATAAATGTTTCTGACCAACCTTACAATCTACTTTCCTTTATATTCTACCCCTTCTAGTCTTATACCTATAAAAATGACTTTCACACATACTCTCCTGGTTCCTTCCCTAATATTTTTGCCAGGATTAGTAATTTTTTGGTGCATGAGCTACTTTCAAAGCAGGAATAGGTTTTTTGAGATAAAATACCATCATTAGAAGCTGACAAAGTTAACAGAGTCACATATTATGAGAGCTATAGCACAGGTAGACAGGAATAGTCATTCATATGGTAAGAAAGAAATTAAAATTACTGAACTCTATTTTAGGTGCTTTCATATGCACCTGCTTATTTACTCTTGCCAATATTCTATTGTTCTAGGCATTCTTCAGAGCTAGTCAGTGAGAAAGTCATGATTTGGGCTCAACTTTGACTTCTGCTTATCCTCTCTACTAGATCCATGTTAATCACAGTGTAATCCTTTCCTCAGCACCATCAGCACCTCCCAATAAGCTGTTAGGGATGCAGCATCTCAGACCCAACACAGATCTTCTGAATCAAAATCTGTATTTTGACAAGATCTCCAGGTGAGTCCCATGCACACTGAAGTTTGAAAAGTAGTGCATCATTATTTATGACTTAGCATGTGTGTATTGGGAGGACCAGGAAACATTTAAGAATGACCTTTAGAAAATGTCTTAAAAGAAGCTTGATAAATAATGATAGCTTAAATCTCTCAGTGGCCTTAAAATAAGGTCCAAATGGGTATAGATTTATGGAAACTCTGGTTAATTTTGTGCCTATTTCTTTCCTTCATTAATATTAAAAAACCTCAAGTTATTTGAATAAGTTAGAGTAAAGTATATATATTAAGAAGCCCCTGTGTACTGAACATTGTTATATGTTCAATATGACATGTTTCATACTCTTTAGAAAACTTTAAATAAGTAAATAAAAACAGATGAAATAAAAAAACATGGAAAAAACACCAAAACTTACATAAACAAAGATCTAGAATAGAAGTAGGCATATGACAGTGATATGTATTTTAAGAGAGTTGTTGGAGGTGTCAGTGACCAGAGCTCTATTAGCTTAAGGCTTCCCATAGAGGCAATTCTAGTTAGTGTTTTGAGAGAAGAACTGTGGTTCATAAGGCAGTGAGTATCAAGGCATTTTATTAAGTGGAAATGCCAAAAAAATATTCATTTAAATATAGGATCAAGAAAATAATTTTTTTATCTATAGAAATGAAGATGTTTATCTAGAGAACAAAGAATGAGTTGAGGTCATACTTAGTTCAGGAAACATGTTTGATCAAGTATGTCAAGTATATGAAAAAAAGAGTAAGGAATAGCAGAGAAGGAAACGAAAGGAAAGAGGGAAGAATGTTTTATACATGTGTATTGGTCTGGGATCTCCAGAGAGAGAGATAGAGAGAGTGCAAGCGTGACTATTGTAAAAAATTGGCTCATGTAGTTATGATGTTGACAAGAACAAAATTTGAAGGGCATGCCGGCAGACTGGAAATTCTGGCAAGAGTTGATGTTGTAGTTTTAAGCTTGAATGCAGTCTGAAGGCAAATTTTTTTCCTCTTCTAGGAACTTCAGTCTTTTTTCTTAAGGCCTCAGCTGATTGTATGAAGCCCGCCCACGTTATGGAAGGTAAGTGCTTTACTCAAATCTGATTTAAATGTTAATCATAGAAAATGTCTAGACTGATGTTTGAGCAAATGAATGGACACCATAACTTAGTTGACACATAAAATTACAGCATATGTAGAAGCACTAAAATTGTCTAAAATATCCTTTCAGGGCTGATGGAATAGAGCAATTATAACCAAATTTTCTGCCAGCATCTACATTGCAAGGTGTGGCCTATGAGGTTGAATCAATTATTATTATATTCAGGGAATGTTTTTTAACTGCATATTGACTATTAGATTGATATTAATATATATTCAGGGTCAATATCACAGAAATTGACATGACATCTTTCATGTTATTTAGCAAGATTAGAGTTTTTTATTCAGTTCTGCACACCATGAATTGATCAAAGTAAATAATATATCCAGAGTAGAATGTCCAGAATAGTTTGCTCTTGAATTAAAAAGATTTGGGAGAATTCAATAGTTGATTGCTAATGTATAAAAAGAGAAAGTAAAACTCATTCACTCCAAAGTACTGATTAGGACCCATGGGTAAGAAATACATCAGGTAGGTAGAACTTCTTAGCAAACAGAACTTCACAGAGTTGAGCAAGCTATCCATAAAAGTATTCCTGGAGCACTGAGCTTATTCTGGCTTGCACTTTCTCAGAGGTAGCATGGAGGAGTCTCCTGGGTAGGATTTCAGGTTGTCTATTCTGCCTCTTAGATGCTGTGATTATAAGGCCAGTTTTTTTGTTTGTTTGTTTTGTTTTTTTTTGCTTAGTGATTTTGCTGCCAATTCTTCAGCTAAATAAATTTTTGGTATAAACTATATAAAAAGGAACCATAAAACTTTGGAGCATTTATCTTCTCTTTTGATCTCTGTGTTTGCTTTTAGATCAGTAGTTAAGAAAGTGAGTAGAATGGTAGACCTATGAGTAATTTTTATTTTTTTATCTTTTCCGTATTTTCCAAATTTTTTACAATGAATGTATATTAATGTTATATTTAACAAAGCAAAAAGAGTGGGTACAAGGCTACAATCTACTTTATGTTGACCACAAATGAGCCTGTGTATAGAAGCCTTTCCGGCCCTTAGAATAGTGCAGGGGTCTGTGAGGGAGCAGCTGGGAAGCGAGAAGAGCCAGAACTTTGCGTAACCTCTTATTTTTTTTAAAAAGTCTCATCGTGGTTTTGACCAGTATTTTTTAGCATACAGTTATTCCAGGCTCCCTATTTTCTAGCATTCATAACACCAAAATTAACGTGTTATTTTGCTTTCCTTTCTTAAGTTGGCAATGTCCAAAACTCAATGTCCCAGGGTAAAACCTAGAGGGTGATAGAGACTCTGCTCAATGCTCCCCTTTCTGTGATATGACAGGAGGTCAAGGCACTAGGGAGGGCTGAGCTCATGCAGACTTCAGCAAAGTGTGGTTGGAATATGGAATGCAGCTGAGTGAAAAGCTTCTTAGGGGAAAGAGATTTTCCACTTGTGTGTGTTCATTTCAAGTTGAAGAGATTATCAGCCAGATATGGGAGCACACTGCCTGGAAGCAAGCTGGTTACAATCTTAGACCAAGGTCTTTGTGTCTCACTCTACTGCAATTTAGCTCTGCAAACTTCTCCTAATGGTGGGCAACGCAAATCACTGTTAGCTACCATTTTCTTTTTGAAAGAGAGTCCGCTGGAGAAAATAAACTCAGTGATGTAAGAGCACAAATATCTAGTAGAATTTATTGCTACATAAATGTGTTCATAACTCCCAATAAAGCCTTCCAGCAGTAGACCACAACAGGACTTGAGAGAGTTATTGTCACTAGAATCGCGAAACTCTTCTTTAGAATGTTTTTACTCCATTAAAGTTTCCCCAATTGGTCAACTAAAAGTTGATTGTGATTTTTCCAGCTTGCTGACTGACTAAGCGTCAAATGAAACTAATAGATTGCTAGTAATCTCAAACTTGTTTTTTCTGAGTCACCAGAAAAAGCCAAGCTAAAGGTTTCATTTATCATTTATATAGTATATTAAGAAGCATGTATTCAAACTTTAAAAAACTAATTCAAGACTTTTCTTAATTATAAAGATGATGAGGCATTGCAAGCATAAATAAGATTGGAAAATTCTATAGCATTGTCAAGAACAGATTTTTAGAGAGCAATTTCACTACTTTCTTTGGGTAAGGATGGACTGATTGCTTTCATGCTGAGGCTGAGACCTCTCTGCCAACCAGGGCACAAATTTTAAGGGGCGGTGGATGTGGAGGTAGAGGTGGAGGGAGATAAAGTAATCAAAACTTCCCCTTTGTCTTATTTCTAATGTGGCTTGAACCTCAAACCTGTGAAGTTGCCCATCTTTGTCAGGATATTATTGCTTTTGTTGCCTAGTTGAAAGCATTCTTAAGTGATATGCCACTATAAATGAGCAAAAATTTATGTGTAACAATAGTCTTTAGAATGTTGTTGTGAGCAACATTTATTTATTTATTTATTTAAGTTTATTGGGGGTAATATTATTTAATACAATTACATAATTTTCAAGTGTACATTATAATTTGACATCCATATATTCTATTGTGTGTTTACCACCCAAAGTTCATTTCCTTCAGCTACCATATATTTGATACCCTTTACTCATTTCACCCTCTCTTAACCACCCTATATTCGACCCCCTTTACCCTATCTACCTCTCCTCTCCTCCTCCACCCTCTACCCTCTGGTGACCACTAGTCCATTGTCAATGTCCCTGAGTCTCTGTTTGTCCTGTTCATTTGTTGCTTTTATGTTTATATCCCACATATAAGTGATGTCATGTGATTTTCTACTTTTTCAGTCTGACATTTCGCTTAGCATGATTATCTCAAGGTCCATTCATGTTGTCACAAATGGTAGTATTTTTTCTCTTCTTATGGCTGAATAATATTCTATTGTATATATGTGCCACAGTATAAGCAACTTAAATTTATGTCAAGTGAAAGTTAGCTAGTTAAGTCATTTATCATCCATTCATACAATGAACTAAAATGTAGCTCTGGAAAAGAATGGTAGAGATCTATACATAATGGGATGAAATAATCACAAAGACACAGGAAGTAGAAAAAACAAGAAGCAGAAAAACATATACATTTTAATCCCTCAAATTGAAGATGGCAAATATTGATGAAAGAACTAAAATTAAATATATACTACTCAAAATTTAAAAGACTGAATAAATATAAATAAATTTTAAATGATTAACATTTTAAATTTTTTTGTGAAAGTTTGTAACATTTATGCTTCTAAAATTACTAAAGCTTAAAATTATAATAAGATTTAAGGGCCAATGCAGAGAATGTTTTATTATATTAAGAAACAAAAAGCTGATGATAGATGATAGATAGATATATGATAGATACACCCAGATACATATACATATGTACATACATAAATCCTCATAAATGTATTGGTTCATATGTATTTATAAGATACCTCATATATAGTGACAATCTAAACTGGTTGTCCCAATGGACATCCTGAAGTGGAAGTAGGGCATATTGGGGCACTGAGGTAAAGGAGATGGGTAAAATTTTAACTATATATCACATTTCAATGTTTGATTTTTTTACTTTGCATTTAAAATACAATAAGACTGCTATAATATTTTTTAAAGTATCATATGAAAAAAATTTTAAAATGCTAGATGAAGAAATGTTTTGCGAGGAACTTTCTCATGCAGGACAGAGGTCATTTAATAGTTTCACCGATCACTAGTGTGTAGAAATGCAAAGTGACCACTTGTGAGAAAAAAAACTCCAATGATCTATGCCAAATGTCCCCTCAGCTAAAAGGGGCTCCCTTGGAGGAAAGGATTTGCTGTCCTGGCAGAGAAAAAGAGGCAAGCAGAGAGTTCTATTCCTGGAAATAAAAAGAGGAAACAGAAGTCCAGGTATCATCTTTGAAAAGCATAAGATTTCTGAGATATCTGTAACTTTCTATGTTAGCTACTTCTTTGTTCTCTGCCTTCCCTCCTAATCAAAGGCAACAAATCAGGTTAAAGAGATACCCCATCCTTGGTGACAATATGTAAGGAAATGCTTGGAGGACCTTGCTTGCTCTGTGGCAAGTCTTGGGTAAGGATGGTGATGGTGGAGAAGACACCATCAAATTGGAGAAAGGAGAGTAAGTTGGGGTCCTATGGTTTGTTAAAGAAAGGAAATTCAGCCCTGGGATAGACAAGTGGTCCTTGGGTTTAGTCGTCTCCTGTTTGCCCTCTACCCACGAGGCTTGGGTGATAAATCTTCACATTTTAAACTTGTCAGGCTTCTGCTCTTTGGCCTCCTTTTGTGGGTAAAAATTACCACAACTTTAGTTGCTTTCTGCAGTGATCACTCTCTACTCAATGCCTCAGCTCCAGTCAGGTTCTTCCTCCCTGTGAAGCATTATAGACTAACCAAAGGCCCCCAGGGCTCTCTGGACCACACTTGGGAGAAACTCTGGCTCATATGATGCATGACTAGGAAATAAAATACAGTATATCAAATAGTTGTCCTCACTTATCATATCCAAATGGTGACAGTTACAAGGGAAAATACTGAAAACCTAGTAATACAATATACTCATTTTAAATATTACATCATCTTTCAGTAAAGGCAGTCACATTTTTGTGATGTATGGGATGCATCTTAGTTAAGTGAGTTCTTTGCCCTTGGGTTTTGAGCTGTGGTATGCCGTGGCTGAAAAATGAAAGTATAATAGGCATTTCACTATACCAAAAAAAATGTGTAGCACCTTTTCTCATATTTTGTGGGAGCAATTTCTGTACAATTTTCTTTCCTTGTTGCTTAAGAGAAAAGGCACAAAATCATTTAGTACAATTATCATAGGCCATTTTATAAATAATAGTCTAGTTTCAAAGAGTCTGAATCTTTCAACATTTTTGTTCTTTGGCATCTGATTTTGACTAACAGGAGTGGAATTATTTGTTAAATTGGTCATTTTTCATCAGTAGCAAAGAATCATATCAGAATTCCACATTGCAAAACACAAATGTACAAATTAATTTCTAAGAATGTGGTTTAATCTGATGTATATTTGTGTGTATTTAGAGGAAGAAGGTATATATAGATTTTGTGAATTCATAGTGGAAAACAATCTTTCTTTTTCTGGTAGGTAAACAACACAAATATTTGAGATCTTGTTAATAGGCTGCTGTAGATGGAATTGTGCCTTAACCCCCAATATGACTATATTTGGATACAGGGCCTTTAAGGTGGTAACTAGGGTTAGAGTCATAAGGATGTGGTCCTGATATGGTTGAATTTGTGTCCTTGTATAAAGGGGCACCCTAAATTTTTGTGCATTTTAAACACTTTGAAAATAACATTTTGAAAACAGGAAATATTTTTACTACTTAATTTTTATTTTAAAATTTGCCTTCTTAAAAGTTCAAAGTATTTATTATACTTTCCAGATAACCTTTACTCAGGAAATAGTAAATTCACCATATAATTCATTAGCTCTCTTAGCTTTTTTTTTTTTTTTTAGGAAAACAGATTATTGGAAAACTATAATAGAGAGCTACAAAGGTCAGATATAAATTTAGTATAAAATATTTTTAGTAATGCTATGGCTGTAGCTCCATGAGATAATCAAACTAAAGAGCCTCCACATCATTTTTCCTACCTTTGAGAATTTAATATAAGGAAATGAGCAATTGAGGGCTCCAAGAGTAGATGTGACCATTCTCAACTCTTCAGTGCTTGATATATTTCTCAGAGCTTTAATAATTCTTTTCAATCTTAGTGCAGTTGGTGTAGTTTTATTAGCTATTTTTTCTCTCCAAATTAGTTAAGTGTAGCTAGGATGTGTCTATCTCTATCTCCATCTCAACTTCTACCTCTGCCCCCACATCTGCATGTACCTCCACCTCTATGTCTGCATCACACTTTTCTGGAAGGTTCTGGTACCTACTTTTGAGGATTCTACAACTCCTCTCTCTCCCCATGCCTCAATAAATCTGTTTTCTACTTGATCTATAGGAAATTCTCAGAATATTTTTTTTTATAGCTAGCTGAGCAGCTCATAGTTGAGACAATTATTTGACTCTACCTTGAGATAATCACGCTAAGCAAAATACACCAGACAAAAAAGGTTAAAAATCACATTATATCACTTATATGTGGGATTTAAACCTAAAAGCAACAAGTAAACAGGACAAACAGAGACTCATGGACATGGACTATAGACTAGTGGTTACTAGAGAGTAGGAAGTGAGAGAGGAGAGGGGAGGTGGACATGGTAAAGGGGGTCAAATATAGGGGGGTTGGGAGAGGGTGAAGTGGGTAAAGGGGATCAAATATATGATAGCTGAAGGAAATGGACTTTGGGTGGTAAACACACAATAGAATATACAGATGTCAAATTATAATATACACTTGAAAATTATATAATTGTATTAACCAATATTACCCCAATAAACTTAATAAAAATAAATAAATAAAACCCCTCATAGGTCTTAAACATGAGCTCCATTTTCCAGTCTAGGTTTATGCCACCACATTGCTGATTTGAAAACACATCAGTATCTCTAGACTTGTGTTGGACACAGCAAAGATCTGGAATCCTTCTCTTTGAGGGAAGAGGAGGACGCCTCATACACTGGCTGTGACCAATCAAGTTTTGCTTGATGCCAAAAAATTAAACACAGTAAGGCCAGACCCTGTCAGCAATGAGTTGATTGCTTTAAATAAGGGAGATTTCCTGAATGTTTAAATTGAAACTTCGACTTTGATTAAAGCAAAGAGAAGTACCAGGATGGCTTCCTAACTATTTAGTTCCTAAAATTCCTGTGAGGTCTGCGGATGACAAATTCAATTCTGATGTGCTGTGTTTTACACTCTGCAGGCTGCAGTAAAAGGGAAAACTAATCAAGCTTCGGTTTCCCATGGGCTGAGCTTTAAGATGTTTTCCTATTTAAAGCCATGGAAATATGTTAAAACCCACATAGACAGGATGAAGTTTACACAAGGCAAAATCTATGTGACCATGTTTTTGCACAGTGTGCATATTTTGACTTTTCATTATTTTTGGTTTGCTTAATCTTTCATTCTATTTAAAATTATATTTCTACCACATTTTTATTATAAATATAAAAATGGTTTAAATGCATGTATACAAACACATATAATATATATTACAAAATGATTTTGTCGTCAAGTAGAACACATTAGCTTAAATTTAAAATTTGTGGTAACATATTTCAATAAAAAGATAGCTATATATCCAGGTATGCCAAAATAAAAATTAAGAATTTATTTTTAGAACCAGAGCTATTATCATGTAATTAAGATATTAATTACTATGTAAAAACATTATCAAATGAGAAGAAATAGGAAAGGAGAATCAGTGGATTCATAGGTCATTCAAACAGGCTAGATATTTCATATACAAGAGACTGGATTTTACATAAAGCATTGTTTATAAACAAATCGTAATTGAGGTAGTGCCTTCCATTAGAAGATGGAGCAAGGGACTTCCATTCCTGTCTCTGCTCCATTTTAAGCTGGTCCTTAGGCCAGTTAAGTCTTATGTCTATGAAATCGTAGACAAAACCAAAGTCTTATAATTAAGTTAGAAATATTATATGTGTATGTGTGTATTATCTGTCTGTCTGTTTGTCTGTCTGTCTGTCTATCTATCTATCTATCTACCTACCTACCTACCTACCTACCTACCTACCTAATTACATATCTATCATCTTTCTATCATCTATCATCTATCTACCTACCTACTTATCATCTATTTATCTCTTTAGTGTTTTTTGAGGGTAGTTGTTTTTAGAATATTAGAAGCAGAATGACTATCCACACTGAAATTTTATGCTGTAGGAAATGGAAATTTCTTCATAAACATACATAGCAAAGTTATTAAATTTATCTTTGACTCTTATCTCAGACTAACAAATAAGCATAATTGAAAACATAGCATTGTCTTTTCAATTCTTACAATATGACACACTAAATATGAAAATTTTATGTTTTGGTAAGGAGTATAGTACTCATCTTTTGGAAATATATATTCATTTTTTCAGGCCATATAAACAGTTTGCTCCTATCTCCTGAGAGGGTGCAGCCAAAATATATGTTCACTGATAGCACCCAAGGCTTTTCTACTATGTCTATGTTAGATGACAAGATGGACATATTAGTCAGTGAACATTCATTTATACATTTGAATAATCTATCTTGCTTTTATTTATTTTTGTATGTTAGCTTTGCAAAAAGTGAGACAGAGTCAAATTAAATTCATTAGAAATTTAATGGAAGTGTCAGAATCAGGCAATTGTTAACCTTTGTATAGACAAAGCTAATTAAATAAAAACTTGACCTGGGTTACTTTCCCGCAATTAGGCTCTTTGAAAAGTCAAAGCTTCTTTGCTCAGTTTAGCAAGTGACTAAATTTTAAAAATTTGCCATATTTTACCTACTTATTTACATAACATAAGAAGCATTGGGATTGCTTTATTCTTATTTCTAATTTTTATAGATGAGAAAATTGAGACTCAGAGATTTGAAATGTATTTTGATCCTGCAGCTGGTCAGTAGCAGGCCTAGGACAGTTCCTGAGACCAGTTTTTGGCTTTCTGCACTGAGATCCTTTACTGTCCACTGCCTCTGTTTCAATGATTGCTTAACATTTGTCATTACAACCAGGTAGCTCAAGAGAAGATATCACCTTAAAACATGAAATTCATGAAGGAAAATTTAAAATTGTTTTGGAAGAGAATTTTTTTAATAAAAAAGACTTATTGACAGTTTACATAAAGAGTGGGCACACAGTTACTACAGGATTGCCTGTATAATTAGTTTCCATTTTTCTTAAAAGTATAAAAGATTTTAAACAAACAAAAATAAAAGTTCAGTAATAGAAAAATATCATTTTGACAGACCTTTCCACTATAGTTAAGTATAAACTTGGCTCTTGTGGTCTTTGAGGAATTCATACTTGTGTTAGAAGGGAAGTTAAGGACATATTTATGTGAATACCAAATTAGCTGTTTCAGAAACAAATAAGCTCTATCTTTTCAAAATGAGAGTGTTTGAACACGATTATAGATCTGGTTGGTTTTGATCTTTGGAAGTCCGTGGTGAATTGCACTGCATGTTTTCCTCCTGCCAAACTACACCAGGAACTGTTGTTATTGCTGATGAGAAGTTTGACTTTACCACCATAACATAAATGTTAGTTTAAAGTTCCTTATTTTCTTTATGAACATGTTCATTTGGATTGATAAAAGTGACTGCATTTCACCAAGAGAACTGGTTGGTGAAACTTTTGGGTTTTGTGGAGTGGCAAATATTATCTGAACTTGAAAATACTTTTATGACAGAATCATTTCATGTTATTAGGTAATTGGTAGAGAAACAATGTTGAGCATTAAAATAATTTAATTATTTGTCAAGCTTAATTGAAGGTTTTGCTCAGATCAGTATAAGACAAGACTTAAATTATTCATCATCTGGATTATATTAACTATTATCTCAAAAAGTGGGTTTTTGACATTTTTTGTTTTTGTTTTTGACTTTGTACTATTTGAATCTTATTTAAATGATATAATATTTCTTCCTATAATTGGTTCTTCAATCCAGAGGTCAACACTAATAGTTTTGTGTAATCTGGTGGTGGCATTTCTTGCTGTGTTAAGAATTCTGCAGATCTGTGCTGCCCAATAAGATAACCACTACCCATACATGACTAGTGAACACTTGAAAAGTGGCTAGTCCAAGTTGAGATAAACTGTAAGTGAAAAATACATACTCAGTTTCAGAATATAGAATAGCTCATCAATTTTTTAATGTTGATTGCATTTTGAAGTGATAATTTTCTTAAAATATTGTGTTAAACATGGTATTAAAGTAATCTGTTTCTTTTTACCTTTTTTATAATGTGGCTATTAGAAAATTAAAAATTACATGTGTAAAACACCTTATATTTCTATTGTACTGTGGCATCTAGAAAATCTAAAATTACACATGTGATTTACATTATATTTTTATTAGGTAGTGTTGCTACATATAACCATTCCCATACATAGAATCTTTGTCACGTTTCCCTTAGCATATTCTTAGGAAATATATATTTTTTTAAACTAAACTACATTCTGAAATATACATAGGCATTGCATGGGAGTCAGTAGGCACTCTACCTACACTTGAACATTGAGTTTTCTCTTCTTATCAGGTTTAGTTAATGAAAGAAGAATCATTGAATTAATACAAAATATGTTGTGTTAGTCTCACTTTTTAAAGGTTCTTTCTTTAAAGAGAATTTAATGAGAATTTATTTTTGGTCAAATTAGATAAGTTTTTCTCTCCATTTGTTTTTAAGAACAGAACTGACAAAGAAGAACATTGTAGGTCATAATAAATTTTCCTGCTGTCGTCAAAATTAGAATAATCTATGCCTTACTTTAATCTATGCCTTACTGAGTAAAGCAAATGTAAGAGTTATTTATCTGCAGTCTTACTGCTCCATGGTCTTTTTATTTCACAAGATGGAGAAGCAGAATCATCATATGTATGCAAGTATCTTATTAGTGGGAAACACAAACAAACCAAGATAAACCTAAAACCAAATAAAAAAAGTATCTTCCCCACCCCTTTGACCATCCCTTTGAACTTATTGATCCTGAAAGATTAAAACAACCATATAATCAAATATGGATGAAATGTAAGATCTTATGGCATCCTGGACAGTGTCTCCTTCATCTTATCTTCTCATTACCCCTAGCACCACACCAAGTATACATTAGAAAGTCAGGAAATTTTTGTTGAATGGAACTGAATCATTCAGAAATAGAAATGATCTTAATGGGAAAGATGTTTTGAGGAGATTACTTATAATAAAATAAAAGAAACTATGAGAGAATAAGCACCAAAAATGTGAATTTATTGCTGAAGTATTTCTTTAACTTTCATGGATATAATGTGTTTAATTTAACCAACTTTAGTTTGGGAGGAAGACAGTGTCTGTGCTCTTTGAAGCTTATATTGCTATTCACCAGAACACCAGAGCTTCTGTCAGTCAATAGCACATGCAAAATTTATCAAGTATATTACTTGACATAGAGGTTACTATGTCATTACTAACTAACTTTAGTCTGCCAGAGAAATTTTTAATGGAAGTGTGTGTTGCCAAAAAAGAAGTGTCTCTTGATTGATGGCCACAGCTGACCTGAATGCACAAGGATTGCTGTGTAATAACTCCTTTATCATATATTAACCACAAAGCCCAAGTCCAAATAGCAGGAAGGGTCTTGTTTAAACTCACAAAAACTTGAAAAGCCAAACTGGGAGGATTTTCATCCTTTTTGCAACTCAATGACATCTCACGGCCTCTGTGTGAGATTGAGAGTCTGATTTGCCAGCCCTGAGAACATATACCCTGAAATACATTTTGAACTGGAAGATTGATCCATAATCCCAATATTTCCTTCTTTGCCTCTGGTTTTTAAAATTTTTTTTAAATCAATTTTATCTTAAAAATGTTAGATATAATCATAATATTTTAAGCTATAAAAATGAATATACATATAGATGACTGGAAACATAAGCCAGACCAACAATATTTCATGAGAATGGTTTATATCATTTAATTTCCTCTTTTATTTCAGTAAATGCCAATTTGAAAAGGTGGAGTGAGTGAGAGGGAAAATCTCCATGCTTTTAAAGTACATGAGAGTCTACAGGATTGACTATAATGGTTACTCAAGCCTATATGGTCTGCTACGTATTATTCCAATTTCCTTTGTGGTCTAAACTACAAGCTGCTTTGAAAGTACCTAAAGAGTATCAGGAGGGGTTAAATCAGTAGGACCTCAGGTTTGATATTTATATGTTTGGGAGAGAAAGGGCTGGTCACTAGGTCCTCAGTCAGTATGAACAGTAATAAAGTTGAGATGTTAATATATATTTATATATTATGTAACAAATATATTATAATCTATAATTATATTTAATAATTAATATAATTATGCAATATGTATTAATTATACTATATAATAATTATATGTATTTTATATATGTATCTGATGACTAAGCTGACTTCTGAGTCTATGTTCTATTTAGGAATAAAATATAAAGATGGTACATTCATGCTGGTCTACTAATTATCAGGCTCAAAGCTAGATACATAGTTGTATTAGGACAGTTATTTATATATAGAAATCTTGAAAGACTATTTTTATCTCATCTGTCTGCCATTTAGTGTTTTTTTTTTGTTGTTTGTTTTTTGTCACTTGGTAGGAAAATTATTTTTTTGGAGGTGAGGGCAAGGTCAGTAGCTCTCCGTGAGAAAAGTCAATCATAGTATGTGATAACTTCATCAGTATTATAAAAGGCTCTTCAGATTGGCTAAATTCTTTTTTTTATTTGTTGACTAGTTATTAAAATTTACCACTACTGCCTCATTTCTATGGCTAAAGACTTTCTTTTTTGGGGAGTGACAAATACTGTCCTCACCTTTCTTATGGGGAAGGGGGTGTGAATGGATAGAAACCTCCTGAATTATTTATATCTTAAGGTCAAATTCTGAGAGAAGGTATGCAAACTGTGAAACTAGAAGAAAGAGAAAAGTCACAGCCCAGGAAGTAATGGTGGGGAGATTGACTACTGACTTCTTGAAGAGAGTAAGGTTCATCCTAAGAAGGGGTACCTATCAAGATCTCTTTATAGGTAGAGTGATGTGGTTAACCACAACCATGAGATCTGATCCCTAGAGAGATAATGTGAGTAAATTATTGTTGGAAGAACACAAAGATCCAAATTTGAGAGAGAGAGAGAGAGAGGAGAGAGGACAGAGGAGAGAGAAATACCACAGTGCATATCAAATTTGAGAGCAGTAGAATTAGATGGCAAAAATATACAGAGAGAATTTTGAATGTGTGCACTGGGTTTGTATGTTCAGGTCTCCTTTGGAGTAAAGCCTATACCTTGACACTGACTATTTTTTATTTCAAAAGGATAATGAAGTGTTTATAACCAGCTATATTTGGCACTACAAAGTCACTGTCATTGATGACACTAAGCAGTGTTTACCCACCCAAATACCACCAAAGACGCTGTTATTATTATCTTCTACCCTCTTTAACTAAGGAGTCAATGTTTTGACATATTTACATACTACTCTGTATTTAGAAAGTAATAATTAGTTCATCCATTTTAGAAGATTAATTAAGGACTCTTATAGTGATTTGTTAGAGATAGTCTATTAAAAGGAAGGTCTGATAGATATTAAGATGATTCTTATATTTATAGAACTTCAGGTAAGTGCTTGTTTATTTATGCAATTATGTAGCAATTTGTTGGCCATCCTGTAGAGTTTCTTTTTTTCTCCTCTTCATTCCTCTATTTCCCTCTCAGTCATCAGTGGACAACAGATGGCCAATTATACGGCCTTGTCTCCACTGACTTGCTCTTTTGTTGTGGTCACTTATTCCCAGGGAGTCTCATGGCTTGACAATGCCTGGCCCCCCTGCTCAGGGATCAAGGAAATAGCTCCATACCTGGTTGTTGTGGTTCAATGAAATCCTATTCTTAATTTGCCATTTGATATTCAATTCTCAATCTCAATAATTGCTTAAGTATACTCAATCAGGATTAACAAGAAGCTGACCCTGTGATCTCAAAATCTTTCTCCAAGTTCAGCTAAATCATGGGAAAAAGCAAAAGACACTTTACAATTTACTCCATTAGAGGCTGAAAGAAAGAACACTAAGTTTTGTTTGGCAAATAATCTTTTGGTAAGTTTAGTTTCATTGCCAATTTTTCTCTAAACAATCAAGCTTTTCATTTCCAATGATTGATTCAGATGACCTATCTAAAACAAATGTTAATTGGATGAGCTATAATTACCAGTTTCCCACCAATTATATTGTTAAAAATAAACCCTCCACTGTCTTGCCTAGTAATATTATAAACCATAAGACTTCGAAGGTTGACCTCTTCTAGCTTAGTGTCTATACACAAACTTTGGAATTTGATTGTACTGTTTTATATTACTCTCTTATTAGTTTATCTTCATAAGCCTTCTTTCCCCTGTTATGATTAATAAATCATATATCATGGAGATATATATATATATCTCCACAGAAGCTCAACATAGTGCTAAGGATACATGCTTGTTTAGGGGAATCGAACGGCTCCTACAGTTTTCAAACCTGAAACTGCTCCCCATGAGTAGGATTCACTGTGGTACATGATGGCTTTGTTATTTTTAAATGTTGGTCCTCCTACTCATGCATCAAGACCAACTTATGAATCATCTCCTCTGGGAAGCTTTCTCTGACCACTCTTCAGAAAATTAGCCACTATGTCCTCTGTGCCTGTGTGTGCTTTGATTATTATGTATTCTACTTCCTCTGTAACTCCCCGTTGATTGTTTAAATGTTTGTTTTCCCTTTTAGACTATGAACCTTTTGTGAAGAGGGTCTCTATTATTAGTCTTTCTTTTGACTTGGCATATTATAGACTGAATACGTTGAATAAATGTGAATCATTAAGGCTGCTCCATCCTTAATAAACTACTGTTTATGCCTGTTGATCTGCTTTTAGTGAAAATTCCAGTAGACTTTAAAGGAAATTTCATATATTGTTTGATAGTTGAAGGTCTCTGTTAAATTTTTTAGTATTTATTTTATGTCGTGCCTTGGCACTAGTATCTGTCTACATATACTTATTTTTTCTAATATTCCCATGAAACTTGAGTTCTTCAAATTTCTCCTACCTTTACCTTCCAGCTCTGCTTTGTTCACTTGCCCTTTGAGTTAATACATTCTCTTTGTACATTTCTAGTCTTGATATGGTTGAGAGAATACTTATTTCAAATTCGACTTTACTTTTTGTGCTACCTAGAAGAAATAGGAGAGACCTCTCAAGAGGAGAAAATAATCTGGAATTCTAGAAGTAGTATGAGCATCTTAGCTCTCTACTCTATTTGGAAAAGAAAGTCTCTCCCATGAACAAAAAAAAGTATGAGTAAAAATAGAACTTAGAAACATGTATCAAAAAGTACACCTCCTCCAAAATTATTCTTAGCAGGACTACTTTTATAGCTAGGTCATGGAGGTCAATTGATATATAATCAAATTTTCCCAAAATACCTTTATATGAGACCTTACAGTAAAATGACATAATAAGGTTTAGTCCCACAATGGTATCTGAAATCCTGAGTAGCTCTGCAATGTTTTGGATTTTCCACAAGTTGATTTTCTTAAAGTGAGTGAATACTTATGTATCAAGGGCCAAAGTCATGCTTGTGGAAAGACATTGTTTATATTTCCAAGTACTCAAAGCTGCTATGCATCCTTAAAAACAAGTAGAAACTTATGTTATTCTTAATGGGGTTAAAACAAGGATGACGGGAAGGACGGAAAGTGTCTCCATGCTGGGGAGAAGAAAGACATGATAAAGCATTATCTAAGCTTGTGACTCACCGGACATGATGCCATTGTTGTGTTAGAGTCTCCTTATTATTTGCTTTCTTTAATTTTGTTTTTTACAGGTTTCTAGGTGCATTGTCTCTTGAGATTTGTTTTTAGATATTTCTTTTTACTTCCTCATGCACACTACCTCTTGAGGCAAAATGTATTCTTCTTCAGCCTATAAAGTCTTCCTGCACACTCTTGGGGACACCAAGATACTGTGTATGATTTTATATGTTTGTCCAGCGTAGAGTGGATTTAAATTTCCCTCCCAGCTCAAGTGTATATACTTTGGGCACCTCCTGTCAGCTTTGGCAGGAGTAGACAGAGTACAGAATCAGCTTCCATCATATTTGTGGATGGAGTCTGCTAGCCAGCGGTGGTTTTCTTTGTGCATAATGTGGGGCAGGATGCCTGAATTATGCTGTCACAGAGAGGCACACCTGGAAAAGTGGCATTGAAGCAGCAGCAGACCCAAGTGCTCAGTCTGTTCCAAAGGCTACTGTATTTTTTTTAAAGTGTGCATCAAAAAATTTATCCACATGCAATCACATAGTTTCCTAGTAACTCAGAGACCAAGGAAAATAAGATAGTGGAGAAAACACAGTGTCTTCTAGAAGTAAAAGAGACCGATCTAGATTAAACATACATTATGTTTTCCATTTCCTTAATGATCTGTAAGGTAACTGTAAGCTTGGTAAGAGAGGCTTTCAAGAAGAGGGAAAATGTGATCAATGGCTGGCCCCAAACAGGAAGATGAGGGAAACTGCAGAGTCCCCTGTGGCTTCATGTAGGATGTTTGTCTCTAGAGGATGCAGAAAGAAAGGAGGCAGGAGATACAAATTCTGGCCACATCATGAGAGAGTCAGCAGTTTGTACCTTGCAAACAATGAGGAACTTTTGAATAATTGCAAATGGAAGGGGCATGTTGTGGTGGGAGGTTGGGGAGCTGTGGCAGGAGCCGGTGAACTGAGATCCAGACATTCTACTTATAGCACTGTGACCTTGAACAAAATAATTTTCTCATCTTCAGTCTCCTTATCTGAAAAATGGATATAAGAATAGTGGTGAAATTAAATAAATGAACACATGTAAAGCACCTTGCCCAGAACATGGCACCCCAAAATAGGCTAGAAAAATTGAAATCTAAAAAAAATTGCAAACAAATGGTGCTTATTGTTCTTTAATTAGAAATTTGAATGGTTTAGTCAGAGGAAGAGCATGGTTGGATAATTTGTCAAAAAATGAGTCAGGAAAATGAAGGTCAAGAGATAATACAGTTAGTTATCCTCCAACAAATCTGAAAGGCACAGAGAATGTTCAACATGTACCCCAAAGAAAATACCCTAAACTTACATTGGAAAACGGATAACAAATTTTTAGTTCTCTTTTGTTTCACTTTAATTTTCTGGAGATTCTGAACAAAATGTTCTAAGTAGACTACTCAGTCAGCTCATTTGTTTCAGAGACTTCAGCGTTTAATACTTTAATATTTCCCTTCATCTGACCTTCTAGCTGGTTCTCGAAAATGGCATAAAAGCGGAGGTATGATGACCAGTAGTACATACCTATATCAGATATAGAAATTCCTGTGCTATAGAGACTTGTTTGTGGACAATATTCTGTTTTTAGTCAAAACCTTTAAAAAGAAATTAATAGACCTCGTACTGAAAATAGAGATGTTCACAGGTACTCATGAAATAAATGAAATAAGTGAAAAACACTGTCTGGGACTTAGAGGAGCTGACTTCCAGCTTGAGTTATGCCAATGTTATATTGTGTGACCCTGCATAGATTGGGTCACCTCTGACCCTCAATTTCCTCATCTGTTAACCAGTAGAGTTGATCCAGATTGTTAAAGTTCCTTTCAGATTTAACTGTGTACTATTGTGAATTTTAATTCACATTTCTAGGCTCAATATAGCATCTTCTCCCTGATCCCAAGGTCTGTCTCTCTTCCCAGCATCTGTTCAATCAGTAAATACTGTTCAGCATTTCTGTTAAAAATCTGAGCTTTGAAAACAGACACATTTTAATGCAAAATCTTGGCTCAGCCATGCATTAGCATAGGAAGTTCTTTATTTTTCTTTACACTTCAGTTTCCTCTTTTTCAAAGTAGGGCAACAATAGTATTTCTATCATAGAATAGCGGTGTGGATTGAATGAGATAATGCATGTATAAAGCATTTAACTTAATGGCTAGTATTTAATAAATTGTAGCTGTAGTAAAAAATCTCCCTTGCAAATAGCTTTTGAATTTAACTCTTTCTCTTCCCCTGGAATACTAAAGCCAAACTGGTTTCTTTAACTTTTGTCTCTTTGCCCTGGCAAAGAGGTAATGTTTCAAAAATAGACGGCATTACAACAATAAAATTTATATGAGGGTCCATGGAAATGGAAGGTGAAGATGCCTAGAAAAGCAGGACCTTACCTGACAATTTGAGACCACATTTCTTGTGGTCTTACTTAAAAGTGACTAAAGTAATGGTCTTCTTGAACTCTTCAGGACAATTTAACTCAGATTGAAGGCAGGTTCTGGGGTGTGTGTCTGTGTAGGGGGATATTAGAAACCCTTAACAAGGGTCTTTCATACCCAGCATCTGTGACTCCCTAAATTTTTTTCTGAAATCTTCCCAAGACTAGTTTTGATTTTGGGGGCTGACTCCTCCTGTTTGTCTGCTGAGCAGAAGTGTGGTGGATTAATCACTGTGTGGGCACAGCTTTTGGTCAGATGGGGAGACGAACTTAAGTAAAGAATAAACCAAAATAAAACCAGACCATGTCCTGACATTTTCAGGTGTAATGTGGGGCACGGCACAAGCTGCTCTGGCACATTGTTAGGGCTTCACTTCCGTGTCTTTACTGAGATGAGGAGGGACAGGGAGAAGGTGGCCAGAAAAACATGGGCTTTAACTGCAGCATCATTGATTTTGATTAGGCATAGGAATTTCCTGCTATGGGTCCAATGTAGTAGAATAAAATTCACTGGACTTTGCATTTGAGAGAGGAGTCTCTCCAGCCTGAAAAATATGATGACGCCCCTGCCGATAAAAATAAATAAATAATAGCGTAGATTCCATATCGGACCTGCTAACACTCTGCTTTACCGTGAAAAAGAAAGTCAGCAGGGAACAGCTATTTCAGAAGTCAGAGAGCAGAGAGGGTTAGCATGACACCTATGAGGATAGTGGGATTTTAACCTCTTTTCAATTTCAGGCCAATGGTAGCAACGAAGCCCAGGAGTAGGGAAGAGTGAGGGGGCCCATTGGAGGCTGATGAAGGCAGCGTCACATTACAGGGCCTGAGGGACTGTGGAACGGGAACATTTGGCTCTCATTACAGAACAAAGGGACAGGGTGCTAGAAAACAGAACGAATCTGGGTCAGAGGTACCCGACTCTCCCACAGGTGCTGTAGTCAATTTGCACATCTCCACTAAAGAGGGAACCTCCCAAAGCTGTCCCTCCACCATCCACATTTGCCAACAATAACATTTTACTAGGAACACAGCTTGTCAAAACCAGCATTTTAGCTAGAGCAGTGGCTGATGAAAATAAGGTTTTCTCAGGGGCAAAGCTTGTTGATCTTGGGAAGTTAGAGCTGTTAGCACGTGATTTTGATGGTATCTCCTCCAAATATTCACAATCTTTATATAACATTATTATTATTTTCTGTAAAGTTCTTTCTCTAATAAATTGTTTACTTTCTTTTGGAGGGGGTTGGCAAGGAGGACCAATGAAGAAAATCTATGACTTATGAAGAATAAATGTTATTAATCATAAGTCAAGATCTAAACTTTATATTATCCTTAATTATGACAGGAGGCACAGAATTTGATTGAGAGAGTACTAATTTTTCCCTCCCTCCCATTTTTTAAAATCAATTACTCCTTGTTTTCCTTTTTTCCATCCCACCTTCTGATGAAGCATTATTTTGAAAATCTGAAATTTTTAGTAAAGTAATGATTGGTCAAAGTTTTTGGTGGCTTCTCTGATTTCTGTTTATTTATCTCTTTCTTTTTTCTCTTTTGAAATCATCTCCAGTCCTTAAAAAGGAGAGTAGCTGGCTAGGATGCCACCATGTCTACAGGTCTGCCAACTTACCACCCATAACTTGTAACTGTATTTTGTCATTAACAAAGCCCCAGAAATGTAGGCAGAGGGTATGTTTCATCTGAAACAATATAAAGTATACAGTGAGAGAAAAGCAGGCCTCAGGTATTTGCAGGGGTCCTGTTATGTGGTGGTTGTGATGAAAATAAGCTTAGTGACTTTAACAGCTGGCAATTTATTAGCAAACCTGGTTCTACTAGAAAAAAATATGGAAAATCAAAAGTGATGTAGAGTGTTAATCCCAAATCCTTTATATTAGCAAGACTTCTGTACTGTGTTAACTTTTACTATTGTGGGGAGCAGACATCCTTTGGAGCAAAGGCTTAGCAAATGAACTTCTTTTGTCAAACACCACTCTGGAGGGATCCAGGCCACGTCTGCCTGTGTCATTTAACCTAGAAGACAAATAATTTTCTTTTATGGGATTTGGCAAAACTGTGGGAAGAGTCGTCACTCTTAGCTAGTGTCACTTTTGAGAATCCCTGATTAATGCTTAATTTTGGAGCTGTCATTTTCAGTCTACATTTGTGGTAGCTCTTTCTCTAGGCATATCATCCTGAAAAGTTTCTTTCCCTTTGGCTGAGCTTTTATACACAGTAATTGAAAACAACACATTTTCTGCTGCCAACTGGAGACACCAGAGCGATCACTCTCTCTTTCTACTTTAGATTTAACAATGTGGCAGTGGATGAGATGGGAGACATGCTCTAAGCATTCAAAATGAAAAACACCAGAACACAACCGTTATTTTATGAAAGAGGCTGGAAAATGGTTAGTAAAGAAATCACAGATGTGTTTCACAGACGAGGGGGAGGTAGGGGGAGTATTACATTCTTAAAATAGCATGGCAAGCACAATCTATTCTTAATTTTGCTCAACATATTACTTTTTGAGTTTCTTAAGCTTGATTTGGGGGCATTAATTTTCACTTTCAAGAATATCTCGTGTTTGTGTGTGTGTGTGTGTGTGTGTGTGTGTGTGTGTGTGTATTTTTACCTTCTAAGGATACGAAACATAATAATATTTTATAGAATATTGACCAGTTATTTGTTTATGGTCATATATGTTTACCTGTAGCTACAGTAAATAAAGAAATCTTAATAAAACATGGAGATAATTACACTTTCAAATTAGAAATTACAGTTTTAACTATTGCCCAAGAAAAGAAACTCAAAAACATGAGGATATTTTAAATGATATATCACTCAAAATGGACCTTTGGTTTTGTAAAAAAAAAAAAATCTACAATTACAAATTGTTCACTTTTGCCTTCATTTTGACTCTACAGAATACGTAAGTTTTCTACACATAGAGATTATTCCTTGTTTTGCAGGCTATGAACACAGCATACATTCAATAAATGTCCAACTTATGAATTAAGAATATTAAAGGCATATGCAATTTTATAGATGAGAAGATTATCTATTCCTTCCTCTGTCTAGGTAAAGTTTAAAAGAATTTTTTATTTATACTTTATTTCTTTACCTAAGCTTTTACATATATTTTAGTGACTATTTTTCAGATAGTTTAATTATGTGTCTAAGTGACATAACTGATTATTGATTACAGTAAAATAGTGCACTATTAATATTAAATCTCTTAAATGGTTGTGGTTAATTATCATCCACAACAAGTGATATCCAAAGAGAACTGTTCCAAGTTCTGACAGTTACAACAGTCTTAGAAGAGAGAAGAGTACACCACAGAAACAAGAACAGTATCTCTAGGTCTTTGTTGGCCTTTGGCAAAGAGTTTAAACATATATTTCAAGGTGGTATTAAGCTTTTGTAAGAATGTATATTTTGGTTCATCTCTGTTATGAGCATCCTTTGTGTGGGACTTAATAAAAAAAAGTCTAGATATTCTAATTCATCATCTATTATGGATATTCAGTTTAGAACCTCAGATAATATAGTCAATCTACTCTCATTAAGCATTCATTAGAAGAATGTTGATCTACCTCTTCTAGAGAGGAATAATTTGCTTTGATTTTAAATTTACAATGCATATATAATGCTTATTCTATGCCTGACACTATTTTAAGGGCTTTATAAATTTTAATGCATTTAATTCTCATAATACTATGAAGTAGGTACTTGTATTATCATGCCCATTTTATAGATGAGAAGACCAAAGTATGAACAAGCTGAGTAAATTGCCAATGGCCAAACAGGTAGTAGATAGAGGAACAGGCTTTGATCCCATGCATTCTGACACAAGAATCCTTGCCCTACTTCTCTAGAACAGTACTGTCCAATAGAAATATAATGTCAGCCATATATGTAATTTCAAATTTCCTAGTAGCTACACTTAAAAAGTAAAGAATGAAATTTAACTTCAATAATAATGTCTTACATAATGCCACAGCTAAAGTAGCATATAGGACTTACCAAAACAATATATGTGTGTTTAAAAGAAATATATTTTATGTCCCTTCTATTTAAAAATTTAAATTAATTTAAATTAAGTAAAATTAAAATTTTAGTTCCTCAATAATACTGGCCAAATTGCTTGTGGCTACTAGATTGGAGAGCCTGGCTAAGAAGTGTAAACTTGCCATTAAAATGGAGGCCTTGGAGATAACTCCAGAGAATAAAATTAAGGAGAATTAAGTGCATGAAATTTTGTTCTCCCTATCTCTCCAAGCACATTACTTTGGTAGAAGTAAAATAAACATTGGCTCTAAACTTCTGATTTACTAGAGGGCTGAATGCCATTTTTCATCATGAGAATATCCTTGGACTTGGCTTTCTGATGGGTTTGTGTTCTTAATGAGGCCATTTCCAACAGTGCCCAGACCACAGCTTATCAAGGGGGATGGGATATATGTACCTTATTCAGAGGTATTTTTAACTTGGTAAGAAATAGCAACACCACCAACTATAGGTGAAGAGAGGGAGGGGAAATGAGGTGCTCTATCCTCACTTATACCAATGTTTCCACCATTCATACATTAATAAATTAAAAAAAAATCTTAATATGGTTTTGTATTTCCTTTTTAAATGTAGACAATCAATAGCACAAAATGTATTTGGAAGTTGGGGATGTTAAATATTGGTGACTAGGTTGAGAGGATAGAGGAAAGAACTTTTGTTTTCTCTTGATCACTAAGAATTAAAAAAAATAAAGAGAAGGTATATTCTACATTAAATATGGCAGACCTGCATACATTTGATATGAGCCTAATATACATTTAATTTTTAATGAACACGAACTTCCCACACATAGTTTACTATTAAATAAGAAAAATTTTTATTACTGCCTAAAAAAATATTTTTAAAAAAATCAGTATTAACTAAATATGCTAATTTTTACTTTTTTTTGTTGTGTTTGTGTACTGAGGGAAAGTATATTTAAATTATAATTTTTATCTTTTCAGTTTTTCATTAAATAAAAGATCCTGGAGGATGTAATAGAAAGAGAAAGAGCTCTAGGGTCACCAGACCTAGATTTTAATCTAGGAGATCTGAATTTTAATCCAGGTTCTGTCACTTAAAAGCAGTTTATTTCTAAGCTTGAGTATTTTAATACTTTACTCTTTGTGAGTTTCCAGTTTCCTGCACTTTAGATTGGGGACAATAATGTATATTTCTTCAGGCTACTAAACAGAATAAATGAGAAAACATATGTAAAATGCTTAGCATGGTACTTGACACATATTAGGAAACTAGTAAAATATTAATTCCTTTTCCATAGTTACATGCTCATTCTTTCATATGAACAGAACTTAATTTATCCAATGCCTTAACATTTTTTAGTGAAAAATTATTAAATTTGGTTATAATATCTTCAACCCTTAAAACTTCTAAACATACTTATATCTTTTCTTCCCTTAAAAGTTTTGAAATTATGCTTAAAGTAATCATTCTAGTGATCAAACTGATTCAAATGGAAAATCATTCGGTGTCTAAATTTTGGACAATTTCCTAGAGAAAGGGAAGACAGAAAGTGAACAAAAACGGGGAGAAAGAATAAATCTGGAATAATAGTATAGTAATTAAATTAGTGGTAATGTAGTGGTAATTTGAAAAAGGTATTTGCTTATCAATTAAATTAAATTAAAAGGTTTTTTTCTTTCGGCCTGTCAGTAATGACTGGAGGACTGCTAAAGTCATATCATGATGTCCATAGGCTATTTAAAGGCTGCCATTTCATTTCCAAATTTTGCTCCTTCCAAGGTCTCTTGCACTGTTCACTAGGCACCGTTGGCTACACTTTAGCAGATAATTCGTATAGTACAGCAGTATTTCGAAAAACTCAGAGTTTAACCAGGGGTGAGAGTCATCAGTAAATTTTATAGTTTCTGAGCTCTTCACTATGTGCCATAACGTGGGTCAGAGGGCGCGTCTTTCAAGAAAAAAAAAGAACATTTTGTACTGCGATTTCTACTTTCACATTGGCATGACCATGATTGCTACAGCTGAATTCAGGCTTGACCTCATTTGTCAAACGATTTTATCAGTAGATTTTTTTCTAGATGTTAACCACTATTCTTTTTTAAAATTAGAAATTCAACATTTAAATTATGTTTGGTCAAACATAAATTTTTAAAATGGAAGAATAACTTTTTCTTGACAAAGATTCAATGAGAGGAAAATTCAGATAAATGTATTAAATGTACAGAGTTTAATAAGATTCTCTTTGGTTTAAGATATTAAAGAACGCTGTAGGTTTTTTTTTTTTTTTTTTTTTTGCCCTGTTGGGATATGTGTTCTGCACATGGAAGCCAGCTGTCATGCCACTTCCTAGCACTCAGAGGAAATAAACTTGCTTCTTCTCTACTGCTAATGCATAAGGCTGTGCCTGAGGCAAAGGTTAGGGTGACCATGAAAATGCAAGTGATTTTATGTATTTTGGGAGCAACAAGAAAACATCTTTCATTCTACTTTTCTCCAAATTGGGTATTGCCTGAAATTGGTGTCTTCAGAATAACTGTGGGATGAGGTATGTAGAGCGGACCATTTCCCTCTAAGGCAAATACCTTCACTGCTGGCAAATCCTCAGAATTTGCAAGCTCAGCCAGCACCTTTGACCGGACCATGCAGCTGACTGTGCAGTTGGCAGTTGGTAGCTTCCATTTATCCTAGGTTAGTTCCTGAAGCATCAACATAAAATGAAATAAAGATTTGGGCAGTAACTTCAGAAATGAAAATGGAATACCAAATAATTTGCTTCAGTTCGCTCAGGCTGAGTACCGTTAATTAAACTAGTAGAAGTGAGAAAGAAAGAGGAGAGCAGCTGCTCAGGAGAAAGAAATGGGTGATCACACACATTATCTGAAGATGCAGGTAGGGAAGCCACTACTTGAAAATAGTCACCCATCTGATTACTTTATATAATTGGGAATCCCACATATCTCAGTGGGTAGAGGTTGGCACCTCAACATCCTCAGTGCCCAGCACTGTGCCTGGTAGTTAGTGCTCAGTCAGTGAATATTTGGGCCATTAACAAATAAAGGCTGTGACTGAAGGCTATGTGGTTAGTGACAGAGTGCTCATTAATCTTGCTGATATGAAAGGCTGATCTATTCTATAGATTGATCCTGTGACTTAATTAATTAACTTTAAAATTATAGTCACTGCTATTTCATCAATAAATACTCTAAAACACATATTCACATACATGCAGCAGTGTGCATTTTGCCACCAACTAATTGGACCAGGAGAAAAGTTATCTGAATAAATAACACGAATGCATGTATGGGCTATATGTGTTTATGTTTAAATAAAATTATTTTTTTTTAGTTTATATATCTAAAGTTAAATTCCAAAATTGTATTCTCTAAAAGAAACAGGATGAAGAGGAAGGAGCTAATATATATTTTTTTCATTCCTACTGTATGCCTCAGTCGAGCTTTGTACTTTACAAAACTTCTTTCACTTTTTCTCACATTGACCATGTCAAGGGAAAAATCAATCCCCTTAAGTAGATGAGGATGCTGAGGTTCAGAAAATACATAACATCCAATTTTATAAAGTAATAAATAGTCAAACCAAGATGCAACTGCAGGTATCTTTGATGATAAAATCTGTAGGTTTTTCTTTTTACCTAAGTCTTAAAATGTCATCAACTCTAAAGCATTTGGAGTGGACACTGTGTCTAAAAAGATATTATTAAAAATTTTTATATTACTATACAGAGATTATTTGTTTTTTATGTAACAGAAAAGATCATTTAGCAAAATATAAAAATTAAAAAGATCCCTCTTAAGAGATACAAAATATATAAAAATATATAGTAATTTGGAATGAACTTAGCAAGAAAAATACAAAAGCTAATGAAAAGAAAACTAATAAAAAGCTTTACTGAAAAGGAAAATATAAAACAACAAATGGAGAAATATATCTTGTTCTAAGATGAGAATTTTCAACACTGTAAAGTTGTCATTTCTGCCACATATTAATGTATATATTTAATGAAATTCTAATCCAATGTTCATAAGTTTTTACTTAGAAATTTGACCATTTATTCTAAAATTCACATAGAAAAATAAATAAAAGGACAGAGCAAAATATATTTGTTAAAATAATAAATGTTTTAATTAAGTTTTCAACCACATAATCCCCTGTGACATTTGTTTTTAAAAGAAGAATAATGAGGCTTACTTACATTATCAGATATTAAAATAAATTATAAATCATATTACTTTGAACAGTGTGGTACTGCCATGAGAATTTATAGTATATCATTGGAAATGTATTAGATAGATGATAAATACATAAATTAATAGATATCTATAAAATAAATATAATAAAAATGGAATTTCAAATCAGGCAGCAATGGCTTGTGCAAGTTATGTTAATAAGCTAATTGTTTAAAATACGCAAAAATCAATTAATAGCTATTAGCAAATTTTATTCATGTGGTTTATAGAGTTAAATGCAATAACTTATAGATGACTGTTTAGTTGATCTTGGAGTGAAGTGCAAAGGCTGAAAACATAAAAAAAATATAGATCGATTTGGATTAAAAACAAATAAAATCAAAGAATAAATCACAAACTATAAAAAAATAAGTGTAACTTATTACTAAAGATTGTTAATACCTTCAGATTTATAAAGACTTCATTTTTAGTAAAAAGAATGAACATTGCACTAGAAAAAGAGAAATGAATAATCAGGTTACAAGGATATAGGACCAACAAAATTAGAAATTGATTTTTAAATTCTTTGGTAATCAAAGACATGCTAATTAATAAAAGACATCATGTCTTGTCAGTCATGTTCACATGCCAGGGAATATTTTTCTTGCATTTGCAAGTTTGTTCTAGGACTCACCTACCCTTCTGCTGTTGCCCTAGGTCAGGCTGGGCATAGCTGCCTCTCAGCTCTTGCTGGGCACCATTTTCTCCCACCCCAGTGGAGACACTGAGAACTTCCAGACTCCAGATACCTCCTTGGATCATCTTGGATGAAAGGGAGATTTGGCTTGTTTCCCTTATGTGATAACTTTCATTGGAAGAATACCTGCACCATCTCTTTTACTCCCCAGGAGCTTACTAAGTTTTATTGAAACAGTTTTTCATAAATCCCCAGCTCTCTTTTGGGCTAAGGTATGATTTTAATAAAGAACTGGCCTGAGAGAGAAATCTTGGCATCAGACCCCATGTGACACTCAGAATCTAGAATAGTAACAACTAAGTCTTTCTTAGAGGTCAGTCTCACTTTGCTGGTATTTTCTCTCAGGTTTCTTGCAAATAGCCTGAGATGAATCCCAAAGACTCCAGCCTATGATTTGCCTTTAAGTCGAGTTTAGACAACCCCCTATTTTTTGTATCATAAACTCATGGAGTAGAGTGGACTTTTTTTCTTCTCTATGTTTGTAAAATTTCTCTCAATTCTCTTATGAACTAGCATTACTTCTATAATTTTATAATGTATATTTAAGAGTAAATATCATATGTATGAAAAATACAAATTTTATTTTATATATGTATAGCCCTGGATGTTGAATCTTTAGCCAAGATCAAGGTCTACATTTTCCTTTATTCTAGGAAGAATATACAACATTTATAAGTATTTTAAATTTAGTAAATGAAAACTAAAATTAAGGACTTAGTTTATTTTTAAATTTCTCTAGTTTTGTTAAGCCATCCTAACTTTTGCATGTAAATTATAGTTAAGACTATTGAGTACAAACTCACAGCTTGATCTTGGCATCAAATAAATTCCACTGAGGATTTTTTCAAAATAAAATAGAATATTTTCCATTTTCACTACCATTATGTTTCCCACAAAACATTAAAGGATATTTGAGGAAATGTTTCTAATTTTCAGAGTGTCTCCTAAAAGTTGGTTTGGACAGGGAAAAGAGCTACAGCAATAAATTTTTTAAAGGTGTTTATGAGCAACTAGTAATTTGTTCTAAGTTTACATTTCATATATTGAAACCCTATTATGATGACAAAGTTCTTGACATATACTGTAATACTTACACTTTAAAATACTTCTTATGTGAGCTGGTATTTATTTACTTCATATAATTTGATTTTAAAATTTTCTAAGAGCAAGAATTATGGATTCCTTTTCTAGTTTTTTTTTTTTACATCCTTCCTGTTGATTAACTGTACACTAGTATTAGAAGTTATTAAATAAATAAAATATTAGTTGCCACTTAGTATGTGCAATTTATTTAATACTAGGTAAAAGTCATTTAAGAGAAAACAAGTTTTGTGTCTTATACCTGCACCATAATCTTCTTGGGGAAATGAAACATGCACACTCTTAAAAGATTAACTATGAAAGCCACATCTGATGTCAAGTGACATAACTGGTACTGATTTAAATGAATATGTATCCATATTGAGGAATAAAAATGATGATCATGCCTGCTACATATTAGGTGATTAAAATTGTTTGAATGAATATATTTGTTATTTATCCAGTAAGTACCTACTCCATGTTCCTTACCTGAGCAAGGCATCATTAGCATCATGAGGAAAAAATTGATGATCAGGGAGGGTCAGTTGATATGCTCTCTAAGTGGTAGAACAAGGGTTTTATATCCACATCTGTTTGACTCTAAGGTCCATGTTTCCTCTTCCCCACTACACTGCTTCTTGCAGAGAGAACACTTTCATTATGACCACTTGGAAAAGGTGGATATTTTATTGTAGACAAATTCATTCATCAGGTTATTCTTGCACATACTATCGACCCTTCACTATATGCCATACACTGAATAAAATTAGACAATGTCTTCATTAAGTTTAAAATGTGTTCAAAAGATAGTAATAAAAATGCCACAAAATAAGGGTACAATTAAAATTCCAATAGTAGCAGGAAAAAGATATACATGGTACTATAGAGCTTATAATAGATTCAATCTAGTCAGGGTGTCAGGATCCCTAAAATCTGAAAAGTAAGTGGATTTAGACTTTAGAACTGGAAAAATAAAAAATATTCAAGATCTAAAAGACTAAGAAAGGAAATTTAAGGTGATTGAGAAGAATGATGATGTCCAGCAAAGATTAACCTAAGAGCGAAAAGGGATCATAGTACAAGATGGAGCTGAGAAAGCAGGTAGGCACATGACCAATTAGGGTGTCATAAGTCACATTGAATATTTTATCTTTATTCTGAGAGTAATAGCAAACCAATGAGAAATTTTAACTGGGTAGAAGTTAGGGTGAGGGAGTAAAGGGAGAGAGCATCTGAACAGAATGTGGAATTGGATTAGAGGGGCCCAAGTGAATTGGGGTGGACCAAGTAAAAGACTTTCTTGTAGGCAAGCCAAGATATGGTGGTAGCTTAGACTACAGACTTGGTAATAATATTCAGAAAGAATAACAAATTTTGGAACTTATTCAGGAGATAAATTAGTATAATTTGGTGATGGATCAGATGTGGCAATGAGACTGATGAAGGAAAGTTAGGTCTCAAGGATGAATTTAGATTTCTGGTTTACATAACTTAAATGTTCCATTCACAGTGACAGAAAACAGTCGAAGTTAAGAGGAGAATATCATGATGTATTAAATGAATCATACATTTGAGAATGGTTGGTAAACATATGGAATCAGCTGTTGGATATAAATATCTGTAACTCAAAGGAAGGTCCCAGCTACAGAGTTAGATCTGTGGGTCATCTGCAATCAAGGGGGTGATTGAAATTGTGAGTATAAATGAGATTGCTTGTGGAGAGATATAAAGTGAGAAGAGAAAAGGGCCAGTGATTGAACACTATGCAGAAACAACATTTATTGGCCAAGTAGAAGAAAATGTACCTCATAAGGTGAGAGAGAAGAGAATGGATGTAGGAGAGTAATATATCTAGAAACCAAGTAAAATAATAACACAAGAAAGGAGCAGCTCAATGACTTTGAATGTTTTTACAAGGTCATCTGAAATATTTCATGCTGAGCCAGAGAGAAAAGAAAAAATAATTTCTCACTGCCTACCATCTTGCCACAAAAAAATGAGGTGGAGATGTGGTTTTCTTTTTCTTAATACTTAAAAATATGAGAGAGAAAGAGAGAAAGAGAGAGAGAGAGGGAAAGAGAGAGAGAACCTAATCCATTTCCAATTTTGTTACCACTGGATTATTGTAAGCACTGGAGATAGGCTTACATTGGTAATACAATGTCTAATACATTTATCTAAGGATCACTTATATTATCTAAAATAAATCTGTGCTGATTATATTTGCAGAACTGATTGAATAAATTAACTGTTGTTAATTTATCAAACACACAACCATTTCAAGATGAGAATTTTCAGGCAAAGAAAAGACTTTTAAAATTTGCTTCAGTTGGTAAGTCAATTTACATTCTCAAAGTACTTTAAAACTCTTCCCAAAATTGGTTTTAACAAAACATTTATCTTTCACTCATTAAAATTGGCAGAAATGTCTTACAATTTAAGAAAAAAAAACTTTAAATATATGCATGCATTTAGAATTAAAGTGATTTGAACAGGGAATGATTATATCATGAGAATCTAATAGAGAGATGGTCTGGAAAAAGAACCTGGGAAGTAAGATACTAGATTAGAAGCTATTACAATAGTCTAGATAGGAAATATTTCTGTTCCAGGCATTTAGATTGGGAGATGATAGAAGAAAATAATAATGTTTTCTGGAAATAGGTAGAGAAATTGAAATGATGCTGTGACTGAGTCAAAGTCGAAGCATAGATTTGAGATTCCACAAATGTTTATGTGATACAGTTCCACCTGCCATGTTTTTTGTTTTGTAGAAAATGAAATAACCTGCCCCCAAACACTTACTTAATAAATTGTAGACCTGGAATTTCTGCTTAGAATTTCTGACTTCAAATGAAAGGCTTTTTCTAATAAAAAGCCATAACAAACATCCAGCAAAAGAGATAAAACAAGTAATAAAAAACTTCATTAAAATACAATGCTGTAAAATACATTTGATTAAGAACATTTGCAAATGAAAAAGTAGCTTCTAATGGTGCCCTTTCTGGAGGAGGCTATTCTTTGGTGGCAAATGAAGAGAGTGAAGAAGTTTCATCCTGGGTGACTACACTAAAGAAGCACACTCTCACAGCCAAGTCAGTGTGGGTCACAGTGTTATGCTTGCTGGCTCATGGGTTCCATGGTGATCCACCACACTGAATGAATAAGGTAGTAACTATAGTTGGATTCATGCCCTAGTCTTCAAAGTTTTTATCAAGGATTTCAGGAGAAGGAAAAAAAAAAAGAATAAGTTTATCATTCACTCCTTTTCTTTGCTGAGTAAAAAAAGGCTGTCAAGGAGGATGGACATCTTGAGAAAAAAAAAAAAAAGAGAGACCTCTGAAGACATTACTTATCCCAAAGAAATCAACTCTTATTTCAGTCGGGATCACAGAAGACTTGGATATATTTTATATTTTCTTTTCTGAAGTGTAAAAAAATACTTAAAAGTGCATATATAGACTGAACATGGATTTATTGCCAATGACTTTTGTAAGGCGGGTGGATTGAGGCTGCTAATGTAAGTTTATGAGTACAGCTGGTCCATTTAACGGCGGATTTATAGGCACACCTCAAGAACTGCCCCATGTCTGTGGAAGGTATGGTATCAAACAAACTCTGTTGGACATATGGGCCCATCTATGGGCAATGTACTATAAATTGACCCATAACTACTGCAGCTGTGATCATAAACCTTTTTTAAAAACAACTAGAAAAATTTGACTTAGAAATGTTTGCTGTCTTTCAAAATGGGAAGGTGGAACATACAAAGTGAGTGCCAATGTAATGGCCTGGGTGAAAATATCACAGGCTCAGGTTAAACCAACAAAACCGACTTCACTCTCACTCTGCATTGTTTTCATAAATCTCAATTGAAGGATCAATGGCAATTAATTTCTGCTTTTAAAATTCTAAGTGCCTGAGACCACTGTTATTCCACTAAACACCCGGTGTTCCTCAAATAAGTCACCAGGATGTTGGTACTTACCTATAATGTTGATATAGTGTTTTATTACACAGGCATACCTTGAAAGATTTGTCTCCTATGTAATGAAGATACATTTCAAAGTTGAGACTTTTCATCTGTTAAGAGGGCATTTTGCCTTTCCTCTGACATTTTGAAATATTTATTTTCAAAACCATTTTATGGAAAGGACCACCAGTGGACTAGCCAAGTGCATTATAAAATCTTATAGAAATCTTATAGAAATTGGACTTTTTATTAAATGTTGGCACATGGATACAAGATTTTCTCCATCCTGAGGTCTGTCCATGGACCTCATGAGGTAGTAAGAAAGCAAGGACTGCATTTAATTTGTAGTAAACATAGCTGCCATCTAAATTTCCTTGAAGGCTAGAACCACCTTAACAATTTTTGTACTTCCATGGTGCCTAAAGTTAGAACTTGCAGAGTAGGCATTGTTGTTTGGGGAGCGAAATACACAATGATTTTGTATGAAGAGAGGGCACACACATAGAGGTATTCTTACCGGTGAGATACCAGTGAAATGTCACACTGCTTTTCCTTTTGAATTATGTTGACCAGTTCCAGCTGGAGATGTTGATGTTTCTTTTCTATTATCTATGAAAAAAATATTTTTAAAAATGTGTATAAAAACCAATTTGATTCAGCCTACTATTATTTTAGAAAAATAAGTAGTGATAAGAAATAGTGTGTGTATGTGTACGTGTGAGTATGCATTAGCGTATGTCTGTGTATCTTGTGTATGTAGCCTTATTCTGAGACCTGCTCTCTCCTTATTTTTTCTGAGAAGTTACTAGATCTATTAGATCTACTTCAGCATATTTTGAGTTGCACCAAGAACATTTGTAATATCATTTCAGTTAAAGGAATCTGTCATAGACTTTATAGTGTACTAGAGTTAGCAAATGGAAATCTTTCCTTTATAAAAGGAGGACTATTTCTTTATATTTACCTCTCTAGATGGTTCCCTTGATAGACTTGCAGAATAGCTAATAAAAAGGCTTTTATGTTCTCAATTGTCATATATTTACTCTATTCATAGAATATTTCTGAAGGCTGATTTCATATCCTGAATCTCGTTTTAAAAGATGAACATTACTAGCTCTTGAACAGAATAAACGACTGTGGCTAATTTCTCAAGAGTACATGACTTTTTTTACTTGTTATTTTTTGGCCTTCTTGAACCTGGGTGAGTAGAATTCAAGGAGTACATCAACAGATATTATTTGACAGTAATTAGATTTCTCAATGAGAAATACCGAATTAATTTCAAGATGCCTTTCAAAAATATTTGAAGAAAATATAGATAACTGTCCTCATATATTTTGAATGGTATACCTACATAAAAATATTCAGCCTAAGAGTCACCATATTAAAAATTGTCACTAGTTATATCAAGCATTTGAATAAAATGTTAAAAATATAACATAGAGGTTTACATATTTTAAATTACTTTGACATATTCTTTTCATGGACTGTTCACAATAATCTTTTGAGGTGAGTGGTTCAGGCATTATTTTCCCATTTTATAAATTAAGAAACTAAGGCGCAACAAGATTTTGTTGTTTCCCATAAGTCTCACTGCTAGTTAAAGATTTACTTTGACCTTGAACACACAAGCCTTAGATTCCATGATAAAGCTACAATTAAAATTCACATATTACCTAAGCAGAGGAAGGTCAAAGAAATTTAATTCTGCCTACACTTTTGATTAGTATTATTGCTATTACATTGGAATGCCAAAAAGATAAAATCCCGTATGGAACAGAACACAGGACAGGTACATTTATTATAAGAAGGCTGTTGGAAAATTTTGCCATTTATAGCACTGGCTTACAAGGGTAGAGTTAGGTCACCCTCTGGACAGCTGAAGGGAGGGGCTGAATAAGCACATGGGTGACTGAGGATGGTAAGTGGATATGCCGGGGACCCAAACATAAACATAATAATTTGACTGGAACCAATACTGTGTAGGTATCTAAATGAACTAGAGCCAACTGTGAAAAATAACACTAACATATTTTCTTTTATTTTTTAATTCCTTGTATCATTAAATATATAAAATGATAACTCCTCACCTCACTTGGGTAGAAGATGGAAGTGGAAACCACATCAGAAAGAACTATTTTATTCAGTCACCACATCTGTTCAAGTACAACTTGAACAGGGCATTCTTAAAATCTTTTGTGCTTGTTTAACATGCCAGATATTCTCTGTCAAAGAATTGGTCAGCAAACCATCTCAAAAAATGTTAGCTAATTATTTGAGAGCCTAATCCATCTTAATTTAAATTTTAGACTGTTTGGTGGCAATAACATTAGTTTATTTAATATTCATCCAAGGTTATAATTTAGTTTTAGCTAACCTATTTTGAATATAATAATATAGGTTAATATAGGTTGTTTCTTCTCCATTTGATAATATCTTGAGAAAATAATATTAAACAGTTATATATATATATATATATATATATATATATATATATATAATTTGTCAATGTTAAGGATTTTGAACTTAATTCTTGGAAATAAGGAGTCATAGAAAACCTTATTTTACTTAACCCACTTTTCTCTATTCTTTTCCTTTCCTTTCCTTCTATTATATTGATCAAGTTTTCTTTATTCTTTTTATTCCCCTGTATGTAGCTTGGAAGCCTTATAGTCATTTCTACTTTATTAAAGATCAATCTTAAAATTTAATATAAACAGTGTTCTTAACACGATCTGGGGTTCTTAGAAATTCTAACTTTACTCTTAGCCAATAAAGAATTGTTGGAGCACATTTACTTCAATGTGTCTCCAACCAAGAAGGGTTATCGAGTATTGTACTTAAAGCTCATTTTTATATTCCAAAATTAATCATTAAAAAATATACAGCTGAAGATTATTTAGAATTACTCACCTGTTGACCAATTTTATTTCACACCATTGCTTCTTGCATTCTTTGTATTCTTTCTGGGTTTAATTTCCTTCTTAAAATACATTTTTAAAGAGTTTTATTTGTTGACATTCTTGTAAATGATAGTCTTTGTCTTAATGTACCTTTAAACCCTCTGTTTTGGTTTAACATCAGTTTATTTTGTGTTTGTTTGCAGTCATTTTCACTCAGTACAATTAAATTATTATTGCATTTTCTTTTGAATTTATTGTTGCTCCAGGAATCTGCTGTTAATCTAAACATAGGTGATGGATTTTTTTCTTTTTTTTTTCTTTAATGATAATTTTATTTTATCTGTGATGTTCTGTAAATTTGCTACTGTTTGGTTAGGTGTGGAGTTATTTTTATCTGTTATCCTTAGAACTCATTTCTTTGAGGATTCAAGTCTTCATTAACTTAGAAGTGTTATCTTTAAATATTACCTTTTTCTTAGTCTCTTTTTTCTTTTCATCTGGAATTTATGAATATGTTGTAATTTCTTTTTTTGTCTTCCATGTATCTTAATTTCATTCAGATTTTCCAATTCTTAATTCCCATCTCTTCAATTTTTGGGTTAATTTATTATTTCTCTTTTTTTTAAAATAAATATATCTATTTTTCAGTTTATCAAAGTTTATATTATTTGATTCTTTTTCAAGTCTGCCAAATTTTCTTTTGTAATGCCTTTAGACTCTTTTATAGGTTTCATTTCCTTTTTATATTTTTAATCATTAAAAAAATACTTTGTATGCTCTGTCCAATTATCTCTATTATTCATGTTGTTGGGTCCTAAATCTGCTATTTGCTATGCCATCTGAATCTTGTTCATACGAAATTACATCTCTGAATATTTTATAATCTTGAATGATAAATTCTAGACTATGGCAGCTACAACATCAGCTTATGAGCTAACAACCATTCAGTTCTTATTTTATATCTAGCACTTAGGAAAACCTATTTTATATTTTCACACATTTCAGCTATGTTTTAAAAGAAATGTTTCATTTTATCTTGAATTTCTAGGTATTGGAGGTGGGAGGGTTTACACGCTGTTTTTATATATACTTTGTTACACGTGGATAAAAGAGGTATTAGCTTGCTTCTGGTAAGACCTTAAGCAAATACATAAAACTAGGAAGAAATGAATCTCAGATTCTTGTATATTTTTCTATTTTGTCCTTAACCAACTGAATTCCAGAGATTATTATAGTCATTATTGAATCTCCAAAACAAAAAAAAAAAAATGTAGAAGAAATTACCTCTAACATAAGAGTGTGTTCAGAATTTAATGAAGCTTAGTCTTCACACTAAGAAGAAATAAACTAAGCTAAATATTTTTCAGGGTAATTTGAAAAGCTTTATCTCAATGCCATGTACTTGTTCATAATATAAATATAAATATTACATTGGGTGCCATTTTATAATTCTGAATTAGGTCATCTTTAATATTATCACAAAATGCTTATCCATATTTTGGGGCTGTTTTGTTCCTTTTTCATATAAACCATAATCATTGTAAATCAATTAAATTATTTCTTTAGAAGAAAAAACATGGAAGATTCACAGTTCTGTGTAATTTTCTATTTCATAATTTATCATTTTTTCTTCTTCTGTGGTACTTTTGAAATCAGACTATGAAACTGCAAAATTGACCCAGAAATGGGAGATTTGATTACTTCCTGCCTCTTTTACATCAAAAATATATATCTTATTTCAAAGGGAAAAAAGTTTAGAAAGTTTTCTATAGTTGAATAACTAATAACTTCTGGGTAGTAGTAATATTCATTCTAAGAAATTATGGAAATTTTATAATCTTTGGTTTTTGTTCTGGTGGCATTTCATGGAATAGCAGAATAATGTTGGAATCACATGAAACATATGGTCTATGAATCAGTGTAAGAGTGTGTGCAGTATGAAAACACATGTAATAGGCATATGTATGTGAATGCACATATATGACTAACTACTATAATGCAATTATAATTTAAGCTATCTGTAAATCATAGGAATGTTTATAAAACAAATATTCACATAATTTGGATTTATATATGAAGTGATTGTTTTATATGTAAATAGTTATAGAAGAAAACTATTCATTTTTATATATACTAGTCAACCTAATTATTCTGAATTCATTCAAATACAAATCAAAATAAACTTAGTGAAATTAAATTTTAAAAAGTTATTATTATGGTATTGGTTTTGTCTATGTTTTAAAAATTATGTCAAAAATTTAGTATTCCCATCAATTTTGCTAAGCTCTTGGGGAGTTATTTGGATTTAAAAATAAACAAACAGCAGCAACAATAAAACAATAATACATTCATCTTTCTATATCAGAAAAACAAAGGGTAAAAATTGATAGTCTTATGATTTTTAAAACAGACAATTGAATAAGAGAATGTATTTTGTAAGTCTCAATCATCTGACTTTAAAGATTAGAAAAGAGTCCATTTTCTGAGCCTTAGTCTTGATAAAGAGTCCTAAGATTGGGAAGAATAATAAAGTCCAACAAAACAGAATGTGTTTGGAGTGATATTTCCCACTTCCAAGACTGGTACATAGAAACATCCTATTTGATCCTCAATACTCTTTCTTCTATCATCTACTGGTTAGATGCAAATGATCAGCCAAGAATCCATGAAATAAAAAAATTCACAGTACTTGAAGAAACATACAAAGAGCCTCTCACATACCAGAATACATTTATAGATTTACCTGAATAAAAAATAGTTTGATGAATTGAAGCCATTGAAATTTGGGAGTTTGTTATATTATCTAGAATTATATAACAAATAGAGAAAGTTTAAAATAACTATCCAAACATATATTTCTGTCAATCAGAGAAGTTATTGGAAAGATACAAATTATGTCACATATATAAAATAATTTATTTTAATAATTTTTTTAGCTCTTGTTAATAGTGGAGACAAAAAAATATACACTAAAGATCCTAGGCTTTGAGGAATAATGAGTTTCTGAAAACAAAATATTAAGGAAGAAAATCTAAACAACTTAGTTTAGGAAATAGCAAGTGATCAATAGCTCTTTGTTGAATAAAGTGTCCAGTACCTGAGATTGTAATGGGTTATCAGTCAGCCTATGACGACATACATTGTATTAGTTATCTATTGATACATTACAAATTACCCCAAACTAAGCAGCTTAAAACCACCAAATTTACTATCTCACACAGCTTCTGAGCTTTACTGGTGGTTCTGACTCAGGTGGCTCTCTCGTGAGGTTGGATGGGTCCACAGTCATCTGAATGTTCAACTGGGGCTGTAAGATCTGCTTTTAAGCTCCTTGGTGGCTGACAGGGCTTAATTCCTCATTATATGAACTCTACCTCTCCTTAGGACTGCTAAGTGTCCTTCCTATATGGCAGCTAGCTTCCCCCACAACAATAAATAAGAGAGAAGGAAAGATAGGAACAAAAATAGAGGTAGAGAGAAAATCCTGAGAGGAAAGCCTGTCTTTCATCTCTTAATCTCAAATGTGACACATTTCTTTTCTGCCATATTCTGTTGTCCGTATAGATGAATCTTGATACAATGTGAGAGGGGAACACTCAAGGGTAAGAATATGATGAGGTCAAAATCATTGGAGGCCATGTTGAAGGCTGCTTACAATGTACACACTATAATTTCCATGATGTTTATGACTGTAGATTAATGATCATCAGTGTTATGAAAAATATATTTAAAAAGTTACTTTATTACAAAGAAATACATGTCATTTTGTTCAACCAAGTTTTTGAGTAATATAGATGTGTTTCAAAATAGTGAAATTCTCCCTGCAGTGCTCCTCCTTTATTCTACTTGCCTTCATCTACTTTATTTTCTTTCATCCAAAGATATATTACTCCAAAAGAGTCTTCAACTGACAGAACATCTCAGAGAAAGGTTTTTTTTTTTTGAGAATATTTAAAACTCGATACTAGTTACTTAAAACTCCAGAAATCCAGGGTTATGTTTTAAGCTGTTGCTCTTCCAGATGCTTTACAAATGATAAGAACTCAGTATTTGTTAACTTGAATTTAAGTCAAAGCAATAACATGTATTTTCAGTATAGAAAAAAGAGGAATTCACATGGGCCTTTTTAATAAGATTTTTAAAATAAAACTGGTTTTCAATAAATCCATTAAATAATTGGAAATAAAAAAATCCAGACCCTAAGATATAGCGTACGGCTCCACTTAAATGATGCTAAATTAGCTGAAACGTAGGTACTGTAGCTCCCTAAGGACTTCCAAAGGTTTTTGGCCTGAATACAAGGCTTGCGAAATACTATCAGCTGGGGACCTAGGGCATGTTTTCCAAAGGGCTGCTGGTTCCCTATTCATGAAAAACTTTGTTTATCCAAAGCTTCACATATACATTGCCCTACTCTAGAGTCCTTTCTAGCATCTAATGACAGAGCAATCTACCTAAATTTTGGTCTTAGTTAAAACAATTCTAACAACTCCTTAAAATAGCTCCCATAAATATTAGTAAACTGTATTTGTGATGCACTAAACGCAGTCCAGAATATCACATTCTAAATATGGAACATCTTTCCAGTTTTGTGGTATAACTATTCATAACTAATGAATACATGTATTTCAATCAAAATATTTTTATAACAACAGACATTTGTAAGCCTTTATTCTGTAATAAGGACCAATCTATTAATTTATTTTAGATTTACCCTGAAGAAACAAAGGAAAAGCAAAAGCATATGTGTGTGTGTGTGTGTATGTGTGTGTGTGTATACATATGTGTATCTGTATATATACACATACATACATACATACATACATACATACATACATACATACATCCTGATTTATCAAAGACATTTTAACAGTGGAATAATTGTTCTTCAGATGTAGCTCTCATTTCCTGAAAATTTACATCCTTTTTAGTAAAAGGTGCACATAGCATAGATTCACCAAGTAACCAACTTCATTGTGGAATACTTTGGTAGAGTCTTTCCTACAGAAATAGTCATAGCAGCTTTAAAAATTTTTTATGTCAGAGATTCTTGTTATTTTATACCACATAGTTATTATGATCAGCATGTACTTTATGAGTTTTTATTAACATGTTATTGTTCTTCTTTATGTAGCATGCCATTGTTGGTCGCCAACTCAATGGCCATTTTTCTCATCTTGCTTATAACACAATCCTGATTTTCTTCTCCCAGATATTTGGCAATACCGCACTTAGGGAATATAGGCCCCATGTTCCAATCCAGGGACTAAACCATGACTATTCGAAACCAATTCTTGCTATTCCTTCTTTTTGTCAGTGAATGTTTACAGGTGAATGTGTGACCTATTTCTGACTGAGATACAAGGGTACATCATAGGGTTTCTAGGAAAATGCTTCTCCCTGATGAGCAGAGACATACAAAGAATAACTTTTTAAAAAATTCTTCCCTTTGGAGGTGATGTTAAAAAAGATAAAATAAGGAAGAGAAAATAAAGGTATAATTAGTGTTGATAATAAAACATACTATATAATCAAATACAATAAAACATTAATGATAGAATATAGGTGGCAAGAATAAAATTATTTATTAAAAATTATTTTAATTTTCATTATAAAATTATTTAAATTTTGGTCTGTGTTTGATAATTTTCTTTTCATTATAAAATTATTTCAACTTGGCTATATGTTTGACAATTTTCTTAATAACATAGTAAAGTGAAATTAGGAAAACAAAGTTATAACTAAGAGAAATGAGTTAAGAACACAAAGACTTAGAATGATGAGATGCTACTATACAGTATCATAGCCCATGAGGGAAGCAGTATAGCACAGTAACTAAGAGCACAGTTTTCGAGATTAAATATTTACATTGAGAATCCAACTTCAGATTTATTATTCACTAACTATATAATCTTGATATGACTGTTCTATAAGCCTTTTTTTTTTGACATCAGCAAAATGGAGATGATATTGCCTGCTTTATAAAAATACAAACAGAAAAGTCTTAAGAATATTAAGCATTATTCACAGTTGCTATTACTACTTACAATTTTGAAAATAAGCAAAATGCTGCTAATCAGGGTATACTTTAATAAATTAACTGCATCAATACTAGTTCCTTAAATGATATGTATGAAGTATTCATGATATATCAATTAAGATGTTTTGAGGTGCAAATAATAAAATACTCAAATAAAGGTCAAATAAAGTGTTTTATATATCTCAAAAAACAAGAAGTCAAGAAGTAGATGTTTTCATGGTTGGTAAATTTAGTATCTTAACAAGATCAAAGTGCTGGAGGAGAGTTTGAATTCTTCTCATGGCCTTAATTTGGCTGCGGCAGCTTCAAACAAAATTTTTTTGTATACACCCAAAGGTAAGAATAAAAAAAAAAGATATTTCTTGTATGTCTCTCTGGTCATCATGGAGGGTGATGAGAAACCCTATGATGTATTTACCCTTGTATCTTAGTCAGAATGGGTCACATATTCACTGGTAATCATTCACTGACAAAAGACAGTAGCAGGGATTGGCTTTGAACAGTCACGGTTTATTCACTGGATTTGAACATGGGGCTTACATTCCCTAACTGTGGTATCACCAAATACCTGGGTAAAAAGTCAAGATTGTGTTCATAAGCAAGATGAGAAAAATGACCATTGAGTTGGAGAACAACAATGGCTCACTACATAAGGAAGAATAATAATCATGTTAATGAAAGCTAATAAATTATATGCAAAATGTGTATGGGTGAACATTTAAGGAGCTATGATTTAATTTTTAGTAGTTTTCTAACATATGCATAGCTGTACATTTTATTTATAATGAAATTGATGGTCCTTTGAACTCTGATTTAGTTCTCTAAGATCTGGATATTTCAAGTAACTATTTGAGTAAGTGATAACTCTCCTTTAATAATATTTTACTGCATATTAAAATAATAGAATTGTACACTGCTAATATTATTACTAATAAATTGAAATAATCATTATGATAACCAGTTCAGGTCTGAATCTGTTTGGTATAGAGAGGTGGCATGTAGTGTTGCTATAATTGACTAGAATTGTGGTTCACTTCCAATAATGTTTACATAATGGTAAATCATGGTGCCATTAAATAATCATTGAAATAGACAAACGGCTTATTTATTCTTATAATATTCTTGAAATATTTCTGATTTAAAGTGCTCTTGCATGCCTTTTCTAATTTTAAAAGTTTGAAGAGGTTGTTCTTTTAATTCATCAGTGGGAAAGTTGTCTGTGTGTTTCTGTGTGAGAGTGTGTGGGTGCGTGTGAGTGAAGCCATAGTCCTCTGTTTGAGATTCCCTTGTGCCCTCTGCCATGTGTTTCTGTTTCTGAACCTCTGACCAGACTCACTTAGGCCAACAGAATAATTCAGCAAAGTTCTTTAATTCAGTCCTAATAGTTCAACTGGGAAATATAAAAGAAACCAGGTTTGTAGTGTAAGTCTCCAGCCTCTCCCTTCTATTTGCATAGCTTCTAACTCTTCAGCTGCTCGTAGTTAAAAGCCTTGGGTAGGCAAGTAATGATATTTTAAAAACTTATTTTTATCCCCACTATCTTCATATGGGCAAAGTAATGATGTTCTTTGCTGGGCAGGCTTACCTATTTTATATAGTAAAGAAAAATGAATATATATTCCAACTATTTGATGCATAAAATGTTATTTTCTGGCATTTTCATTTAGTATTTGCTATCTTTTCTCCTAAGAAAAAGCAATGTCCTTATTTGATCGTTCTGTGGTTCCAATACTTGATTTTAATGCATTTCTTTGTGTGCTCTTTGTCCAAATAATAGAAATATTTTATTAACATTTTCTTTCCTTAGAATTCATTTGTGGGCCAATTTCTTGGTTATCATTCATTTTCATTTTTTAAACAAATGCTTGTTAAAGTCTTTCTTTGTGCAAAACACAGTCTGGGAAATGGCCACAGAGCCTGTCTTCAAGCAGCTTTTACCTAATAGTATGTGCAACTCTTTTCTATTTTATCTTCTTATTTTATCTAATTTGATATAGAATTAGTAAAGTATATTTGGTAGTAACATATTTTTTTCTAATGTTGTGGTTTTCCATCCTTTTTCTTCCCCACAATTGGATGTTTTGTTTTCTCTAAATTATTTGATCTGTGTGTGGAAATGGGATTTACATATTACATGTTTAAATACCAAACACTTAATACTTCAAGAAATGAGACCTAACTTGTAATAAATCCTGCAAACATAAGGAGAAAAAACCATTTTAGTAAAGAATAGTTTTAAAGAAACATCACTATGATGCTTCATATGGTGCTTCATTTTTGAGGAGTAGATTATGAGACAATCACACATCTTTTCAAGGCCTAATAAAATGCTAACATTGCTAAGAAGTGAAAGGAATATATTATCCTGAACATCCACATCATTCAAGTTGCCTTTAATCCAAAGCAGTGATTCTGCCTGGTGTCATGGAAAGAACATATTTGTATTTGGTCAGAAATAGGTGTGAATATGATTTACTCTGCTATTTTAGGTCACTTCAGTGAGCATCTGCATTCATTATGGAGAAGTCCATCTCCAGTTCTACTCAGTACTGGTCTCTCTCCTCTCTCAGATGTCTGTTCATATGTCTCTCCTTCAGTCAATTCTCCTTTGTCTGAAATAGCTCTCTGTCTCTCAATCCCCTAACCACACCCATGCGTCTCCATCTCACTGATAAACACTACAAGAGAAATGAGAAGAGTGATCTTAGAGTAACAGAAAGGGGAATCACTAGGCTTATTATTTGTCATCTGACTCTCCCACTGGAATGTGACCTCCATGGGAGCAAAGAACTTTATTTTCTCATTCACTGTGGTATCCACCTACAACAGTGCCTGGCACATAGAAACTATGCTATTATTACTGTTGTTATTTTTAGTTTTGTGCTCAGAGATACCTTCTGCTCTCCTACTTTACAAAACAGTACAGTACAAGGGCTTCTCATATTTTATCACAGGGTGGACTCAAAGCCATGTGGTTATATATACTGCCTTCAGGTTTAGACAATTGTTTTGTTAGGTTTAGTTGATTAGCTATTTCACTGGGATGCAGCCAATGAGTATAATAGTGCTGGCAGGTGTTTATTAATACTACAATCTTATTTCCTCTTGCTGTTCAAGACTGCCAGCTTCTAAACAGGGAGACACCTGAGCCTTTTGTGTGCCGCATGACAGTCTTGTATTTTTTTTCACAGGTGTTAACACAAAACAGGGATAAGCAGATTTTGTAATCTTGTGTGTTCTGAGCCAAGCAGAAGCTGTGCAACTTGTTTTTATGGCACAGCTCATAGTGGCCAGCCAGGAAGTAAGCAGAACATTACTAGGGACACAACACGTTTCCATTATTTAGTTAGACCTATGGCCAAAGATCTGCTTGGAGTGAGTGGTGTAGTGATAGAAAAGTATTCTAAATCTTTAGCTTTGCACCAGTAGCATCAAGGCTGGTTCAGGATTTTAAAATATTCATATGTTTCATGATAATTCAACATAATTTATAATTGGAACCAGACTTAAAGTATAAAAAAACCTACAGTCAAATAGACCTTCAGTACTCCCATTTTCAGTGTTCCTTGAGAAACTTATCTTTTAGACTACTTATTTTATAAATCAATACTTTTAACCATTGGCAGAATAGTCATGTTTATGTGTTTATTTTAGTTCCATTGCCTTATTTCTTTTAGACTGAAGAGATACATTGATATACACGGCTAGTTTTTAAGGGTTCCCAATAAATTCTAAAATTATTTTTATAATTCTTTAGGCACTTCCAAACTTGAAAGCTTGATACAGCATTTGATATAACATAGGATCAGAAATACTGATTTATAGCACCCTCATTGTCTTTTATGCATTATTCCAGGTGCTATTTCATATATATGTATATATAAAATATATATTAAATGATACCTTTACCATAATCTAGTACAATACATTGTAAATGAGTACATTGAATCTCAGAGAGGTATAGTAATTTGTTCAAAGTCACACAGCAAATAAATTGTACCACCAAGACATAAACATATTTTCTCACTCCCAGATACCTGCCATTTCCACTACATCAGGTGGAAGATTAAAAACCTCAACAATTTTTTTAAACAAAATATTTGAATATAGTTGCTAAAACAAATGATAGCAAGTCAAATTTAAGTAACGTGAGATTCAGAATGGAATTCTAAGTAGTGTTTAAGGGAATGGTTCATAGATTCAGTGTGAGAAGGATCATTGAACTCAAGATTCAGTGAGTACTGGCAAAGCTGAGACAATTTGATGCCTAACGATGATGGTTGTATCACTAGCAATTTTGCAAATTTTTTTTTGGCGCTGCTTTGAATTACAATTTGAAAACAGAGTCCAAGCTTTGATCCAATTCCTTGAATCTAGAGAAATCTGGATGCACAAAAGGAAGCTCTGGATCGGAGACTTCACTGAGGACAATCCACTAGGGGAAAAATCCAGTGCCCCTTTTTCCCACTGTCCGCCGGTGTTCCAGTGCTCGGGACATAGTATGGATCAAATTAAGTAACAATAGCAATGTGAGGTTTATTCAGTTCCTTGCTGTTAGTCTTTGGGGCAACCATTCTTTTCCTTTCTTATTCTTATTAGTTCAAATGAACCCACTTCAGTCTTTTAGAGTCTTTTCATCTTAGTCTCACTATTATTCTAACCATCTCCCCCCACATCACCACCAATAAAAGACGCATACACATGCACACAAATTTAGAACAAAGCAAGTTTCTTTTGCTAATTAAGTATATGGAATGTGAAAGTTTGCTTGCAAAGAGAGAATTTTGATAGTGAAGAAATTAACTGGCCATCCTATTTCAATGGGAGCAGGAGTGGAAAATGCTTTCAGACATTTCTTCTGAAGTTATTCACTTATGCCTGGACAGGTTCAGCCATGATAACTTCGTTTTTGAAATGATATATGTGCCATACACAAATAATTTCCAAATCCAGAAAACAATCTTTGGGAAATTATGACTTCCAGGACTATAGTTGAAACAATGCCAACTCTAAAGTTTTGTAAATTGGGCTCTAAGTGTGAAATCCTTCCAGCTGTTAAATGCATCCCATATCAAATTATATTCACAGTTTTTTTTTTTAGAATATTCTGTTCTGTTTAAAGACTCCTGAAAAAAAAATATATGCCTAGAAGCTACAATGTAAACATTTTTTTAAATTCTTTAATGATTATGAGAAAAGCATATACACAAATTAAATATATACAAGTCATATTTTTGAATGGTTTTGTAGTTTCTTTTTTTCCTGTGTGCATTTCTTAGTTTTCAGAATAGTTCTTCCAAAACAGAATGACCTATAACCTATAACCTGCCCACTTCATTATTTTAAAAGCTCTAAGCAATTGCATATAAGGAAGTGTGCTTTCTTTCTTTAGTGGCTGTGCCTTTCAGAGATTGACACTTTTTCCTGTTGATATAACAGCTGTGCAGAGCTGATGAATCCCTGGAAGGAGGTGATGCTCTCTCACCCTTTCTTTCAGCTTCAGGTAATTTATTCTGAATAGAATCCAGCCACACACTCCAACTTACAGAATGAAACTGATTTACAGTCCAAATTCTCAAACTCTCTTTACTCTTGAAGGATGGAAACTTTAATCTGTATTGGTGAGAACTATATGATTTTATAAACTTTAAAATCTTTGATTTTCTGATAATTATTTTCTATTCATTCAGACTTCCATAGTGGAATACCCCAAAGGAAAGTAAGTATTCCCCTGGAAAAATGTAAGATAATAATTTTTTCAATTTACCAGATGCAAGAAGAGGAGAATAGAGTGAGTGAAAATTTGCCAGTCTCCTGCCTTGTAAATGTTTTTTTTTGTCCTGTTTTGTACGAATATGTCAGACTCATAGAACTTAAGACATACTAGTCCTTAAAATCATTAACTAAATCCTTCTATTTTGTCCTTATTTTCATTCAATTTGCAACTTTTGTGAATTGTGAAAATTAATAAAGGGGAATCTGACAGAATGGAGTCAGGAGGCCAAAAGGGGTTCTCACGACTTAGGACTCATCCTTAATGACCCCAAACAAGAAAAGACATACCTTGCATCACAAACAGAAAAATGTTTTCTACTTTACTACCCCAGCAGGAAGAAGGAAGAAGGAAGATTTTCTCCTTGCTTGGCAACAGCTCAGCCAATCAGACACTGTCACAACTCAGGCAATTAAAAGCCATTACACTTCGAGCTCCCAGTTTCCTTCAGTGGACTCTTTGTAACAGCTCCCAACATCCGCTTTCTTTTATAAAAGAACAGTTCCTCTCCTTTTTTTTTTTTTTCAGACTTGCCTATGGTTTTGCCATAGTTTGCATGTCTTGAATTGCAATTTTGTTGTTCCTGAATAAACTTATTTTTACTTATAAAGTAACTATTGTTTTGTCAACAGAATATATGAAACATTAAAAAAATTAACACGAAAGAATATGAAAGCTATTAAGAGGATTTTATTGTCATATCAAAGCTTGATTTATTTCTTTTTGTAGTTTGAGTCTCAGATCTGTGATGTCTGAAATTGTCCTTTTGCCTCTTGTACCTTAATGGTTCTTAGGAAACATTGCCAGTAGGGACAGAGGAGGTACCTGAATGCTTATGCTGTCAGGGACTATGCTAGGACTTTAGAATATATTAGTGAGTAAATTGTTCCATTTTTGTCCTTGGGGAACTTACCTTATAGTGAATTTTTTATTTCTATCCCCAAAGCTACTTTAAACAATAAAAAGTTTATTAGCTTTTTAGCAACTGTGAGTCCAAGATACTTAAGACACAAAAGATCTAATCTGGAAAGCACTGTTTGAATGAATGTCATATAGTAAGCTTACAATTCTGCCTGGATAACTGCCAACTTTCATTTTACTTTAAAAGTTATTAGTTGATGATCCATTTTAGGGAAACAATTTTATATCAGTGTGGGCACCAGGGACAGAGTTTGGAATATTGAGTTTTTAATAAGAATGTAGAGATGTTTCAGAAACTAAAAACCTCAGAATCTACTAAATTAGCACATTCTTTTTTTTGTGCATTTTTGAAAGATCCTGATCTCCCTCAGGTCCACTGGGAATAAAGAGAGTATATGGTCTACTTAACTCTGTTCTCAAATGGAAGGTGATTCACAGATGAGGTGTCCATTGGAAACACCATATGATGAATTTCTCCTCCAAGTGTGTTGTCTCTTCCTAGGCATGCACACAAACAAGGTTCAGTGAAATGACTTGTCTTATCCCTTGTAATTTACCTTTTTTTTTGTAGGTTGAATGATTGCCAAAGATGCCCACACCCTAATGCTTGGAGTCTGTGATCTATGTGATGTTAAATAACAAATGGGATTTTTAGATATAATTAAGGAGAGAAATTATCCTGGATTATCCAGATAATTGCATCCTTAAAAGCAGAGAACTTTGTTCCTCTAGAGACAGGGCAGATGAAGTAGAAGGGGAAGTTGAAGAGATTTGAGCAGTGAAAAGAATTCCCCCAGTTGCTGGCTTTGAAGATAAAGAAGGCCATGAACCAAGGAATACGAGCAGCCTCTGGAAACTAAAAATGATCCACAATAACCAATAAGGAAATGGGGACTTTAACTCTAAAACTATATGAATCTGAATCTGGTCAATAAACTCCGTAAGTCTGGAAGAGTCTTCTCCAGAGCCTCCAGGTAAAAACCAGGCTGACAGATACCTTTGTTTTGACCTTATGAGAGCCAAAGCAGAAAAATCAGTCAAGATAATGAGTTTGTTTTAAGCCACTAAATTTGTGGTAACTGGTTACAGGAGCAATAGAAAACAAATACACCTTCCAATGCAGTTTAAACAGTCAACAGTAGGTTTTCAGTCATGTTTTTGTTAGAAATAAATATATAAATTATATTATCTGGGGTTTTGTGTATTGACATTTACATTTTGTCTGTAAGAAATCTTTCAGTTAATTTGACACTTATGTATTCTCTTGTATTTCCTAAGTGCTTTAACATTCTTTATTAAGTGCTTACCTGATATGGAAATAGTGAGCACTTGGCGATGTGGCTGCTTAGTATTTCTTTTTAGCCAGACTCTTCCTATTTGTAGCAGGAAGGATCATTTACAATGGTGAGAGCTGTTTGGAGCCATCACGGTGTCACAAAAGTCCTGGCTGACAAGGACCCAAATGAGCCGTCTGAAGTTTGTATACATAAAGCTTGGGTGGGAAGTATATGGTTACTGAGTAGCCCCAGTGCATCATGTTGGCTTCCATCACTTAGAGCTTCCTTAAGTGGATGACAAGTATAGTATAAACCAGAAAACCTAGACATCAAGAAGGTTGAGTTTACAACTCAGAGCAAGTCAGGCAAACCAGGGGAGAATTTTATCTTTCTTTATCTATCTTCAGCTCAATAATAAACCCAATAACATCATGTATGTCATTTCATCAGTATGATTTCACAATAATATCTAAACCATTTTTTTGAAAGACTGTTAAATGCAATACCAAAGATATAATACTTTGTGCTTAACTCTCTCAACTTTATGCTCATTCAATAGCCACATGATCCTAGAAATCTGATTTTAAAACAATTACGTTGGCTTCCAGGGAATAATTACTTTAATGATCTTTTAAATATTTTCCCCATACGATTTGACCTTGCTATAAATTCTTTACTGCTCCCTTTATATGGTGATAGGGGATTAGGCAGACACTGTTCTTGAGTCTTTATGGAGCTAAAGGAGAGTGGCCAAAGATGGCCTAAAAATCATGGGGAAATATTTAAGGGGGAAATGAAAATTCAGTATTTCCAGAACCTACAAAAACAACCAAAGGGAATGATAAAAACAGACGTATTGTGTCAAATTCACAATAGAAAGACACAGAAAACATCAATTTTACATTAGGACTTAGATTGGAAAGTTGTTATTTAGTAATTATATATATTTCAAAATAATTTTATTGACATGTATAAATTTGAAAAACACATTAATAAATTAAAAGAAATGATGGAACTTTAGGATTTTTTAGCAAACATATTTTGTGTTACACTTAGAAGGAACAGTTTTTGTACCTTTGCATTGACCAGAGATCCATCAAGAAGGAAGGAAGGAAAGAAGAAAGGAAGGAAGGAAGGAAGGAAAGGGAAAAGAAAAGAACAGGAAGGGAAAGGAAGGAAATAGGCAAAGTAAATAAACTGGCACATCACATAAGGAGAAACTCAAATGACTAATGAGAAGATTTCACACTCTTCAAATTAACAAAAACAGAAAATTATATAACACCAAGTTTTTGTAAGAATATGCAGAAATAGAAACTTTTCATGCATTGCTAGCTGGAATGTAAACTAGACATTCTGGAGAGCAAACTGACAGCACTCAGTAAAAACAAACATTCCCTGTGATCTGTCAGTACCACTCCTGAGTATATCTCTAGCTCATGTCCACATGCAGGCATGTCGGAAGATGTTTGCCACAATATTGTGGGTGAGAGAAGCAAGTTCAAAGTTATCTGAGTTCCAAAATCTAGGGAAATAGATAAGTTGTAAGTGTCTTTTTAGTAATATTCAGTAGCAGTAAGAAATAACAAATTAATAGTACCAATGTAGCTAGATCTTAAAATCATACACTTGAGAGAATAAAATTAGAAATACAAGAACTATAATATAATACCTTTTATATAAAGTAAGGGTACACACATAAAATAGCTCAATAACACTGTTTTATGAGGATCATTACATAGCCAAAAATAATATATACCTGTATCAAAACATTAAAGAGGGTGCCAGTGAAGAGGAGGGGGAATGTAGTAGGGAAACGGAATAAAGAAGAAAAAAAAAGAAACATGAGGGAAACTTGTACAGACCAATGATGATGGGTGCCATGTACTGAAGAGCAGAAGTAACTGAATTCCCACACTTGATGTTCAAAACAGAGGTGGAGATAGGAGAAATATCCCTTTGAGATAGCAGGGCAAATGTTCATTCATATCTTGACATATAGTAATGGCATATCTACTCTTTGCCAGGTACCAAGAAAATCCTTGAGGATGAAGAAGATAAAAGATTAGTAAAATACTGTATGTGTTTATAAGGAGCTCTCATTCTAGTGGTGAAATGAGATATGTACCCATTTAATTAAAATGAAATAAAATAAAATAAGATGAAAAATAGTGAAGAGAGTTTGGATTCTGGCATTCAATTGCTTTAAGTTCAAAATATGACTTTGTTTCTTAGTAAATGTATGACTTGGGGAAAAGGCATAAATTTGATATGGAAAGAAGAAAAGGAGAGAAGGAAGAAGGAAAGAGAGGAGGGAGGAAATGGAAATGGAGAAAAATTACACAAAGTTTTTGTGAAGATTAAATCAGTTAATTGATGTGAATTGCTAGAACAGCCCCGGACACATCTCAGCGCTGACAGCAGAAGTAACTCTAAGGTTCTGTGAGAGCAAAGAGAAACAGAAAAAGGTAGCATTTTATAGATTTAAAAAATGACACTCAGCAAGTTGTGATTTCTCTGTATTCACACAATTAGTGAGTTAATAGAACCAGAAACAGAAAGGAGATAACCCTGAACTGCAATAATTTCAGACATCATACTCAACAAACAAAGGCCCATGTAATGTTAGGGCCAAGAGTTTGAGGTACAATGACTGTTGTATAACTCCTTCACTATGTGGCTTTTCATTGTTAAATATTGGAATAATGACTATATGATAATGATAATAAAAATAATAGTGATAAATATTATAATCTGTCAAAGCAAAAACAATTTTCATCTAATTCTTAAAACATCTGCTAAATGACTCTCACTATGAGTCTTCAAATCCTTTTCAGGGGAAATAGTTGAATAACAATTTTTTCAATTCAATAAATGTTTTAAAATACTCTTTATATGCCATGCTATATAAATTTTGTTAAATTATGTAATAAACTTGCTAAACAGAACTGAAAACAATGCTAAATAGTTTTCTGTTGATCATTATTTAATGTTTTATAATGAGCAAGTACGATATACCAGGTATTGTGCATACAAAGTGAATAAAACAAATTTATGGCATCTCCAGGAAAGGAAAAATTCCAGCTATTCACCAAACTGGGGCATCTGCTGTAGTAATAATGACAAGATTCTAGAGTGATTGCTGGCTACTTTGAACAACAGGACAGCCTGCAACTGCTTAACTTTCCTCACCTGTGCCTGTCATGGCCACCACTGAAATGAAAAGTTATTACTCGGCATTTTCAGGGATTAGTTTGAGCATCTGTTTATCCTGAACAGTAAATAGAAAAGAATTACTATAAGATAATGAAGTTTGATCAGCTTAATAAAATCAGCAGTGCAATTCAGTTCTACCCACAGGCAAACTAATAATAGAAATTATATAATAATAGAAAATTAATAATAGAAATGTACACTTAAAAGATGTTTTGATCCAAAGGATTCCAAAGGCTTTGCAAATTTAGGGGGTTGATGTTCAAGAATGGAGTTTACACACAGCTGTTTGAAACAACAGAATCGCGTGTCCATGCCTTCCATTAAATGCAGACTTAGGCTCCTAAAAATTCCATGGTATCATGGGGAAAATAAGATTTGGAAAAATAAAATCAGAACTTTATGAACAATTTCATATTCTTGAAAATAAACAATGGTATAATAATTAACCAAATATATAGATTATCAATAAAGTCGAACACATCTTAAATTTTGTAAATAATTGGTATGTTATGCTAATATCTGTTTATCCTATTTTACTTAACATAAACTGTTGTCCTGAATGAAATACATGTAGAGTAGTATTATTTTAATATACACATACATGTGGATACATTTTTTAATCTGATGTTACACCTAAATATCTAGTTAAGGTGTTCATATTATTTAAAACACAAACTGAGACACTTTGGAGAATGCAATGGGGGTACTTTTAGCAATTACTCTAGGATAATAGATGTCATCTAGAAATGTCCTAACAAACTGAGACACATGGCTACCCTGCGATTAGTGCTTTTTTGAGTTTTGACTGTTGACTACAGCATTCTGGGCCACACTTCCCAGCTTGCCTCACCTCCGATTACCTATTTCAGCACTTCTCATTTGGATCTCTGTTCCCTTCCTCCTTCAGTCAATAACTATTTCATGACCTTGTTTCACATATCAGACATTACTCTAATAACTGAAAATATAGATTCAGTCTTTGGCCTCCAGATGCTTATATTCTAGACTGGGAAGGGTGCAGACTTTAATTAATCAATTACATAATTACATTTAATTTTAATTTTAAAGAGTGCTAAAAAGAGAAATCATAGAGTGTCTGAGAGCATGTAATATGTCTCAGATGAGAGGTGAGGGGAAAGCTCTTCATAGCTGCCATCTTAAAAAACATTCTAAAGAATATGTTTACTCTTCCTCATCTCAATCAGTTGTTGAAACTATACTTTTTCTGCTATTATCTCCTTGTGCATCCCCTCTTTTTAATTATTGTTTTTAAATTTTATGTCTTCAGTTTCTTCTTTTTTAAATTATACTGTAGGGTATAATTATACCAAACTTGGCTTTTTGTGCCTGTTTAGGGCAAGAAGTGCAAAATTAAATGTCTATACTTCAATTTCATGAAGAATTTATGGATAGACAATATAAGATAAGAGAAGATGCCTCTGCTACCAGCAGGCAAGTTTATCGAGGAGAATTCTGTAAAGTTTGTCTTAGTTAAAATGTCGAGATTTGGTCATTTAGTCAACATTTGGTTGCCTTCAGTGCTTTGCCTGCTCTTGATCTCATGCCTCTTCCCAACCTTTCTCATAAAAGTCAGCTCTCCTATGGTTCTGTTCTTAGGACTCTACTAATTATTTTTCATAGGAAACTGTTTTACTTCCATGGCTTCATCCACCACTTCTATGCAGATGATTAAAAACTTTATTTTCCTTTTTCTAGAGAGTTCCTTACAAAGAGCAATCCTGTGTGTGGGACAGTGCCACAGTCCAAACCACTGACACTGCCCCGATTCAAGGCACCATAATGTCCCATCTAGATTAGTGCAATTACTTTCTTATTGGTTTCCCTGTCTCCAATCTCTTCCCAATTCCTTTTTCCTCCACAAACATGATCTTTCTAAAAGAATGGTAAGATTGAGCAGAAAAGTGCTCAATAGTTATTTGTTTCATATAAAGACCTTAAAAGTGACTAGACTTTGATAGGAGAGAAAGGAAGTCCATAGAGGAAAGAGTATTAGCAAAGATGCATAGAGAGTTTGGAAACTATAAGTCAATTATAATTATTAAGTCATTTTGAGTAAAACAAAAGTTTATATAGGAAAATAATAGGAGCCAAAGCTTAGGCAATAAAGGCCTTGGATGCCAGATTCAGGTATTTGATATTTATTCTCGACTTATGCTGCATATTAGATTCACTTAGGGAACTTTTATAACAGCACCATTACCTGAATTCCTCCTTCAGAGATGCTGATTTCATTATTCAGGAATGATGCTGAAGCACAAGTATTTTAAAGAAGCTTTCTAGGTGAATCACCTATAGCTGAGAACCACAAATCTAGTAGACAATAGGAACCATTAAAATTTGTTACCATAATTTGGTATATATATTAAATTAGTAATAAAAATGTGCAAATGAATGATGCTGTACTCACCAGATCCCCCTGTTATTGGTTACAAGATTTTTCTTGTGTTTTCTTAAAATACGTTTATTCATTTTAAAATGCTACGGTGGCCTTATTCTCCTTCATTACGGGTAACATGTAACCATGTCACACAAAGTCAGTTGATTATCTTATGTTCTAAATCTTATTTTTCTTCTTTATGTATAAACATAAATACTTTAAACATGATTTTAACTGTTTTTTTCAGAACATACTTTTTTCATGAATAATTGCTATTGTCTAAATATTTTATGGAAAATTTACTGTTTTTAATAATGCCTTAAAAGCCCTGGCAATGACAGAGGTAGACTGTGGGCATATTTACATGCATCTTTTTCAAATGCTTTTATTAATTATTTGCAGGTTGCCTCAAAACTGTAGAAAAACTTTCAGTCAAAGCACAGAGCATGATGATAAAATTTCATAATATGCTACCTTCAAGAAGTAATTTGATTGTACCAGATTCATTTTCACTTTTGACAATCTTGATTTGATCCAGTATCACTAGCAGAGGCTTTTCAACACAATTTATATATCCAGTACACAGTGTGAACTTTATGATGTTCTTAATTTATTAAAATTATAAATGTGCATATATGCTAATGTTAGAATTCCTTGCTGATAGCAATTACCTCTAAGATGCTCTAAAGATTTTAATATAATACTCAAAGGAAAAGTTAGCAGTATTATATACTACTTTTTTCAAAATTAATTATTCTCAACTCAATATACTGTACTTGACAGGCAGGCACAGAGATTATATGATACAATCACAAAACATGATGAAACAAGTAGATGCAATCATTTCTTAGATGGAAAGAGTTTAATTATTGCACTATTATAAAAGTACACAAAAATTATCATTTTCCAATAAAAAATATAATTTTAATTGCTCTTGAGAAAGAATTCTTTTCTGAAAATTTTCATATCTGTGTCTCTGTGAAGCATTTCCAAATATTGACTCTTTTGTTAGTAAAAAGATGGAATTTTTTCTAAGTGAGAAGGAAATTGGTTTTAAAAACTCAATTTAGGAAATAGTAAGATTTAAAACTCCCATATTTTTCTGATTTCCATACTCTCTTCTTTGTTCATATAATATTTCCAAAACATCTAATAAAAAGAAAAAAAGAAAAAAAAAAACAAGGGGAAACTCAGAGCCTACAGTCCAGCCCTTTAGAGTCAAACAACAATCAAATATTTAGGCTAGGACTTCAGCAGAATGGCCAGAGCTGAAGTTCACTGAAAATTTCTCTTAATTTAAGAATTGCTGTTCCATACAATCATAAATAAAAGCAATAGCTATGAACTTTAGGGGGAAGAACCACTAAAAATATTTTTTTTAAATACTGTTTTATAATTAAACCTGAATATTAAAAAAACCTTTCCTCTTTGTTATGTATAATTATACATAGTTGTGTGACTGGTGAAAGATGTCTAGAGGGATTGCTCAAGGTTACAGGGAAAACTCTAAGGAATTCTTGCAGCAACATCCTGAAATAAGAGCTCTCACATAATAGATTCACTGTGGTTTCTTTCGAGAAGCAAGCTTTATGTGAGGCATACACAACCTTTAACTATCCAGAATCAGGAGAGTTAAATCATGCATTGAATGCTTTTTGCTTTAGTTTACCTCTCTGTTTAAAGAATAAAGTTATGAGATTAGCTTAATTTGAACATTTTTTTTTCCCTTTGGTAATCTCCCTCATGTACTATAAGATATATGATGCTTCCTTTGACCTGCAAATGAAAGTTAAAATGAATTTTCCAGGCACACTATGTTATAGATGCAAAGTCAGAAATTTACATAAAGTTATCTGAATCTACAGCATGTACAACTAAAAGTTGAAAGAAAACAAACTCTTTTTTATTATGAAAATGTGTGCAGTAAAAAGAATGTCCAGTTGTACAGGAGTAGGCAATGGAGAGACTGGCATTTTGCCCTTGGATCCAAAAATCAGGCATTTACCTAAAGTCTCCTCTGTAGTCTTGACCTAATCATTCTTGTCTTTTAATCTCTTTACCATAATTTTTAATTTTGATAAAGAATAGTAGTCTTTCTATGCTGATAGATAAGCAGCCTAATGTAAAGATGACAATTTTTCTCAAATTAGATTATATACTGTTATAACAGTGGAAACCCTAATAAGATTTTCTTGAAATCATAAGCATTCCTAAGAATAAAAAGAAATCAAAGAAATTTTTGAAAAAAGAAGAATGCTGGGAGACTTGCTTTACTGGTTATTAAAAACATAATAATATAGAAAAATAGCAAGACAGAGTGGCCTAGGTTCAAGATTCAAAAGGCAGATCAAACAAATAGAAAAAGAATTCTAGAAACAAATCTTAATAATTATAATAAGTTTTTTCTACATGGTAAAGTTGCCATCACAAATAAAAATAAATCAAAAATAAAAAGTCGAACAAACTAAATAATATAATTTAATAAAAATAAAATTTAAAAATCTAATATACTGAACAGAAAGAAATTTAATGATCTGTGTCATGACAGTGGATTAAATAAACTAAATCTTAATATTACAACCAAGTAAGTTTCAGATACATTAAAAATTAGTGTCAAAAATAAAACAGCAAAAAACATACTTGTATAAATAGTAATCTAAGCCCAAATTTTAGAAAAAGAGAAAGTAATCACCAAAGGAGAAAAAAAAAATCAGTGTATTTATATTTGAGGGAATAAAAAGCAAACCACAATATATCAAAACCTATCATAAACAAGATGAAGGGGTCAGCAATAAACTTGAATAAACATTTTCAGAAAAATAGCAAAGGATTATGTCATTAAATATAGTTCATGCCAATCAGTAAGTCTGCCAGTAGGAAAATAGGCCAAGGATGTGTAAATAGAGTTCACTGACCAGTAATATGTATGTGACTAATAAATATAATAAAACAGGTTTGCCCTCACTACCAAATAAGGACATATCAACTTAGAATAAGATAGCACCTTGACCCTCAGATTAGTAGGGTGGTGGGGAGGAGAAGTACAATAGATTTTTACACATACCTTACACCAAGCCCTCACACACCATTTACTAGGAGTGTCCTCACTCAAACTTCCTCTGAGATGCCAGTCTAAGAATTATAGAATAATCAGGGAAACTACAGCCACTTTGGAGGACAAGTTTGGATATTTATTATAAAATTAAACATAATCTTACCATATTACTCAGCAATTTTTTACTCCTTGATATTTACCCAAAGCAGTTGAAAACTTATGTTTACACAAAAACCTGAATACATGTTTATAGTAGCTTTATTCATAATTGCCAAAAACTTGAAGCAATCAAGATGTCCTTTGGTAGGTGAATGGTTAGATAAACTGTGGTACATCCAGACAATGGAATATTGTTCAGCACTAAACAGAAATGAGCTATCAAGCCATAAAAAAACATGGAAGAACCTTAAATACATATTACAACGTGAAAGAAGCCAATCTGAAAAGCTTGAATATTGTATGATTTCAACTATATGACATTCGAGAAAAGGCAAAACTATGGGAACAGCAAAAAAAATCAATGGTTAACTTAGGGGGAAGAAGGATGAATAGAAGGAGCATAGAGGAATTTTTAGGGCAGTGAAACTATTCTGTATGATACTATTATGGTGGATACAGTCACAATAACTTTGTCTAAACCAACAGAATATACACCAGGAGTGAGCCCTAATGTAAATCATGAACTCTGGGTAGTTATGATGTGGCAATGTAGGTTCATCAATTATTACAAATGCACCTCTCTGTTGGGGAATGTTGATAATGGGGGCAGCTATGCTTGTGTGGGGACAGAGAACATATGGGAACTCTTTACCTTCTGCTCAGTTTTGCTTTGAATCTAAAACTGTTCTATTAAAAAAAAGTTTATTTTTTTTAACTAAAAGAAATAATCTTATTTTAAAAAGAATGTAAAGATTAAATTTATTTACCAATAAAATTATAACAAATAATGTAAGCACTTAACAAATTACATCTAGCCATTAATTTCACTTTTCTTTAACTTAAAGAGCCTGCAGTTATATAAGTATCCTATTTTTATTTTGTTTTCCCATTTTTATAATAATATATGCATTTTATAGGCAAAATAGAAAATTCAAAAGAATACTGGGAAATAATTCACATATTACTGGATATTTTGTTTACTGATCCTACTTTAGTAGAGAATTAACTAAAATTTAGTTTGTGATATACTTCTGTGTTTTAATTATAAAAGCTATGTATTATTAGGCCCATAATGGTGCATTTTTGTCAAAGGTCAAAAAAGTTCATTACTTTATGTGGTTTTACATCTTATGATCTATAATGTTTAGACTCTGATACTGCTGCAATCTAGTGTTTCGTGGGAATTTTTCATTTTCACTTTCATGTCATAAACGGCAACCTTAAATTTATTGGAATATTTACGTATATGACAAATGTTAAAATGACAGTAGCTGAATACTCTTAGGAATAGTTACTAAGGTGAATGTATACGCACACACACACACACACATACACATAAACACACTTTTATTTAAGTTCCTTCTTTATTGTAAAATTGAACTTATTTTTCCCTTGTGGTGAAAAAGGGACATATGTGTTGATACTTATGTAATAAAATTACCCAGTTCACTTGCTCAATTTATATATTTCTTTATTCATATCAATAGTTACTAAAAAATTTATAGAACCGACTATGTACCAGTCGGTGCCTAACATAGCATAATCAGGGAGAAGAACATATGAAGAGAAAAACAGTGTTGCCATAAGGCAAGAACTGCTGAAAAGAGGTATAATCAAAATACTTCAGAATCACACAGAGGAATGGGAATAGGTGCCCCTAAGTGTTAGAGGATGAATGGACATGTACCAGGCAGAGGAAATAAAATTTGCACCTGAATGGAGCTAGAAAAAGAGGAAGAATAATTGAAGCAAGAAATAAAACTTGAAAAGGATGTTTGGATCAGCTTGTAATGAGTCTTGTGTGCCAAGCTAAGGAATTTGGATTACATATTGCAAGTTATGGGCAGTTGACAGAGGTTTCTTTTCATTGGAGACTGTCATAATCAGTTTGGACTGGGAAGAACATTTTGAAGCAACCTGAGGACAGGTTATATTAGGAAGAAACTGGTGACAGGAACCCCAGTGAGAGTCTGAGCTCAGTGCTAGAAATAAGGAGGGCTGAAACTTGGGCGGTCTCAAAGGACAGAGAAGAGTAAAGCTGGTTGATGAACAGAAATAAAAATATTTAATAACTGATTAAAGGGAGAACTGGGTGAGAAAGAAAGAAAATAGAGAATGATTTTTCAATTGGGTATGAAAATCAAGGAGATTGGTTAGGAATTTGAAGAAGCATTAGAATCAAACAGAATTTTTAAGGCTAAGAGAGATGCGAACATGTAGCTAAAAAGAGAAATACTGGAGTTGGGGGAACACAGAATAATATAATTCTCTAATTTGGGGCTAATGTGTTTGAAATAGTTAATGTTTTTTATTTTTTCTATGTGAGAGTAGAAGAAAAAAGAGCTAATTGTAATGGGTACCTAGAGATGATCAGGGGGGAAATGCATGACACAAAGAGATTTAGAACCTTGACTTGCCCTCTGACCTTTCAGACCACTAAAAGAATTTCCAGGATGAGCACAGAACTCAATCTGAAGCAGGACTTTTCAGTGAAATGGTGCCTGACATTGCCAAAGGAGACAGGTCTTATAAATGTGACACTTTTTCCTCAGTGTACACTTTCCAATAGTGTCATCACTTCAAAATGACATGCAGACCATACATTAGAACATTGAACTAAGAATAAAGTCCATGGTCTAACCCTGGCTTCACCATCTTCTAAAAACCTCCTTTTACTTTTGTGAACCTCAATATCATCACATATAAAATGGTTAATATGCTCCTGACTACCCCATTCAGTTTTGTGAGGAATAAATGATAACGCTAAGAAAAAGGCATTGAGAATTGTAAATCACTGTTCAAATGCAAGGCATTCATTTGGTTATTATCATTATTATTGCTATGTTCACTCAGCTAAAAACATAGGACCCCCAAAACCTGAGAAAACTTAATATTATTAAATGTTTAATTTGATTTCGTAGCTCAAGATATTTTCAAGTTGTGTAATGAGTTTTATCAATCCCAAGTCATACATTGAGAATCATGATAGAAATAAGGAACATGAGACATTAGACATAAATCTTTTTCATCACCCTATAGTTCTTTCTATTCACCCAGTTCTGACTCTTAACTTGATCCTAGCCACCAGGGCCAAATTACAAAGTAAGAAATTTTAGGAAAAAATTTTTGAATTTTGCAGTCTACTATTCTGCCTTCTGGACAGAGAAAGTGAGTGAGAAAAATAAGTGGGACCTCACATTCATACTCAACTGCTTCCCCAATGATTTTCTTATCACAACCTCTGAGGCCCTATTTGATCTAACACTCCTTCACTTTCTCAGCTCCAGCACCATGGACTTCATGCCAAGCTTGCTCCTGCCTCAATACTGTTCACACCTTCCCTAACTACAACTTCTGACATAACAAAATATGACCAATCTTTAATTTCCTTGCCCTGCTTCACAATACTCAATCACTGGCAGATGTATAATATTCTTGTTTGTTTCTTATCTGTCTCCCCTCAGGTCAGTGTAAACTCCATAACATAAGATTTTGTCTTGTTTACCTTTGTCACCCTTGTGCCTGGTACCTAGAGGGCATTCAATGAATAATTATTGAATAAATGAAAGGATGCATCTGTAAAATAGATATATCCATTTCAAGTTCTTGTGTTCTTAAGAGGATTTTAAAAATTAAAAATATAAAGTAGTATGAGGACTACGGCTCAGGATTAAGAGAAATAAAGAATGCAAAATTCAGGCAATGGATGTGCTTTGAAGTAAGAGATCATGAGGGGCAGGGCACCAAGAGATACGGGACTAGCACAGCAGGGACAATGGCAGGTTCTATTTGGTGACCAACTTGTCTCCAGTTACCTAGGAATTTTTCAGTTTTGGGACCCAAAATCCTTCATTTTCTACAACTCTCATGCCTCTGGCAAACTGGGAGAGTTGGCCACCTTGTCTTTCAGAGTCAGATGCCCCCATGGATTTGAATTCCCCATTCACATTTATTAGTAATAGGGCCTTGGCCAAAACATACTCACTTTGATTTTAGTTTCTCATTTGTAATAGAAGACGAGTTATCTGGATCAAAGGTTTGTAGGAATTTCTTAAAAAAGGACTATATAAAAAAATACTTACTACATTGCCTGGTACATAGAGTACTATATAAACAGTAAATGGTATTATTAAGGTGACTAACTTATAATTAGCATTCAATAAATGCCAGTTTAAAGACAAGAGGAGATGCTAATCCTTGAGTGTTTTCAGATGGGGGACTTGGCTGATGACTTTTTATAATATTATTATATTATTTCAAAAGATATACAAAAGACCCTTTAATTTTAATATTAAATTTGCCATTCTGTTTGTAGAGTTTTATCACAATTTCTTCATCTTGAAGAAAAAAATTTTGGTTTTACCACCTTCATTATCAAAACACTATGTAGCACAGTAGAAAAAGTAAAATTTCTAAAGCTGCATACATTTAAAAACATAACTTAAATATTTTTTATCTATAAGCACAAATAAATCATTCACAATCCTTTCAATAAGGTTGGAAATACCATATTTTAGAAAAGCATAATTTTCTCATCAACAAAAACAAATGTTCCAACTAGTTTTATGAAATAAAAGCCTTTCAAATAGTCACTTGGAGTTGATTTGAAAAAAAAAAAAATTCTCTTGTCTGTTTCTGTTAATGCCCACATGAGTTTTAGTAGTTGCAACTGAAATCACAAAAACGAAGGCTTGATGCTTAGCTGGCAAGAAGCCAGAATAATGAAATTAATAACATATGCTGAAGAACCCATTTGTAACAATTTTTCCATTTAAAAAAATGAGGCAATTCAAAGCTACTGACAGGGCTTTCTCCCCTGCACCCACCCATTTATTTCCTTTTGCCTTCAGTATGTCTGAATGTTGACGCTGGAAGTTCTTAGTTACTTTCGCAACTCACGTAACTTCCACATTTAAGCAACCCTGTAGCTATTAAGAAGTTTATTTTTGTTGTTGTTTTTGTACTTTTTTTTTTTTTTTAGGTCAGAGTTGAATTCTTGAAGTCTCTGCCAACCAGAGACACCCTCCAATTTGGAGCCGAGCCCTGTGCTAGTAGGGACATTTATGTAGACATGGTCTCAGCTGTCAGCAGCCTGCCCTGGAACTCTTCTGTAGGTATCTCTCAAATCACAGAGCCCAGGACTAACGGTACATGCATCTCATTTAGAGAGGATCCTCTTAAGCCTTCTCTTAGAACTTCTTCATCCACGTTATGCACATCGCTAGCAAGCCTGATAATCTAATTTTCAAACATGTAATAAATTAGAGACAGCAAATTCAGAGGAAAGATACAAGCAGACTGAGAGCAGCTAAAAGTAATAACCGAGAGATAAGCAGAAGTCAGAGACATGCCAAAACCAGGAGTAGGAAAAATACAGTGCTCTCTGTCATTACCAGAAGAACTTTTACCAACTCGGCAGTTTGGGAGGACATCACAGGTTTTCAGGAAGCTATAGGCTCTAATTATTGGTGTTGGTGTTCATGCAGATAAGCTTGAGTCATAAGATAATGTCAAGTTTGGGGGATGTGGAAAAGACTGTCATGCATTTTTCACAGTTAAAATAAAGATATATGTATATCTTTGTTACATATATATCTTTATTGTAAAGCAACTCATATATTACAAATGTGTTTGTGTAATTGTATATGCATAGAACAGATTCAAAAGGATATACATCAATAACAGATCTCTCTGGGCAGTGTGCTAGAGGGTAAAAAGAAAAAGAGACCCCAACTTTATATAATTCTGCTCTGCTAAAGTTTTCAAAATGAGCATGATTGCTTTCATCATAAACATTTTTAAATATTTTCTAAGAGGGCTAAAACATTGCTGCACCTTTACCCATGAACACTATTAGTCAGCCTATAAACTAGCAAGATCTTGAGGGACATGGTCAAAATTCATTCCTCCTACATAGGAATATTAAACCTCTGTAATGTGTTATAGATCTGTATGATATCTGTTCTTTATGACAGGAAGAAAATATATATTAGATCTAGTTCTATCTTTCAATGAACTAATAATTGAGTAAGCAGCTAAGAGGATAAGAAAAGTGTTATATATGAAATGGTGGGAAGTGAGGGGAGAAGGCCTTAGAAGATGTGGCCTTGAGAACCAGCCAGGACAGGGTGCAGCTGAGGAGCCTGCTGGGAGGCCAGTGGAAGCGGGGGAGACTCAGGAAATGATGAGATACAGGGCAAAAAGCTTTGAGAAAGGGATGACAGGGAGAGACTGGAAAACAAATTTCAGTGATGTTAAAATGTTACAGAGGTCAGAGTCATCCTCACAGCGGCCTTTGTTTGGGGCCTTTTAAGTTTGTTGTCAAGAGATTGAGTAGCAGACCTGTTCATTATCTCTAATTTAAAGAGAAACATAAATTTGAGCTCTGCCGCACAAATTAAAAGCAGCATTTCATGAGTGCTGTCTGTTGCAGTGATAAAAGACTGAACACCACACAGAAAGTTCTTTTGGAGGGAATATGCAAGCTTTGTGGAGGACACATGGCTGATTTCAGCAAGAAAGGGAATGTGACAGGAGAAAGGAAATCACAGCTGTGCAAGTCAGGGTGAGCACAGAGGAACTGAGTGACATTAAAAATCAGTAATTGGACATCCAGAATTACTTAAGAAGTTCTAGGCCCCAAACAGAAAACTAGGTGTGTGATGCATAACGTAGCAGTGGGCATAAACTTATAGAAATCAAATGTCACAACATGTAATTAAGAGAAAAGAGTAATAACAAGCAGAGAGATAAGCAGTGCATTGTGGGGCAAAATATAAAGAGAAAGAAGGATTTGTGACACAAGACTTGGATAACTGGGGGTATAAAACTAAAAAATTTAAAAATATTTTCATTAGGTCCTTAAAAATCATACTAGAAAATTAAAACCTAAGTTTTAAAGCTGTAGAGAAAGAAAAGGAACATTTACTGTTAATTGGGACATTAATGTAGTAATAATGGTAAGTTTGAGATAATAAGTTAATATGGAAGCAAATCAAGGATTCTTTCAAACCAGAATAAATCTGGAAATTGTAAAGATGAGGAAAAGCCCAAATTTTTCTATGAATTCCTTCAAAAGGAAAGCAGCCAAAATAAAATCAACGTAGGAGAAAGGAGCATTGAAGAATCAAAGATGGCTTTGTTGCCAAAGGCAAGAAAGGCTAAGTTGCTTTTCAATATTTTATATTTAGTACTAACAAATACAAGATGATGTGCCAGGCACTCTTCACAGTAGCCTATAAATTTGAAACCATGGAACCCACCCAACAATTTTATGCGATAGTTGTGCTATGATTATCATCTCCAGATGAAAAGAATAGATGAGGAAACTGAAACCCTGAAAAAGTTTGTGTTTTTTTCAAGATAACCAGCTAGTAAGTGGCAGAGCAGGTTTGAACCTAGCATCTATTTTTAAAAAAAATCTCTAGATTAACTAATTTTTTCCCTCAGCTATTACATCACTCTAGAAGGCTAGTACATTTTTATCATTCAAAGACTTGTGGCATAAAAATCACTACCATATAGTAGAGCTAACCTCCTCCAGTTATCACCTAATTATTAAATAAACTTCATTTAAATGTATTTATCTTAATCTGTTTTTTCCCTTTATCCATAAAATAAGCATTATTGACTGTCTATTTTCTGCACAGATACATGTTTGACTCATGGAAAAAACAGAAGTAGTAAAATACAGTTTCTGCTTTTGAAGACCATGCATTAATTGGGGAAGGCTAACTGCTATAACAATCCCAACCTTTCAGTGGCTTCTCACAATAAAATATTACTTTTCCCATTTCAGTGAGGCTTGCATGGGTTGGGGAAAGCAAAATAGAAGGACTCAAAGTCTTTGTCAAGGGCTCTGCCCTCCTCCAGAAACTGGCTTCATTCACCTGGTCAGTGGGGAAAGAAAAGAGAACCACCTTTGAGATGTTCCTAAGGACCAGGCTGGAGGGGTGTACCTGGTCGATGCCCCCATTCCATTGGCCAGCTCTTGCTTGCAAGGCTGCATCTGACTGGAAGGTGGTGCCTCAGAAGAGTCTATAAGTGTCTGCCACAGTCCAAAGTCGGAAGAGATTACACTGGCTTTTCCTTTTAGTACCAACCATCAGATCAGTGAGGATTTAGAGGGGTAAAGAGAAATTGCTATAGGATGTTCAAGCAGGAAAATGTTTCATATGGGAATCAGAAACCATTGGAAGAACAGATTGTACCAAGGTCAAGGAAGCTGCTGCCAATGTTCAGGAAACCAGGAAGGGCGGGATTCTCAGGGAGCTACCACTGATTACCTTACTGCCCATAGCTCTCAAGTAGGTGGTTTCCAGGAAATGCTGGCAAAATGATCACACTGTCCTCTGTTGATGCCCACATATCTTCCTGCCACTACTGGAGCAGTAATGGCCCTTCTTCTCTTCCACCAGGCAAATCTCACACAGGGACCTCTGATTTGCAGACCTTAAACTGGACTATGGTGGCAAAGGCATCAGGAAATGTGGTTCTCAGTCCTTCAGCTGCTGCCATAGAGGAAAGAACAAAGGAGATAGACAACTCAACTTGGAGTGAGGTAGGGCATTTTTATTTTCTTTATAGAATTTTTTTTGAAATATAAGAAAGGGAAAACTGTGTGTCAGAATCCTATGCTTTGGAGCTTTATTCAGTCTTTCATACACAACTTTTAAACTCCCTTTTTATGTCTCACAGCCAGTTTTCAAAGTATAATATTAGAAAAGTTAACATATTTCATTTGTATTTGAGAAGTTGCGCTTAGTTTGGGGGTTAAGAATGATTTGTTTTCTAAGAGGTTTTGATGAGGACAAATAAATATAAAATCATTGGATTCAGCACAGATGCCATCTATCTACCATTAAATCAATGGGTAGTAAACAATCAATGACATAAATCAATATTAACAAGTAATCCTTACCATTATGAACAACATTAGCCTCACTCTCGACTCTAATTTGCCAGCCTCTCAGGAAAGATTAATCATATCATAGACTCTGTTATTTGAGGTGGGAGGCTGCAATAGACCTTTCTCAGTACAGTGAGGAAATTTTTTTTTTTTTACTTTGCTTGGATTCTCGTGTTGCTTTTATTTTAAACCATGACTTCAATTTAATTTAATAATTCTTAGTGACTTTTTACTTCATCACTCACTGTGCTGAAGTTGTACTATGGCTTAAGCATTCATTTATGTAGAGGGGGTTATAGTGAAACAAGTACAGTTGCAGATCACTATGTGAAAATATAACAATCAAAGTCTAGGACAATTCATAAATGCAAGCCTCAGCCTATGCCTGCATATAGAAATGGAAGATGTGCAAATCCACTGGTACAAATGTCACTTTCTGGCTGGTGAGCAGAACCAAATAGTTCTGCAGGGCCTAATAAAGTTTGATAGTTCTAGGCATCGATGAAAGCAAACTGAGTCGGCTTTAACTGTGTTTTCTGTGGGGCTGAAAGAAGAATGTAGGTATTTTGCTTTTATTATAAATGATGAGAACATATTTAGTAATATTTACTTTAAAAAGCAATAATAATAACTAACACATATAATGTTACTCATCGGACACTGGGTAAATACTGTTATTATTCAGATTTTAAGATGTACTCTTTTGTGATGCAAATAAGTTAGTAAGTTGCCCAAAGTCACAGGCAGTAGTCTGGTTTCAAAGTCTAGGTTCTTACCCAATGTGGCGATATATAGCCCACAATTGTAGTCATTTTGACTGCCTCTGTGCATATAAAACTTCTGCCTATAATCCAGCAATATCATACTCACTGAAGAAGTTTTTATAGGAAGAGATGAAATCAGTCACCCTATTTATTTTTACAGTCTTGAATTAAGGAGTAAAGCTGGTCCTTCCCCTGACTGAGTCCCATCCGTGTTAGGAATGATTGGCTTCCTATTGCAATTATGGTGCAAGCAGGGACAGGGAATATGGGAGATGGCCTTTAATGAGACTTTTTCCAGAAACACATCATGATTATCACAAACATAAAAAATTACCTTAGAGGATCAGGGTAGTTCTAGGCTATCAATATATCATTTCATTGCAATCGAATCTATCTATTTATGTATAATTTTAATGCAAGTCTATCTATATCTATCTAATGTGTCAATTGGAAAATAATGTACTGATTAAGTAAATGATAGTATATCTTTATAATGAAATGTGCAATTTAAAAACTGAGAAAGTCTATATATTAATGGAAAGACATTTAAAACATATTATTAAATTATAAAACAACATTTAGAGAAATTAGTACATTACATTTACATTTAAAAAGTTAAAAAAAAAGAAGCTAAAAGTGTATTGGCTTACACAGGTACAAATTTTTTATGGACGAATAAACAAGAAAATAACAATGGGAGTTACCTGTGAGGTGATGGAAACTGACAAGATATGGAATAGGATGGGAGACTTTTTACTATATGTTGTTATTTATTTTTTAATGTCTGAACCATAAAAATGTGTTTCCTATATTGAAAATTTATTAAAAAACTAAAAGAAGCATTTGATGAATACTTAAGTATAGACTCCTCCAGCTATATAAGTGGAGAGGATGGAAAAGGTAAGGTTCTCAAAATGTTTTGGGGGGCAAACAAAACATACACCACTTAACACTTACATAAACTGCAACATATAAGGAAACATAAATTAGGACAAGACAAACTGCTGCCATAAGTGCAAAGGGCATGCAGAGTAATTGCATGCAGAGAATGTGCTGAGTATAATTGGAGATGTCTTTCTGAAGGAATCAAATTGCAGGTCTTGAGAGAACAGAGATATGGTGTCATAAACATGCAGCAGTATGGCAACTAGCACAAGTGTAGGGATCAAACTAAAGTTTTTAAACTCATCAAGTAAGATTGAGAGGCTGGTACCTTGAGAGAGAATATTGGTAGTTTGAGTCTTTCAACACAGGAACAGAAAGGGGTTATATTCATCTTTTTTATGTAGTTTAGTTTGGTCTTGGTTTATAATTTTTACTCTCTTAATTAACTGAATTCTATTACTTTTTATAATAGCTTTTAATGGGTCCTCTTAGATGTTCCAGGTACATATTTATATCACTTATAAAAGGCAATAATTTACTCCTTCCTTTCTAATTTTTATCTCTATAGTTTCTTTTTCTCTTTATTAATGACACTGACTGACACCTTCAATATAATTTTTAATAATAGTAGTGATATTGGGTATTTTTTTGTTCCTAATTTAGAGGGAATTATGTAGCTGGCTATCGAGATTAGATATATTTTATTATGTTAAAGAGCCATTTTATTGTGTTAGTTAAGTACTTAAGTGTTTTTTTTTTAAGTGTGAATGTTGAATTTTAATAAGTGTCTTTTCAGCATCTATGGAAATGATCTTTTTTTTTTTCTTTTAGACCTATGGATGCAATGGATTACAATGATAGATTTACAATATCGAACCATCCTTGCATTTTGAGAGTTATCTATACTAGATTACATTCTATTTTTTAAGGTGTTGCTATATTCTTTTTGCCAATATTTTATTCTAAAGTTTTGTATTAATATAGTTAAATAAGGGATCCATATGGTTTTCTGTCAGGGGCTGTGTGGAAAGAATTTAAAGTGAACTTGCAGTGTTTATGCCCTTGTATAATCAACTTGACTTGAGTGTGGGTTGGATCTATGACTTGCTTTTAACCAACAGAATATGGCAAAGGTTATGGGATATAACTCTCAGATTTACATTACATTATATAAATTTGCATTTGGCTAGTAAACTTTCTCTAGAGTCTCTCATTTCATTGGTGGTTTGAAAAATCAAACTGTCATGTATTCTACAACCACAAATGAAAGAGTTCTGCTAACAACAAATGAGCTCAGAAACAAATATTTCTCTTATCAGGCATCCAGATGAGAATGCAACCGAGCTGATATGTTTATTGAAGAAGATCCAGTTAAGCTGCACTGGACTTCTGACATATTTTTGTAGAAAATATGAAATTGTAAATGTTTTAGGTGCTAAATTTGTGCTAATTTATTATGCAACACATAAACTAATACAGGGACAATCTTATTAGGATATGGAATCAAGATATCTTGTTTTCTGGAAAAGATTTGGAAGCTTTTCTTGTTTATTTATACTCTTCCAAAGGTCTGGTAGAAACTCTCTGTTAACTTTTTCATCTTGTGATTTTAGAGAGGAAGTTCTTTGACAGTTTTCTCTGTTTCTCCTATGTAGTTAGATTTTTCTATTTCTTCTGGAGTCAATTTTGGTAATCTATATTTTCAAATAAAAATGCTCTTTTTATCCAGATTGTTTATTTATTGGTATTGAATTGGGCAAATACTCTCTTAAAATTCTCTTAATTTCCTTCATTTCTGAACTTAAAAATATAGGCCAGTGAGTTCTTTAATCTATTTTTTCCAACCAGCACAGTTTTGTGTGTTTTCATTGTTTTCATTTAGTTATTTATTAGTTTATTATCTAATTAATTCAATTTTTATTAATTATTTTTAATATTTATTTTTATTTCTCTTCTTACATTTTAGATATATGCATATTCTGTTTGTTTTTAATCTTTACCATTTATTGATAAAATATTTAAAATCACAGTATTTTCTTTGAACACTGTATTAGCTATATCTCATAAGTTCTAATATGAAGTATTTGAATTATTGTCATTTTTATACATTTTATAATTTGAGATTAAATTTTCTTTTTTATCAAGTTGTTAAGAATTTTCTAACTTATAGGAAGTGAGGTCATTTTGTTGCTTTTGTTAATTTCTAGTTTCACTGCATTGTGATCAGACAATATTTTCTGTATTAATTTTATTCTTCAGAGTACACAGAGATTTTTTTCCCACCCAATATAATTGATATATATGCAAGGTTTATGGACATTGAAAATAAGATGTATTTTCTATTTTTAAGGTTCAGTTCTAGAAACATGTTTCTTGAATTCTGATATTAAATATTGCTGTAAAGATATATGAGGGAAGACTGTTTTCTCCTGTAGAAGTGATACCTTTCTCCAGTTGCTTAAAGGATTTATTTTTTAAGTTCAGTAACTTTACTAAATTATTCAGGTGTTGAATGTCTGTAACAAATGACTTACCTTTTATATTTAGACTCATGTGCTTTTTAGTTTAGGAATGTATTCTTAAATTCTATATTTAAATATTTTATCTATTCTATTTTTTCTCTTTCACAGACTCCAATTATGCATATGGTGTGTCTCCATGTCCTGTTTTCTATTACTAACATTTTTTAATTCTTTTAAATTATTTATCTCAATTGTATTTTGCTTATTTTTGTCATTTCTCTCATCTGTGTATATTACTATTTTTTCCCCAATGTTTATTCACTTTTGAGCTCCTTCTAATTCTTTCCTCATTTTAGTCGGTTTCATGGTGAATTTTCTAAACCTGCTAAATGGTTTTGTTAATAAATTTTGCTCCTTGTATTTTCTTTTATTTTTATGGCTTCTCTGAATAGATATGTGTTAATTTCTTCTTATGGTTTATTATTATATAAATTGAGTGTTTATGGACCTGTAATAATAAGAGTTTCCTAAAGTGGGAATGGGACAAGGTAGTGATCTACAGGAGCTGTTTTTTGTTTTGTTTTTGTTTTTTTAGTAAGAGACCCTGCCTTATCCTCAATTACCATAAACTTAGATGGCTTCATGCAGATATGGCTTTCTGTATGATTTTTTTTCCTGGTAAATCCTCTTTTTGATTTAATCATTTCATTTGGTTAGGGGTGAGGGATGATGTCTTCTGCGTTCAAGTAGCTCACTTCTGTTTTTGCAAACCCTTCTGAAAATATAGATAAACATTTTGACCCTCAGGTGTAACTCTCTCTATCATAAAGTGTTTTTTGATCATGCCCTCAGCAATCTGCCACCATCATGCTCTTACTCTCCACTGTTCCCCACTTCTTTCCATGCAGCTTCTGTAAGAACTCAACTGCTTTTGGCAGCTTTTATAAATTTTGTAACTCCAAGTGTTAAAAATGTAATTTGTACTTTTTTGTTTTTAATTTGCTTACATTTCTTTTGATAGTACCCAAGAATAAAAGAAGAGAATTCTGAATATAAATTTCCATGTCCATACCAGAAGTCAGTAAATACTCCTTGAGTGACTGATAATCGCCTCTACAGTGTAACTATATATTTACTGTGCTATGGCAAACATCTGGTTTTATTTTTAATTTTTAAAATTTTTTCTGTCCTGCTTCTCCCTCATACTGTGATTATGATGGGGACATCAATTTCATTTCTATTTTTTCTGAATACAAGGGTAGGCACATGATTTTATCCCTTAAGGTGAAGTACTTAGCTCAATTTAGGCACATGACCCAAGCAGCATCAATCAGAGCTCTTTGGGGAGATTATGATAGACTGAAGGGATACGATCTTTCTTTATTCCAGATTTTGGGCTATACAAACCCTGTAAGCCTGGTGCTCTTTGTGGTTATATTTTACTTCACATAGGAAAAGGTTTACCTGAAAGTGAAGAAATGGAGGCAGAAAGGACAATTCCTGAGTGCCCGTATCTAACTATGCTTGAAACCAGTCTGTATTGTTATTTGACCCAAGAGAGTTTCTTTTTTGCTTAAACTACTTTGAATTGGGGTTTCGTCTCTTGCAACCCATACAGACATAGATGGTTCTGGAGTCTTTAAGTTTTTCAGATTTGTTATTGACTTAAAGATTGTTTTTTCTAAAATCTAAAACACTGTTGTGCTATTTTGATCCATGAATGTGATTATAAGGGATTTTAATGTTTAATTTAATTATACTTTCATATATATATATACAATTTATTTTATAATTTATTTTCTTATATTACATCATTAAAAGTCTATCTTAGATTTCTACATATTAATTATCACTGCTTAAAGGAAACTTTACTATGTTAAGACTGCAAACATTTATGAGATTTTCTTAAGAATGTCAAATAATCTGCTCACTATTCTGAATTCCTTTGATGTGTTCTTTTAGATGTAGCTCTGAGTTTCAAAATGTACATCCAATAATGTTCTTTTAAGTAAAATATAGCTAGGTGACATCATTACTTTTAGAAAGAAGAACATTGCACAGTCTTGAATTCTTAGTTTGTAAAGTTGCCTTTAGTAGATGTGTAATGCCAGACCAGAAGTTATTTTCCTGTGATGCTAGAGCCAGATGGAAATATTTGCAACTCTATGCCACAAAAGACCTGAGCAATTATGGATACTGGAGGTCACTTCACCTCCAATGACTACTTGGTGGGAAGTGTGGTTTTTTGGTGTCTAAGAATGAAAAGAGACTTGTGTAGAAGCAGTGTTCCTTACTGAAAAGCAAGATTTA